>JAGDYQ010000095.1:0-482500 GCA_021962125.1 Bulinus truncatus
GTACAATAACCCATAATGGGGATAAAAAATTGAGATCTGTCTTTGAAACCAAAATTTGTTCAGAAGTACACAATGGTTTAAGTTCCTCATTAGTGGGATATCTCAATCTGCCAGTTCCTGTATTTCTACGGACCATCTGTGCTAGGTAGTGAGTTTGTTCACGTGCGAAAGGGTTCAGCACCCAGTCGGGAATATCTCAAGTTAAGAATGTCTTCAAATCTTTTGTTGAGGTTCGCATGAAGCGCCATTAAGTGTTGACAGTAGGCACTTCATCCCCTGTTTTGCAATTTCAAAAGATTTGGAAACTGAGAACATTCGCAGACATTGCGTTTTTACTTTTGATTAAATTTAATTAGTCACCTTGTTTCGTTTGTGAAATAAATCAGTCAAATAGGCTAAGTGTTATTTTTGAGTTACTTAAATTGTGTTGCAAATCGTTATCTTTGCTTTCCAAGAATTCCAACACAGAATCAAAGAAATCATAAAAGTGATTTAAACATGCACCTTTGTACTTCTGTGTGGTAGCAAACGATTATAGTCATTGTTCTGAATAAAGTTGGAGAGCAAATAACCTCTCATTTAAAGCATTCCTTTTGATTTTATTAACTGTTTCAATGCTATAATCTTTGACCAGATCAAACTTTCACTAAAGATTTTCGCAAACCAAAATGATGTCGATTATCACCTAAAAATACATTTGGTGCTGCTTTGTTTTAAGTATGCTAGAAGGCCTCGTTATCTTCCTATTATTGCCGGAGCACCGTCAAAAGCAATAGAGATAAGGGCATAGCCCTTACATCAAATAAATTTTTAATTGAGTAAATAACAAGTTCTCCTTATGTATCGGTTTCCAAACATTTAGCAAAATAACAATGCTTGACAAAAATTTTATTTTTTTCTCCTAATTCTATCTCTCTTTCAAAAATATCTGCTAGTTTCCTTTATGTCTGTCAAAACAACAGTATCCCTGGATTTTTATATTTTAATGACACTAATTAATTAACTCATATTCTGGCCATATTCTTGAAAATTCAATGCTCAACTTTGATTATTAATCAAGCCCATGTGGAAGTTCGGCGCCATACATACGATATTTATTATTATTGTTAGTTTTTTCATCAATCATTTTTTTATTATTTAGTTATTATATAGTTATAGTTATTGAATAATTTTCGTAAGCACTGCAAAACTTCACATGCCCATTGATACGACAGATACATGCCAAATTAAATTTCAACATCCACTGCACCACACACTACACTATCAAACTACACATGATTTGAACAGAAAATAAGTGAAAAAATCTTGATAACTATCAAGTTTGTAAAACCAGTAGCAAAAGTGACTTCAAAGTTGAATAAAAAAATTCAAGTTGCTTTGTTCAAATTGTTACATCAAACAAAATTGTTGCCAAATTCTTTTTAATTAAATAATTTTGTTCAGCAAAACACTGTTGACTTTCAGCCATACTCTCATTTCCAGCGACTTCTTCATTCTGTTCTTCCTCCCGGTGGTCAGCATCCCACAAACTGAAAACAGCCGTTCAACAAATGCTTGAGAAGCAGGAGCTGCTAATAGGTCTGGAAATAGAGCCATAGGTGCAAGTTGACTGTACGACTTCGGACAGCTTCTCAACCAAAATGGTATGGTATTGTCTGTGATTGCATTGCATTGGATGTCAGCTATGTATGTAATTGTTGATCATGCCGGTGCATACATTGACATTTGCAACTGTTGAAGTTTCATTGCCAGGTTTGGAAACTTAATCTGCTTCTGCAGTTGAATTTCATCTGGTGATTTTGTTCTTTGTTGTTTGACCTGCATGTAACATGTGCACAATAGTAAAAGTCAATCAGCTGATTGATAAATAACTATATGAAACAATTAAATCAAAAGCATCTACAATAAATTGTGACTGCGGAAACCCACGCTCACTTTTAGCGTGAAAGATTTCAGGAAAACAGAACACAAAAGCCAAAGATAAAATATACATAAAAAATTTAATTTCTTGCGAATCTAAATATCTAAAGACACTATAAATGCAAAAAGCGCGAGCTATTTATAAAAAATAAACGATCTATTTGTAAATGCGTGAGGCGTGTATCAAAAATTATAAAACTGTTCTGATTAGTTATGAAAGATATAGTTAAAAAATTCTTTCTAGTTTTAGTTTTAGTTTTAACTAAAGTCAATCATTCTAGCTATCGTTTTAGTTATAGTTAACTGACCAACACTGGTCAGTAGTATTGAAACAATGGGCCACTGCCCATTAACTAGATGTCAACACACGTACCACTGACATGCTGGTATAGCTGTTTGCAGATATACTCATCAGAACGAATGATGACAAAAATTTATTGACCCTCGAGTTCCCTCTCTCATTACTAATTTTCGCAAGTGATTGAAAGTTAGTTTTGGTAAGCTTCCTCTAGTTTTGAAAATTTAGTGGAGCTCCAGCACTATCATATGTTGTTTTTGAGTTGTTCATAATTTTCTGCTATTGTTGAAACAAACGAGCAGATGATGTTTGGTACTTACTTCATGACATGTTTCAATATTGTATCTAGAATTTGGTGATATCTTCCAATGTGTACAGCTTTTTCTAACTCAACATCTTGAAAGTATTTCTGTAACAGTGTGACTGCTCCAATTCTTCTTCAAGTATTTGCTGCAGTTGTGTCAGAGACAATCATTTTTATTCATTGAGCACAGTTTTCATTCAAGAAAAGTGGAGAATTGGCAGGCCAGGGCTCCAAAGAAAGGAAGGAGACAATTTTTTTTTCATTGCATTTTTTTTGTTTCAATTTGCTAACAGCGAGCAAGTCTGACCTCCCTTTTTTCACTTTTTTTAACAACAACCTCATATGTATGGTCTTTTCATCAAATTGTAAGGACCAGTGTTCTTTTTTAGTTGATTTTTTTTGGAATTAATTTTCTCATTATCTTTGCTGGAACAATGTTCTTAGTAGCAGCTTCAAATTCCCACGAGCACTAATTTCTAGTCGGTTTCTGTTTGCTGTAATGAGATTCATAACGGCACTGAATCCACGTTCTACCACATAGAAAGACGGAAAAGCAGTCAATACTTCTGTACAATAACCCATAATGCGGGATAAAAAATTGAGATCTGTTTTTGTAACCAAAATTTGTTCATACAATGGTTTAAGTTCCTCATTAGTGGATATTTCAATTCGCTGTTCCTGTATTTCTACGGATTCATCTGTGCTAGGTAGTGAGTTTGTTCACGTGCGAAAGGGTTCAGCACCCAGTCGGGAATATCCAGAAGTAAAGAATGTCTTCAAATCTTTTGTTTATGTCTGCATGAAGCGCCATTAAGTGTTGACAGTAGGCACTTCATCCCTGTTTTGCAATTTCAAAAGATTTGGAAACTGAGAACATTCGCAGACATTGCGTTTTTACTTTTGATTAAATTTAATTAGTCACCTTGTTTCGTTTGTGAAATAAATCAGTCAAATAGGCTATGTTATTTTTGAGTTACTTAAATTGTGTTGCAAATCGTTATCTTTGCTTTCCAAGAATTCCAACACAGAATCAAAGAAATCATAAAAGTGATTTAAACATGCACCTTTGTACTTCTGTGTGGTAGCAAACGATTATAGTCATTTGCCTAACAAAGTTGAGCAAATAATCTCTCATTTAAAGCATTCCTTTTGATTTTATTAACTGTTTCAATGACATAATCTCGTGATCCACTCAAACTTTCACTAAGATTTTTCGCAACCAAATGATGTCGATGAATGCACTAAAAATACATTTGGTGCTGCTTGTTTTAAGTATGCCAGAAGGCCTCGTTATCTTCCTATTATTGCCGGAGCACCGTCAAAAGCAATAGAGATAAGGGCATAGCCCTTACATCAAATAAATTTTTAATTGAGTAAATAACGTTTCTCCTTATGTATCGGTTTCCAAACATTTAGCAAAATAACAATGCTTGACAAAAATTTTATTTTTTCTCCTAATTCTATCTCTTTTCAAAAATATCTGCTAGTTTCCTTTTATGTCTGTCAAAACAACAGTATCCCTGGATTTTTATATTTTAATGACACTAATTAATTAACTCATATTCTGGCCATATTCTTAAAAATTCAATGCTCAACTTTGATTATTAATCAAGCCCATGTGGAAGTTCGGCGCCATACATACGATATTTATTATTATTGTTAGTTTTTTCATCAATCATTTTTTTTTATTATTTAGTTATTATATAGTTATAGTTATTGAATAATTTTCGTAAGCACTGCAAAACTTCACATGCCCATTGATACGACAGATACATGCCAAATTAAATTTCAACATCCACTGCACCACACACTACACTATCAAACTACACATGATTTGAACAGAAAATAAGTGAAAAAAATCTTGATAACTATCAAGTTTGTAAAACCAGTAGCAAAAGTGACTTCAAAGTTGAATAAAAAAATTCAAGTTGCTTTGTTCAAATTGTTACATCAAACAAAATTGTTGCCAAATTCTTTTTAATTAAATAATTTTGTTCAGCAAAACACTGTTGACTTTCAGCCATACTCTCATTTCCAGCGACTTCTTCATTCTGTTCTTCCTCCCGGTGGTCAGCATCCCACAAACTGAAAACAGCCGTTCAACAAATGCTTGAGAAGCAGGAGCTGCTAATAGGTCTAGCTAGAGCCATAGGTGCAAGTTGACTGTACGACTTCGGACAGCTTCTCAACCAAAATGGTATGGTATTGTCTGTGATTGCATTGCATTGGATGTCAGCTATGTATGTAATTGTTGATCATGCCGGTGGCCACATTGACATTTGCAACTGTTGAAGTTTCATTGCCAGGTTTGGAAACTTAATCTGCTTCTGCAGTTGAATTTCATCTGGTGATTTTGTTCTTTGTTGTTTGACCTGCATGTAACATGTGCACAATAGTAAAAGTCAATCAGCTGATTGATAAATAACTATATGAAACAATTAAATCAAAAGCATCTACAATAAATTGTGACTGCGGAAACCCACGCTCACTTTTAGCGTGAAAGATTTCAGGAAAACAGAACACAAAAGCCAAAGATAAAATATACATAAAAAATTTAATTTCTTGCGAATCTAAATATCTAAAGACACTATAAATGCAAAAAGCGCGAGCTATTTATAAAAAATAAACGATCTATTTGTAAATGCGTGAGGCGTGTATCAAAAATTATAAAACTGTTCTGATTAGTTATGAAAGATATAGTTAAAAAATTCTTTCTAGTTTTAGTTTTAGTTTTAACTAAAGTCAATCATTCTAGCTATCGTTTTAGTTATAGTTAACTGACCAACACTGGTCAGTAGTATTGAAACAATGGGCCACTGCCCATTAACTAGATGTCAACACACGTACCACTGACATGCTGGTATAGCTGTTTGCAGATATACTCATCAGAACGAATGATGACAAAAATTTATTGACCCTCGAGTTCCCTCTCTCATTACTAATTTTCGCAAGTGATTGAAAGTTAGTTTTGGTAAGCTTCCTCTAGTTTTGAAAATTTAGTGGAGCTCCAGCATTATCATATGATGTTTTTGAGTTGTTCATAATTTTCTGCTATTGTTGAAACAAACGAGCAGATGATGTTTGGTACTTACTTCATGACATGTTTCAATATTGTATCTAGAATTTGGTGATATCTTCCAATGTGTACAGCTTTTTCTAACTCAACATCTTGAAAGTATTTCTGTAACAGTGTGACTGCTCCAATTCTTCTTCAAGTATTTGCTGCAGTTGTGTCAGAGACAATCATTTTTATTCATTGAGCACAGTTTTCATTCAAGAAAAGTGGAGAATTGGCAGGCCAGGGCTCCAAAGAAAGGAAGGAGACAATTTTTTTTCATTGCATTTTTTTTGTTTCAATTTGCTAACAGCGAGCAAGTCTGACCTCCCTTTTTTCACTTATTTTTAACAACAACCTCATATGTATGGTCTTTTCATCAAATTGTAAGGACCAGTGTTCTTTTTTAGTTGATTTTTTTTGGAATTAATTTTCTCATTATCTTTGCTGGAACAATGTTCTTAGTAGCAGCTTCAAATTCCCACGAGCACTAATTTCTAGTCGGTTTCTTGTTTGCTGTAATGAGATTCATAACGGCACTGAATCCACGTTCTACCACATAGAAAGACGGAAAAGCAGTCAATACTTCTGTACAATAACCCATAATGCGGGATAAAAAATTGAGATCTGTTTTTGTAACCAAAATTTGTTCATACAATGGTTTAAGTTCCTCATTAGTGGATATTTCAATTCGCTGTTCCTGTATTTCTACGGATTCATCTGTGCTAGGTAGTGAGTTTGTTCACGTGCGAAAGGGTTCAGCACCCAGTCGGGAATATCCAAGTAAAGAATGTCTTCAAATCTTTTGTTTATGTCTGCATGAAGCGCCATTAAGTGTTGACAGTAGGCACTTCATCCCTGTTTTGCAATTTCAAAAGATTTGGAAACTGAGAACATTCGCAGACATTGCGTTTTTACTTTTGATTAAATTTAATTAGTCACCTTGTTTCGTTTGTGAAATAAATCAGTCAAATAGGCTATGTTATTTTTGAGTTACTTAAATTGTGTTGCAAATCGTTATCTTTGCTTTCCAAGAATTCCAACACAGAATCAAAGAAATCATAAAAGTGATTTAAACATGCACCTTTGTACTTCTGTGTGGTAGCAAACGATTATAGTCATTTGCCTAACAAAGTTGAGCAAATAATCTCTCATTTAAAGCATTCCTTTTGATTTTATTAACTGTTTCAATGACATAATCTCGTGATCCACTCAAACTTTCACTAAGATTTTTCGCAACCAAATGATGTCGATGAATGCACTAAAAATACATTTGGTGCTGCTTGTTTTAAGTATGCCAGAAGGCCTCGTTATCTTCCTATTATTGCCGGAGCACCGTCAAAAGCAATAGAGATAAGGGCATAGCCCTTACATCAAATAAATTTTTAATTGAGTAAATAACGTTTCTCCTTATGTATCGGTTTCCAAACATTTAGCAAAATAACAATGCTTGACAAAAATTTTATTTTTTCTCCTAATTCTATCTCTCTTTTCAAAAATATCTGCTAGTTTCCTTTTATGTCTGTCAAAACAACAGTATCCCTGGATTTTTATATTTTAATGACACTAATTAATTAACTCATATTCTGGCCATATTCTTAAAAATTCAATGCTCAACTTTGATTATTAATCAAGCCCATGTGGAAGTTCGGCGCCATACATACGATATTTATTATTATTGTTAGTTTTTTCATCAATCATTTTTTTTTATTATTTAGTTATTATATAGTTATAGTTATTGAATAATTTTCGTAAGCACTGCAAAACTTCACATGCCCATTGATACGACAGATACATGCCAAATTAAATTTCAACATCCACTGCACCACACACTACACTATCAAACTACACATGATTTGAACAGAAAATAAGTGAAAAAAATCTTGATAACTATCAAGTTTGTAAAAACCAGTAGCAAAAGTGACTTCAAAGTTGAATAAAAAAATTCAAGTTGCTTTGTTCAAATTGTTACATCAAACAAAATTGTTGCCAAATTCTTTTTAATTAAATAATTTTGTTCAGCAAAACACTGTTGACTTTCAGCCATACTCTCATTTCCAGCGACTTCTTCATTC
The DNA here is from genome assembly GCA_021962125.1 of Bulinus truncatus. Taxonomy (NCBI): domain Eukaryota; kingdom Metazoa; phylum Mollusca; class Gastropoda; family Planorbidae; genus Bulinus; species Bulinus truncatus. The sequence goes on from JAGDYQ010000095.1 coordinate 7,653, forward strand.
TGTTCTTCCTCCCGGTGGTCAGCATCCCACAAACTGAAAACAGCCGTTCAACAAATGCTTGAGAAGCAGGAGCTGCTAATAGGTCTAGCTAGAGCCATAGGTGCAAGTTGACTGTACGACTTCGGACAGCTTCTCAACCAAAATGGTATGGTATTGTCTGTGATTGCATTGCATTGGATGTCAGCTATGTATGTAATTGTTGATCATGCCGGTGGCCACATTGACATTTGCAACTGTTGAAGTTTCATTGCCAGGTTTGGAAACTTAATCTGCTTCTGCAGTTGAATTTCATCTGGTGATTTTGTTCTTTGTTGTTTGACCTGCATGTAACATGTGCACAATAGTAAAAGTCAATCAGCTGATTGATAAATAACTATATGAAACAATTAAATCAAAAGCATCTACAATAAATTGTGACTGCGGAAACCCACGCTCACTTTTAGCGTGAAAGATTTCAGGAAAACAGAACACAAAAGCCAAAGATAAAATATACATAAAAAATTTAATTTCTTGCGAATCTAAATATCTAAAGACACTATAAATGCAAAAAGCGCGAGCTATTTATAAAAAATAAACGATCTATTTGTAAATGCGTGAGGCGTGTATCAAAAATTATAAAACTGTTCTGATTAGTTATGAAAGATATAGTTAAAAAATTCTTTCTAGTTTTAGTTTTAGTTTTAACTAAAGTCAATCATTCTAGCTATCGTTTTAGTTATAGTTAACTGACCAACACTGGTCAGTAGTATTGAAACAATGGGCCACTGCCCATTAACTAGATGTCAACACACGTACCACTGACATGCTGGTATAGCTGTTTGCAGATATACTCATCAGAACGAATGATGACAAAAATTTATTGACCCTCGAGTTCCCTCTCTCATTACTAATTTTCGCAAGTGATTGAAAGTTAGTTTTGGTAAGCTTCCTCTAGTTTTGAAAATTTAGTGGAGCTCCAGCATTATCATATGATGTTTTTGAGTTGTTCATAATTTTCTGCTATTGTTGAAACAAACGAGCAGATGATGTTTGGTACTTACTTCATGACATGTTTCAATATTGTATCTAGAATTTGGTGATATCTTCCAATGTGTACAGCTTTTTCTAACTCAACATCTTGAAAGTATTTCTGTAACAGTGTGACTGCTCCAATTCTTCTTCAAGTATTTGCTGCAGTTGTGTCAGAGACAATCATTTTTATTCATTGAGCACAGTTTTCATTCAAGAAAAGTGGAGAATTGGCAGGCCAGGGCTCCAAAGAAAGGAAGGAGACAATTTTTTTTCATTGCATTTTTTTTGTTTCAATTTGCTAACAGCGAGCAAGTCTGACCTCCCTTTTTTCACTTATTTTTAACAACAACCTCATATGTATGGTCTTTTCATCAAATTGTAAGGACCAGTGTTCTTTTTTAGTTGATTTTTTTTGGAATTAATTTTCTCATTATCTTTGCTGGAACAATGTTCTTAGTAGCAGCTTCAAATTCCCACGAGCACTAATTTCTAGTCGGTTTCTTTTTGCTGTAATGAGATTCATAACGGCACTGAATCCACGTTCTACCACATAGAAAGACGGAAAAGCAGTCAATACTTCTGTACAATAACCCATAATGCGGGATAAAAAATTGAGATCTGTTTTTGTAACCAAAATTTGTTCATACAATGGTTTAAGTTCCTCATTAGTGGATATTTCAATTCGCTGTTCCTGTATTTCTACGGATTCATCTGTGCTAGGTAGTGAGTTTGTTCACGTGCGAAAGGGTTCAGCACCCAGTCGGGAATATCCAAGTAAAGAATGTCTTCAAATCTTTTGTTTATGTCTGCATGAAGCGCCATTAAGTGTTGACAGTAGGCACTTCATCCCTGTTTTGCAATTTCAAAAGATTTGGAAACTGAGAACATTCGCAGACATTGCGTTTTTACTTTTGATTAAATTTAATTAGTCACCTTGTTTCGTTTGTGAAATAAATCAGTCAAATAGGCTATGTTATTTTTGAGTTACTTAAATTGTGTTGCAAATCGTTATCTTTGCTTTCCAAGAATTCCAACACAGAATCAAAGAAATCATAAAAGTGATTTAAACATGCACCTTTGTACTTCTGTGTGGTAGCAAACGATTATAGTCATTTGCCTAACAAAGTTGAGCAAATAATCTCTCATTTAAAGCATTCCTTTTGATTTTATTAACTGTTTCAATGACATAATCTCGTGATCCACTCAAACTTTCACTAAGATTTTTCGCAACCAAATGATGTCGATGAATGCACTAAAAATACATTTGGTGCTGCTTGTTTTAAGTATGCCAGAAGGCCTCGTTATCTTCCTATTATTGCCGGAGCACCGTCAAAAGCAATAGAGATAAGGGCATAGCCCTTACATCAAATAAATTTTTAATTGAGTAAATAACGTTTCTCCTTATGTATCGGTTTCCAAACATTTAGCAAAATAACAATGCTTGACAAAAATTTTATTTTTTCTCCTAATTCTATCTCTCTTTTCAAAAATATCTGCTAGTTTCCTTTTATGTCTGTCAAAACAACAGTATCCCTGGATTTTTATATTTTAATGACACTAATTAATTAACTCATATTCTGGCCATATTCTTAAAAATTCAATGCTCAACTTTGATTATTAATCAAGCCCATGTGGAAGTTCGGCGCCATACATACGATATTTATTATTATTGTTAGTTTTTTCATCAATCATTTTTTTTTATTATTTAGTTATTATATAGTTATAGTTATTGAATAATTTTCGTAAGCACTGCAAAACTTCACATGCCCATTGATACGACAGATACATGCCAAATTAAATTTCAACATCCACTGCACCACACACTACACTATCAAACTACACATGATTTGAACAGAAAATAAGTGAAAAAAATCTTGATAACTATCAAGTTTGTAAAAACCAGTAGCAAAAGTGACTTCAAAGTTGAATAAAAAAATTCAAGTTGCTTTGTTCAAATTGTTACATCAAACAAAATTGTTGCCAAATTCTTTTTAATTAAATAATTTTGTTCAGCAAAACACTGTTGACTTTCAGCCATACTCTCATTTCCAGCGACTTCTTCATTCTGTTCTTCCTCCCGGTGGTCAGCATCCCACAAACTGAAAACAGCCGTTCAACAAATGCTTGAGAAGCAGGAGCTGCTAATAGGTCTAGCTAGAGCCATAGGTGCAAGTTGACTGTACGACTTCGGACAGCTTCTCAACCAAAATGGTATGGTATTGTCTGTGATTGCATTGCATTGGATGTCAGCTATGTATGTAATTGTTGATCATGCCGGTGGCCACATTGACATTTGCAACTGTTGAAGTTTCATTGCCAGGTTTGGAAACTTAATCTGCTTCTGCAGTTGAATTTCATCTGGTGATTTTGTTCTTTGTTGTTTGACCTGCATGTAACATGTGCACAATAGTAAAAGTCAATCAGCTGATTGATAAATAACTATATGAAACAATTAAATCAAAAGCATCTACAATAAATTGTGACTGCGGAAACCCACGCTCACTTTTAGCGTGAAAGATTTCAGGAAAACAGAACACAAAAGCCAAAGATAAAATATACATAAAAAATTTAATTTCTTGCGAATCTAAATATCTAAAGACACTATAAATGCAAAAAGCGCGAGCTATTTATAAAAAATAAACGATCTATTTGTAAATGCGTGAGGCGTGTATCAAAAATTATAAAACTGTTCTGATTAGTTATGAAAGATATAGTTAAAAAATTCTTTCTAGTTTTAGTTTTAGTTTTAACTAAAGTCAATCATTCTAGCTATCGTTTTAGTTATAGTTAACTGACCAACACTGGTCAGTAGTATTGAAACAATGGGCCACTGCCCATTAACTAGATGTCAACACACGTACCACTGACATGCTGGTATAGCTGTTTGCAGATATACTCATCAGAACGAATGATGACAAAAATTTATTGACCCTCGAGTTCCCTCTCTCATTACTAATTTTCGCAAGTGATTGAAAGTTAGTTTTGGTAAGCTTCCTCTAGTTTTGAAAATTTAGTGGAGCTCCAGCATTATCATATGATGTTTTTGAGTTGTTCATAATTTTCTGCTATTGTTGAAACAAACGAGCAGATGATGTTTGGTACTTACTTCATGACATGTTTCAATATTGTATCTAGAATTTGGTGATATCTTCCAATGTGTACAGCTTTTTCTAACTCAACATCTTGAAAGTATTTCTGTAACAGTGTGACTGCTCCAATTCTTCTTCAAGTATTTGCTGCAGTTGTGTCAGAGACAATCATTTTTATTCATTGAGCACAGTTTTCATTCAAGAAAAGTGGAGAATTGGCAGGCCAGGGCTCCAAAGAAAGGAAGGAGACAATTTTTTTTTCATTGCATTTTTTTTGTTTCAATTTGCTAACAGCGAGCAAGTCTGACCTCCCTTTTTTCACTTTTTTTTAACAACAACCTCATATGTATGGTCTTTTCATCAAATTGTAAGGACCAGTGTTCTTTTTTAGTTGATTTTTTTTGGAATTAATTTTCTCATTATCTTTGCTGGAACAATGTTCTTAGTAGCAGCTTCAAATTCCCACGAGCACTAATTTCTAGTCGGTTTCTGTTTGCTGTAATGAGATTCATAACGGCACTGAATCCACGTTCTACCACATAGAAAGACGGAAAAGCAGTCAATACTTCTGTACAATAACCCATAATGCGGGATAAAAAATTGAGATCTGTTTTTGTAACCAAAATTTGTTCATACAATGGTTTAAGTTCCTCATTAGTGGATATTTCAATTCGCTGTTCCTGTATTTCTACGGATTCATCTGTGCTAGGTAGTGAGTTTGTTCACGTGCGAAAGGGTTCAGCACCCAGTCGGGAATATCCAAGTAAAGAATGTCTTCAAATCTTTTGTTTATGTCTGCATGAAGCGCCATTAAGTGTTGACAGTAGGCACTTCATCCCTGTTTTGCAATTTCAAAAGATTTGGAAACTGAGAACATTCGCAGACATTGCGTTTTTACTTTTGATTAAATTTAATTAGTCACCTTGTTTCGTTTGTGAAATAAATCAGTCAAATAGGCTATGTTATTTTTGAGTTACTTAAATTGTGTTGCAAATCGTTATCTTTGCTTTCCAAGAATTCCAACACAGAATCAAAGAAATCATAAAAGTGATTTAAACATGCACCTTTGTACTTCTGTGTGGTAGCAAACGATTATAGTCATTTGCCTAACAAAGTTGAGCAAATAATCTCTCATTTAAAGCATTCCTTTTGATTTTATTAACTGTTTCAATGACATAATCTCGTGATCCACTCAAACTTTCACTAAGATTTTTCGCAACCAAATGATGTCGATGAATGCACTAAAAATACATTTGGTGCTGCTTGTTTTAAGTATGCCAGAAGGCCTCGTTATCTTCCTATTATTGCCGGAGCACCGTCAAAGCAATAGAGATAAGGGCATAGCCCTTACATCAAATAAATTTTTAATTGAGTAAATAACGTTTCTCCTTATGTATCGGTTTCCAAACATTTAGCAAAATAACAATGCTTGACAAAAATTTTATTTTTTCTCCTAATTCTATCTCTCTTTTCAAAAATATCTGCTAGTTTCCTTTTATGTCTGTCAAAACAACAGTATCCCTGGATTTTTATATTTTAATGACACTAATTAATTAACTCATATTCTGGCCATATTCTTAAAAATTCAATGCTCAACTTTGATTATTAATCAAGCCCATGTGGAAGTTCGGCGCCATACATACGATATTTATTATTATTGTTAGTTTTTTCATCAATCATTTTTTTTTATTATTTAGTTATTATATAGTTATAGTTATTGAATAATTTTCGTAAGCACTGCAAAACTTCACATGCCCATTGATACGACAGATACATGCCAAATTAAATTTCAACATCCACTGCACCACACACTACACTATCAAACTACACATGATTTGAACAGAAAATAAGTGAAAAAAATCTTGATAACTATCAAGTTTGTAAAAACCAGTAGCAAAAGTGACTTCAAAGTTGAATAAAAAAATTCAAGTTGCTTTGTTCAAATTGTTACATCAAACAAAATTGTTGCCAAATTCTTTTTAATTAAATAATTTTGTTCAGCAAAACACTGTTGACTTTCAGCCATACTCTCATTTCCAGCGACTTCTTCATTCTGTTCTTCCTCCCGGTGGTCAGCATCCCACAAACTGAAAACAGCCGTTCAACAAATGCTTGAGAAGCAGGAGCTGCTAATAGGTCTAGCTAGAGCCATAGGTGCAAGTTGACTGTACGACTTCGGACAGCTTCTCAACCAAAATGGTATGGTATTGTCTGTGATTGCATTGCATTGGATGTCAGCTATGTATGTAATTGTTGATCATGCCGGTGGCCACATTGACATTTGCAACTGTTGAAGTTTCATTGCCAGGTTTGGAAACTTAATCTGCTTCTGCAGTTGAATTTCATCTGGTGATTTTGTTCTTTGTTGTTTGACCTGCATGTAACATGTGCACAATAGTAAAAGTCAATCAGCTGATTGATAAATAACTATATGAAACAATTAAATCAAAAGCATCTACAATAAATTGTGACTGCGGAAACCCACGCTCACTTTTAGCGTTAAAGATTTCAGGAAAACAGAACACAAAAGCCAAAGATAAAATATACATAAAAAATTTAATTTCTTGCGAATCTAAATATCTAAAGACACTATAAATGCAAAAAGCGCGAGCTATTTATAAAAAATAAACGATCTATTTGTAAATGCGTGAGGCGTGTATCAAAAATTATAAAACTGTTCTGATTAGTTATGAAAGATATAGTTAAAAAATTCTTTCTAGTTTTAGTTTTAGTTTTAACTAAAGTCAATCATTCTAGCTATCGTTTTAGTTATAGTTAACTGACCAACACTGGTCAGTAGTATTGAAACAATGGGCAGTGAACTAGATGTCAACACACGTACCACTGACATGCTGGTATAGCTGTTTGCAGATATACTCATCAGAACGAATGATGACAAACATTTATTGACCCTCGAGTTCCCTCTCTCATTACTAATTTTCGCAAGTGATTGAAAGTTAGTTTTGGTAAGCTTCCTCTAGTTTTGAAAATTTAGTGGAGCTCCAGCATTATCATATGATGTTTTTGAGTTGTTCATAATTTTCTGCTATTGTTGAAACAAACGAGCAGATGATGTTTGGTACTTACTTCATGACATGTTTCAATATTGTATCTAGAATTTGGTGATATTTTCCAATGTGTACAGCTTTTTCTAACTCAACATCTTGAAAGTATTTCTGTAACAGTGTGACTGCTCCTATTCTTCTTCAAGTATTTGCTGCAGTTGTGTCAGAGACAATCATTTTTATTCATTGAGCACAGTTTTCATTCGAGAAAAGTGGAGGATTCCTAGAATACTACTTGGCAGGCCAGGGCTCCAAAGAAAGGAAGGAGACAATTTTTTTTTCATTGCATTTTTTTTGTTTCAATTTGCTAACAGCGAGCAAGTCTGACCTCCCTTTTTTCACTTATTTTTAACAACAACCTCATATGTATGGTCTTTTCATCAAATTGTAAGGACCAGTGTTCTTTTTTAGTTGATTTTTTTTGGAATTACTTTGTAATTTTTCTCCTTATTGAATTCATTAGACCTTTTTTTTATTACCTTTGCCGCTTTGATTTGGAGTAGATATGCTAACTCCATTTCCCGACTTATTGGACTTTCCTTGTACTCAATATTTCTGCAGTCTATTAGAATTTAATGGTTTTCTCATTATCTTTACTGGAACAATGTACTTAGTAGCAGCTTCAAATTCCCACGAGCACTAATTTCTAGTCGGTTTCTTTTTGCTGTGATGAGATTCATAACGGCGCTGAAATAGAAAGACGGAAAAGCAGTCAATGCTTCTGTACAATAACCCATAATGCAGGATAAAAAATTGAGATCTGTTTTTGTAACCAAAATTTGTTCATACAATGGTTTAAGTTCCTCATTAGTGGATATTTCAATACTCTGTTCCTGTATTTCTACGGATTCATCTGTGCTAGGTAATGTGAGTTTGTCCACGTGCGAAAGGGTTCAGCACCCAGTCGGGAATATTCAAGTAAAGAATGTCTTCAAATCTTTTGTTTATGTCTGCATGAAGAGCCATTAAGTGTTGACAGTAGGCACTTCATCCCTGTTTTGCAATTTCAAAAGATTTGGAAACTGAGAACCAAACTTTAGTTATACGTCTAGTCAGCCCCGTAGCCAAGGGGGGCACTGGGGGGCCGTGCCCCCCGCTAGGTATGGAGTGCCCCCCCCCCGCTTAAAAAATAAGAAAAAGAGGAAAAAATAAAGAAAAAAGTAAAGGTGCCCCCTTGCTGGGTATTGGTGCATCCCTGCTTACTTTGACCTGGCTACGGGCCTGCGTCTAGTCAATACACTTTGTGAATTACCACTTGATGTGGATGCCATATCAATTCAATAATTTGTAGTTAGTCAAAACCTACTTTATTATCCAGCAAACGTGAATAATCAAATTAGTTGTAAGCTACAATTCAAATATTACGGTTTACTTTTAATTTTACAATGAACTAAAAGGCACTATAGCAAAAGCAAGCAAGCGACACATCAGAACTGCCGCATTATCTCATACAGTGAAACTTCGGGTCGCTTGAGCGACCTCTCTCTCTCTCTCTCTCTCTCTCTCTCTCTCTCTCTTTGAACTCTCTCAGTAATCTGCGGGCTGAGACTTAGTCTCTTAGAGCCCGTGAGATCAGACTTGCTGTGTCTCTCAACATCTGGAGACTGCCATAGAGCCCGATGGCCAGCAAGCTTCCGGACTGGTCCACCCTGTGGTCCGCCAGTCCGGGGCACTCGAAAAGCAAATGATCTACGGTTTCCTCCACTTCCCTGCAGTGTCTGCAAAGGGTGTCGACATTGTGCCTCAACCTCCAAAAGTACGCGCCAATAGGACAGTGCCCAGTTCGGAACTGGGCAATTAGCGCCTGCTCGACACGCCTAAGCTTCCACCACGGGTCAGTTTTTGACGGCCGCTCCAGAAACTTTCGGACGTTGACTCCGTTCACCCCAAAGAGACAGATCTTGGAACGTGCTGCCTCGAATGAGCTCTTTCTTGCACTCATGGGCTGCACTTGGAAATTGTCGACTGTTGGATTGCCTTGGCAATGCAGTCTGCCCTTTTATTTCCGGGCACGTCCACATGCTCGGGAACCCATTGAAGGGTCACATGGTGTTGAGACGCAAGACCCTGTATTGCCATCAGCATTGCTTCCAGCAGAAGCGGCCATTCTCCCGTCCCTTTTACAGCTTGGAGAACAGAGAGCGCGTCAGTGAAGATGTAGCAGGCAAAGTACCCTCACCAATTAGCTCTCCTATGTGGTCCACTGCCTCAGTTATGGCTGTCATCTCTGCCTCGTAAGCACAGAGCGACCCACATAGGCCAGCATGGTTTTCACAAAGCCAGTTTGTGGGAGAGTGATGTGGACCCCCAAACGAGGAGCTTGGCCGACCGTCAATTCTGGTTACAGAAGCATCAGTATAGGCCAGTATAGCGTCTCCCGAATAGGTTCCAATCGTCTCCATCAGTGATGGTTCGGCGATCCTTTGCGTTCCCAGCATTGGTTTCAACCAGGGTCGTGCGTACCTCGGGCATGTAGAAAGCCTCGCCAGGAGGGACCCTAGAGACTGTCTCCAGCATTAGGCGGTCAGTCGGCAGCTTGATCTCGGAGGCAAGTCTTACTGCGTGGTGCATAAAAGACTGCATCTAGAGCGGCTTCCTTTCCACCCAGCCATCGACCATCTCCCTTAGGACAGAGGTCTCCTCCTGCCGCTTAAACCGCTCATACGCAGTTATAAAGGCCTGCTCTCTACGGATACCCAGAGGTGGCACATTTGCCATGATTTCCACCGCTGCTGTGGGTGCCGTTCGAAAAGTGCCTGTGATCAGTCGGAGAGCCTGGTTTTGCACAACATCTAGGGCCTCTAGAGAGGACTTAGACCCATACTTGCACTACCTGGCTATAATCTATCTGAGACCTTACTGCACCCATGTACAGTGACCTCAGGACATCTGCTCGTGCCCCCCAGGACGTGCTCGCCAACTTTTTGACAATATTCAGTCGATCAGAGGCGCAGCGGGCAACCTCTGAAAGATGTGTGCAGAGAGTAAGCTTTCTGTCAAGTTGTAACTCCCAGGTACTTGGGCTTAGGTTCCAGAGCAAGAACCTCACCCTCTACCTCCAGTCTAAATGGCTCCTTGAGGATACTCGTGCCCAACACATCCCATACAGCGAGTAGACGGTCTTCGAGACGTTAATCTCTAGCCCCCACATCCTAGTATAACAGCCGACCGTAGTCAGGTCCTTCTGGAGTGCGCTCTCAAGGACTGAGGCACTCTTTCCGGTCTTCCAGACCGCTAAGTCGTCGGCATACAGTAGGCTTTTACAACCCAGAAACTTAGGCAGGTCATTGATGAAAGCTAGGAACAATGTACAGCTGAGGGCAGAGCCCTGTGGAAGACCCTGTTCGAGGGTCCGTTTCCTCGACACGCTGCTCCCAACACGTGTCATGATAGTACGATTACTGAGGAAACTGCGTAACCAAATGTACATCTCAGCGGTGACACCCAACCGCTGTAGCTTCAACAATAGTCCTGGACGCCAGACTCGATCGTAAGCCTGCTTGAGATCTAGGGAAACTACCGCCGTTGACTCAGCTCTCTGAAAGCCGTCGGCTATTTCTTGGACGAGGAGAGTGACCATGTCCATCGCACTCTTACCCCGCCGAAAGCCTCCTTGCTTTGGGGTAACGAGCCCTTTTTCCTCTAGGAACCACATCAACCTTCGGTTGACCATGCGTTCGGCTACTTTCCCAACACACGAAGTGAGGGAGATAGGACGGTAGCTTTCTGCTTGGTCAGTCTTTTTCCCTTTTTTAAGTACAGACACTATGACAGCCTCCCTCCATTTGAGGGAGTTCTCCGGTCAACCACGTGCGATTGACAAACTGGAGAAGCTTTGCTTGTCCCGCTGCCCCGAGGTGTGTGATCATCTCATTGCTGATCTGATCACTGCCTGGGGCCTTTCTCATGCGACACTTCCTGACTGCTTATGCCAATTCATTGGCAGAGAGTGGGGTTCTGAACGTGTCTCGATTTTCCGAACCAAACTCAGCATTCTCTTTGACTCGTCGGACTTTATCCAGTGCCTTGGACAGTGTACTCTTCTTACTTGACTTACTGACCTCTGCAAAGTGCCTGTTAAGCACTTCGGCCTTCTTGCTATCGCTAGGCGTCAGGCCTGTGTCCGTTTGCGCCCCGCCAGTTCTAATCGTCCCAGCCATGTCTTTTGGCATTCCCTTAGATCCAACTTCTCGCATGTATCAGTCCGATTCTGCTTTTTGGCCCTTTTAACTTGCTCAGTTAGTTTATTGTACTCACGGCGCGCCTCAGCCGTTTTCAATCGACAAGCTTTCTTTCGAGCGGCTTGTCTTTGCCGAACTAACCTTGCAAGGGCTGTAGTCCTAAATGGTCTGAACTTGCGTTTCGGAAGGCTCCTTGGGACCGTCCTACGTGCGGCACCCAAGATCGCTTCAGTGATCTCCTTGTATACAACGTCGACTGTTCCACACTCAGCTGCGTCAGCTGCTGCCTTGAAGGCGTCCCAATTGGCTTTTGAATAGACCCAGCACCTGTGCTTAGCTCCTGGGTTTCTCTCGGGTGGAGGGATATCCACTGAGACGAGAACGGGTTTATGATCACTACCAATACAGTCAAGCACACTGAAAGAGGTGTTACAGGCCAGATCAGCAGAGTGTTAAGTCGGGTCTCGTTTCGCTCCCACTCGCACCGTGCAGCAAGGTGGGTACAGAGTCTTGGTCCTGCAACCGAACTAAATGTGTATTGCTACAAATCTCCTCAATCCACCGGCCTGCCGCGTCAGTGCGTTCATACCCCCATGCCGGGGACATGGCGTTGAAATCCTCACATACAAAGGTGCCAAGCAGAGTATCCTCAGCTGTTATTTAGACTGAGCTCCGTCTTGGGGGGATTGTACACGTTGACACAATGGTACTTCCTCCCATCCTTATAAACATCCACCGCTAGCGTATCCGTTTTTCCGCGTGAGCCGTGGGCGTTGCTCGGCTGAGCATTAAGCCTATTTCTAGCTAGGTTCACCAATCCCCTGCAGTTCTTACACCCACATCGGAAGTACGAATAGCCAGTGATGTGGACCGTCCTAAGTCCAAGGATGCACTCTTGTAACATTGCAACATCCACGTCATTCTCGTTCAAAAGCTTTGCGACTTCTAGGCTCTTGGGGATGAGACCCCGGACATTCAGGTGGACTATCCTGAATTGAGCTTTACCAGAGCGTTTCCCAAGTCTTCGCTTGTCAGTTGTGGTGCCGGCCACCTCAGGCGGGCAGCTTTCGGCTACACCCGGAAACAGTGACCTGCTCTCCTCAACTTTCGGCTTCCCGCTGACAGAGCAATCAGCGTTTTTCGCCGAGGGCTGGGCTTGACAGTTCCCAGTCTCTTTTGTCACGCCGGGCACCATAGGCGGGGAGCTTTCGGCTACACCCGGTAACAGTGGCCTGCTTTCCATGACTTTCGGCTTCCCGCTGACAGAGCGTTTTTCGCCGAGGGCTGGGCTTGGCAGTTCCCAGTCTCTTTTGTCACGCAGGGTACCATCAGCGGGGTTCGGCTGTCAGCGTCTCCCCTCTCTGTTACCCTGCCAGAGTCAATTTCTGCGCTGTCGGGTTGTACCCTGGGGTGCCCTCCAGAGCGGGGTGGGCTGGTGGCGTAGGTAGAGGCAGTTAAAGAGACACTTTTAGATTTCACACTGTTCCCAGAGCAGGGAGCCCCCCAGAGCAGAGGAGCCCAGTGTTACTTTCTGGTTGGATCATTGGATCATCCAGATATCGGTCAGGTTTTGGCAGTCTTTATTGTCTTCTGCCAGACATGAGGTCAACCTAGGGTTGACCTCAGCCCCCATAGTACCGGCCGGGTGCGGGCCTTAGAGGTTCCAGACGAACAGCGACACGCTGAGCGCCACGCGTACTGTAGAACTCCGATGTGTTGGTCCGCGTCAGAGACGATGCCACCAATTTACGTTTTGCAAGCCCTTGCCCATTCCTATGGTTTGGGTTTTTTTCGAGACTATTAGTCGAGAATTCCGCGCCGCACGGATCTCTTTTTTACGTAACCTTCACTTTATGTGCCATGATATGGTCCGAAACAGGTTCATGGTTCCCAAGAGCAGGGAGTCGTTAGCCGTATCACTAGAGTCCTTGCGTTCCTGTACTGGGAAGCCGGGGGCCGGCCACGCACAGTCGTGGTACGCTTTTCGCAATTTTGCACTTTCGTGCTCCTAGATTAGCCGTTAGCCCAGAGCAGGGCTACCGTTGTCCGCCCGGACCGCTAGGAGGTTCTGGGTTTTAAGGGCCACCTGGGGAAAGTTGTCGAGAGCAACACATCCCAGCCAAGACACTAAGGCACTTGTGTCCCCAGCCCTACGCCTTATGGCCGATGGCAAGTAAAGTTCACCACCGACGGCATGCATGGGGAGGTCTGGCACTAAAGCACCACCTGGGGAAAGTTGTACCATCACCATGCATGGGGAGGTCCGACGCTCTAGCGCCATCCATTTTCAGGGCTGGTTGATTCGGCAGGTGAGTTGTTACACCTCTAAAAATTGACATTTTTTCAAAAGGTTTAGTTTTTCTTGATTTGCTTGCCAAAAGGAAAAAAAATGAACCACAATGCATTAGAATTGGAGAAATTTTTTTCCCCATGCAAAGATGAATCACCCTAATATCCCCGGCATTGAGAATTGTCATCCCCGACAGCCCTGTAGCCAAGGGGGGTCGTGCCCCCCGCTAGGTGTGGAGTGCCCCCCCCCGCTTAAAAAAGAAGAAAAAGAGGAAAAAAATAAAGAAAAAGTAAAGGTGCCCGCTTGCTGGGTATTGGTGCCCCCTGCTACGGGCCTGATCCCCGTCTCTGCTTTAGCTTTTTTCATCCCCGCCGGGGATGACATTTAGCCCCGGCTCTGCAGACAATTTTTTCATCCCCGGCACTGGTTTTTTCTTAAATCGAGCACTGCTCGTAATCACTGAGTACCGGCACCTATTTTTTTTTTTACAAAAAAAAAAACACTGATCAAAACTACCAATAACGTCACAGGCTATATGTAGTAAACTACACAAGCCACAGCCCTACAAACAGCCACATACATTAATAATAGTTTTGGTTAATTTTAACTGAAAGTAGATTAGTAATTGTCTGCACAAGTGGCACGACTTAAATATTGCCAGTTTGGCACTCATCCTGCCAAATTTTTGGGAGTTTGTTAGGTATGGGCGGGGTGGGGCTTTAGCCAGTAGTCGGCTTCGACTTAACGTAAATTGAAAAAAAAAAAGATGACACGTAAAATATATAATTATCTGTCAAGCTAGTCATTGCTTTTTATTTCACTCATTTGGAGGTTTTTAGTGGATTTATTTTTTAGTTTAAACAGTTTTCATTAAAAAAACATCTGGCATTACTGCTTTGCATACTTGCAGTCAGTGTTGCCAATTGTTTGCATTTTTAATGCCGGATTTAGCCTTATTTCTTTCGATTTAGCATAAAAAATTTGGATATAGCATTTGGCAGGAAATTTAGAATTTTTTTTATTTTTAATTAAACAATGAATAAGAAAAATGAGAAAACAGAATTACTACAGGGAGAACACACATTCAAGTTATCCTAGTATCCAAGCAGGCCCGTAACCTGCGGGGGGCTGGGGGCGGCCCCCCCCCCCCGCGTTTAGCATGCCTCCCTCTGCTTATTTGCTCTACTTAGTAACATTTAGTCACCCCCCCCCCCGCTATTGGCCTGGCCCCTGCTGTAGAATGCCTGGCCCCTGCTGTAGAATTTTCACGCTACGGGCTGTATCCAAGCCTGTCAGCTAACCACAGCCAACTCTATTGTTAAACTATATGGGAGACGGTGTACTAAGCTTCTAAAACTAACGGCTCTTATACTATTTCTTTATTTTATCATTGACTTGTTCAAGCTACACAAACTTTCTCAGGGGAAAAAGTTACCAAATGTGGTCGTTTTTGGTTCACGCCACTTAGTGCACACGTATGTTGGTCAGTGTCACACTGTACACTATTGTTCAGTACTTTAAATGGAATGTGTCCCGATGTGACCCATCTACCCTGTCAGCTACGTCGTTAATTATAGATGTTTTATGTCAGCTATTAGTGTAGTGTGTGAAAAAACAACTATAAAATTTAGACGTTTTTCCCATCATTACACATTTTACATAAAAGTCTGGTTATATGTTAAGCGTTTGATATATATTTGGAGCAGTTATACAGCAGTATGAAAATCGTGGAAAAGTAAAAAAGAGAAAGAAAGTACTGTCCAGAATTCTCGCAGTGAAATATGCTCAAAATATGCTGCTCAAATCTTGAATTTTTTAAAGAAATATCAGGCTAAATGGGAGATATGGATAAATAATAAACTTAATAAAAAATACTTTAGATGATGTGCAGCCTGATCTATGACCTTATAATGACATATTTTTGAAGCTGTATTTAATAAAACATAATTAGTAAGTAAAAATACTTTTAGGTATTTTTTTCAGCACTTTAAAAAAAAAACAACTAGCATTTTCTAGCATTTTTGCTTCTAAAATGTGGCATTTAAAACTGATTTACATTTGGCAACACTGCTTCCAGTATTTTACTTTGACCTTTGTACCATAGATATAGTACTGATAGTAGGCTGATAGATAGGGCTTAGAAATATTAATTTAATCACAGTTCTCATTTGCATTGTTAATTTGTTGGAAAATGACAGATTTGGAAGAGGTTTGTAATATTTTTTATTCTTACGCTTACCCATCTATATTTACGCTTCGGATAACATAAATTAACTTAATGTAGTTAAGTTAAACTTAAAGTAATAAAGTGAAACATAAACACTTAATAAGTTAACTTTCTCACATTACTTATTAACTTATTTGAGTCATTACTAGTATTTTTAAAGTACGCTTTACTCTTAAACATGTTACATGATAAGACATAAAATATATAGTAGTCTTAAAAACAATATTTGAATAGTGTTATAACTTATAAGCAGAATAATAAGTCATGATTTTTTACAATTGGCTTGAGCTGCTTTACATTTACAGTCTAAGTCTTACAGTACAGTTTTTATGTAACAAATATTAGATATATTAAAACCAGCTAACACCAAAGTGTCCAAAGTTATCTTGACACTGTATAGTATGAGAATTCATTTTGCTTTATTATTATGAACTTTTATTTCATTTACCAATAACTGTCAATTTTAAATTTTCTGAAATGATTTTCACTTAAGTATCAATGTCCAATTGATCATTTGATGTAAAATTTTGAACACTCTTGTAGTTGTATTCCAATATACTTTTTCTATATATTCGATTCAGTTAATTATCACTTATAGAGGACTTGCAGATATGGTATTCCTCTTAGCAGAACATAGTGTAACTAGCTGACATTTGTGTTGTCCAGTTAAGGAAGTATGTCACCTATTAATTAAGTGCAAAATTCAATAAATGAGTGAAAAGTAATTTTATTTTCAATTTCTTTGCTTTATTATACAATATATAAGAAAATATAGCCCATTTCATTTTAAGGGGAGCAATCTTTCTTTTTTTTTTTTGCTGATCATCATATTAGTCATTAGTGGCATTAATTATTTGAGGTTGTTCTTATTGGGCACAGTATTTCAATTTTTTCTGCATATGAAAATCTTTTATAATGTCTAGTCATTTATTATCATTTAATAAAATGGGTGAAAAACAAAGATTTTCTTACAGCTATAGCTTTCTTTGCACTTTGATGATTAAGATTCATCAATCTTTCTGCCATTTAGAGTACTGCATTTTCCATTCTTATTAGGGGTGTGCCGGATCAGTTTTTTCCAACTGGATCCGGATTTTCTTATGCGAAATCCACCGGATCCGGATTTTGGTACTTTGCAGATACCGGTAAATCTGAGGGGTTGGATGCCTTCTGAACAGAAATGGCTAAATGACATTGGCTGATTGGAAGTTGGAAGTGAAG
This sequence comes from Bulinus truncatus, assembly GCA_021962125.1. Classification (NCBI taxonomy): domain Eukaryota; kingdom Metazoa; phylum Mollusca; class Gastropoda; family Planorbidae; genus Bulinus; species Bulinus truncatus. Next base: position 24,737 of record JAGDYQ010000095.1, read on the forward strand.
AACTTTGAAATAAATTAGAAAATAGAAAATATTCAGAAATCACTGAAATCAGAATATAACGCAGATTGATTATAAGTTATTATCCATAAGTAACTAAACTCGCTGTTAAGTTCTAACTCGCTGCAAGGTCAAAGGAAAACAACTTTACTATTATTCTATTACTTTCATTACTTTTGCACTTGCCACTTGGCAGTGTAATTTTTAACTATTGTAGTGCAGTAATTGTTTTGAATCTGAGGAGAAAGTCAGACTCATCATCTGAGTTCATCTTGTCATTGGCTCGGTAAATCTGAGGGGTTGGATGCCTTCTGAACAGAAATGGCTAAATGACATTGGCTGATTGGAAGTTGGAAGTGAAGAACTTTGAAATAAATTAGAAAATAGAAAATATTCAGAAATCACTGAAATCAGAATATAACGCAGATTGATTATAAGTTATTATCCATAAGTAACTAAACTCGCTGTTAAGTTCTAACTCGCTGCAAGGTCAAAGGAAAACAACTTTACTATTATTCTATTACTTTCATTACTTTTGCACTTGCCACTTGGCAGTGTAATTTTTAACTATTGTAGTGCAGTAATTGTTTTGAATCTGAGGAGAAAGTCAGACTCATCATCTGAGTTCATCTTGTCATTGGCTCATTGGATGATGGATGCTTATTGTTATTGTTCAAATGTTCATAGTTTATGATGTGTATTGAAATGGATAATTAATTGGAAAAAACAAATAACAAGATTGAATTGAATTGATATTTGAGAACAATAATTCTGTATTTCTGTACTTTACAAGTTTGAAAATTGAAATACAAATTTTAATGAATTCAATTGGCATTTGACAAAGCCATTATTCAAGCCTAAAGAAGTAAGAATAAGATGTTGATAACTAACTAATGACTATTAGTTTGTTAACAGTGTTAAGTTACTCCAAGTCCACAGCCAAATATTGTACACATTCCAGTGATGCCACACAATCACAGCTGAGGGCAGCGGCTATGTCATACCATCGTTTAAACCAAAGAGCACAGATCATAGCGTAAGCGAGAATTGCCGAAGATGGCTTGGTGACATAGAGATCACCAAAGACCTTTAAATTTATACTAGACCGCTAACGTAATATTAATTTTTACTCAGAAATGATAAGCATTTTTAACAATTGAGTGAATGATAATATAAATCAAAATATGAGTTAAAATTACGGTAAATTTTTTTAAAGCATATTTGACTTTTAATTCCTTGTTTAAATAGAATTATAATAACCTTTATTATAAAATAGAATTAAAAAATAAAAAAATTGTGAAGGAATTGCTTTTAATGGAAGACTTTACGTTAGGGTTAGGGTTAGATTACCAACTCAGTGACTTGTTATATTAATTAGTGTTAGAGAATTAGTGTTTCTTCACGGAAATTTCAGAATGGAAAAATATTTTTTTTTTCATTTTACAATATATAATATTCATATTTGAACTATTTTTTCAACAGAAAATCTCGTGGGTGATGCATTTTAATTTAATAACAAAGAAGACATCTTTTCCATCTCTCAGAGAAATCGAAATAACCTAAATGTTGAATTTATCAAAAACCATTCATTTCTGTTATTTATTTTGTCATGAAGGTGGCGGGCTGGCGTCCAGGCACTTGGGCAGTATAGTTGCTTATTATTTCTGTTACAACGTCATTGGTGATTGCGGTTAAGATGACGTCACGAATAATAATTACTCATCCCCGCACTATCATGTATGGGATTGGGCCGATTGGCCACTATTAGCGGTGCTGACTCTAGCCTTTGGTATGTTCAAAACATTAAACAAGCTCAACGCTCGAAACAATCGATTAATGTACCGTGATCGTGTGGAATTCGGGAAAAAGAATTACTTTTATTACAGATTATGATCCGGTGAGTCACAAAATCTGGCAAATTCCGAAATCCGGTATATTTCGGAATCCGGTTATTCCGTATACATGTAAATCCGGCGGAACCGGATTTCACCGGATAGTGCAAAATCTGGCGGAACCGGATTCCGGCACACCCCTAATACTTATATCATACTTTGACATTAACCATTGAAGAGCCAAGCATAATTCAAATTATAATTTACAAAAACTTGATGACTTGCATTATTTTGCTGCTGAAAAGGAGTGGCATCTACCATGTTTTTAAATACAATAGCTCAGAATTGGAAATAATCTATATTAAAATCTTTTCAATCTCAAATAATTCAATCTTCATTTAAATTTTTCGTCTATATAAATTATATAATATGGATAGATCAGTTTCTGGATTACCCCAAAAACTATATTTTTACATTAGCTTTGTTATCAGCCATAAGCGGCATCTGCTGTACTTTTCATTTATGCAATAATCTGCCTTAGTAGGGATGAATGTTTATTGGCTGTGCTTGAATACAATGAAAAATTAGAATCCACCCATGAAACATCAAATATTAGTGGATTTGTTATAGGAATTTTCATACCGTTAAACATTGGTTTGAGCAAAATTCCTTCTAGGGAGATGCTCCTAATCCAAATCATTTGTATATCAAAACAGATTCTCCCATGGTAATCTTGGATGATTGATTCCAGGAAATCAAAATTACTCTTAAGCATAGAAATAAAAAAAATCTAAGTTAATGTATTAATCAAGTTTAATAATTTTGTTTTCTGGTCGTCTTTAAAAGTGACCAACTGAATCGTTCTATAATTATCGTGTGAAAAAGATAACTTCAAGTATGAAATTTTTTTACTTTAAAACAAGATAGATTTTCTGCGAAAAGATAGCCACTAGGCATGGTCGACATCTAAATCTGTTCAAATTTAATAAAAGATGTCGACCACGCCCTGTGGCTATCAGTTTAATAAAAGATGTTGACTACGCCCAGTGGCTATCAGTTTTCAGTAAATGTATCTTGCTTTAATGTTGAAAAAGTTAATAAATGATGATATCTCTTTCACACAATACTTTCCCCATTTTGACTACAACATTGGCGGTTGCATCCAGCCAAAGTTTGCAACTGGCTGGCCAGTTTATCTTGGCCAATAGCTGCTATTGATTGACTAACAGATATTGGCCATAACATATCTAAGGCAAGTGTCATATGCTGGGCTTGAAAAAAAACATTACGTTTTGTATCAGTTTTTTTTAGCAATAGTAATCTCCAAGCACTGTCACCCAAGTTGCCACTCATTAAGGTCGCTATTGAATGTACATTTTAAAAAAAGTCTTGTATTTAAATGGTAAATATACTAAGTTGTTTGTATATCTTAATAATTTTCAATAAGCCATTTTTTCTGTAAGTTCGGAACTTTTGTTCTCTTAATCTTGATACATTGACTATGGTGCTATTTTTTAAAGAGGTGCGGCAATCATAAATCCTATTTATGCCATTCCCTGCTAAATACAGCATCATTTTTATTATGGTGCGTTTTAAAAATTATGTTTTGCATTTGTTTGCAAAGTTTTTTTTAATCACACTTTATTCTCCCGTAAAAGATAATACTGTATCAAATGTCAATTTTGATGGCTAAATAATAAAATATTTATGGCCATTTAACATGGGTCCCTAGTATAAGGTGATGGAGCACCAATATATATGTCTTAACCGGCTTATTCTTAACACTAGAACGACGGCAGTGGTCATTTTGACCGCAATGCTACTTTGCGGTTCAATTACTTCTAAACGGCTAACCCCAGACTATTGAAATTTTATGACTTTTCATATCTTTATAACATTGTTAAAATTATAGATTATTATTATTGTTGGTTTTATAATGTTCGAAAAAAACAAACAAGTTATACCTAGAATGACTGCAGCGGTCATAATGACCGCCATACCGATTAATATCTAGTGACGCTGTCGGCTGATGTCATCTTAATGCCAAAAGCACATACATTGTTGGTACTATAAGGCAGAATCGAAAAGAGTTGCTAGCAATTTGTAAAGACACAACTCCAGAACGTTTTTCTTCAAAAGTACTCGTCAGTAGTAAAAAAAAACCCTCACAATTTATCGTTACAAGCCAAAGAAGAATGTCTGCATAGTGAGTACCTTGCACAAACATGTTGAAATTGGTGAAACAAAAAAAAAACTTTCAGAAACTGAGCAATATTATAATTTTTCTAAGGGTGGAGCGGACGTTCTGGACCAAATGAGCTGCCTGTACACAACGAGATCAGCATCACGAAGATAGCCTGTCTATATCTTCTACAATGTTCTGGACTTTGCAGCTATAAACACATTTAAATTATTTCGATTATACAACTCTTCCAACATTTCTTGTCGGTCTTATATTTTGAAACTTGTTCACGAATTGAGATTGCCTTACTGTTCAACAAAAAAAATTCCATCAGGCATTCCTGTGAAAAGTTGAGCAAGGAGTAGCACACGCGATCAATGCTCGTTTTGTCGTAACAAAACACAAGATGACTTATGAACAGAATGTGATTACTTACGTATATTTTTTGAAAATTACTGATTATAATTCTATAGATATTGTTTCTTTGGTTGTTTCACATAATAAAAATAATTATTATAGGACATAATTTATTAATGCTTACCGCCACGGTAAAAATGACTGCTTTAGTCGTTAAAGGTAGTTCAAATAATCCGTCGTTCTAGTGTTAAGATGACCCCTGTACACTAGGGCGTCCCCAAAAAAAAGTTTTGAAATGTTTATGTCTCACCCCACAGAATATGTCTGTATGGTAACAGTAGATAACCTGCAAAATTTCAGCTCATTTGGACAATGTTTAGAGGTTCCCCAAGAGGTTTAAAGTTCGCGGTCAAATCTAATACAGCGTTAATGTTGCATTATTTGCGAAACTGATATATTAAGTAACAAATTGATGCTTAGTATTGTTTATAATATTAAATGAAACAAAATATATAAATCTTGAATGGTTTATATTTTTTAATTTGAAATTTAAGTAAAAAATTATGAAAAACAAAGTTTTATTCATTTTGTCAGATTAATTCTTGAAAGAATGTCAATCTGCTTGAAAAATAATAATAATAAGCAATGCAAATAAGCAATCCTACTATTTAAAAAAGTTCTTCAAATTTAAATTTTAGCCAGCTGTTCACGATTACACTCTGCAAAATTTTTCCGATGTTTTTCAACCACTTGAAGCAAAAATTGTTTATTGTTCTTCGTCCTTGGTGATACTGTCATTGAAATTTTGTATCAATGCTACATCTCGCTCTGCAGAGTCATTCATACAAGCCAGATTCCGTACAAAATCTGCTGCAACTTTAAAAGATGGTGTTTCTGACAATGCTTCAACAGGAACATCTAGAAAACTGGCAGCAATGTTGGATGTTTCAAAAAATGTGGTAGAAGCACGCAAATCAACAACACTTTTTGGTAGTGTTTTTATGAAATGCGGTTCACGTTCTGATTGCATTGTCCGAACAAGGCCAGTTTTTTCTTTGTCCGACAAAAGGGTTGAAAATAACGCAAGCGTCGACAGTTCCGGACTCAAGTACCACGAGTGACGCACCATCATTTTCAATCCAGTCGATCGAAGAACAGCATCATCATATTCGTATAAACGCTGTATCAACAAGATATCATTCACATGTGCATCTGCGGTGAGCCTGCATGAAAACCATGATTGAAGATAAACACATATGGTAAACCGATTAAAGCGCTGAATACCTTGTAATTCTCGAGCTGTTAACTGAAAGATGGTTTCGTTGCCTGCAAAAATAGTTCAATTTTCAATGCATAGATTGCTTTCACCATCCACCTTGCCCTATGTAGGGCACCAGGTCTGCGAATGCTGACATCAACCTCCAACCCAACCATTTGTGCAGCAAGCGGAAGAAATTCCAAATAATCATCACGTGAATGACTGACCTCAAGTTGACATTTAATAATAAATTATTTAATCGTATCAGACACGATTATCAAAGGGGAGGATCTGGCTTCGGGTGTGTGGTTTAATTCTGGCCATTTTTCTCGAAACCTCTTAAAAAACAAAATCTCTGGTCCAGTGGATGGTCCAAGACAAACATTGAATGCATCGGAAAGGAGTACTTCCAACATGTGATGATGGCATGCCATCCATAATAGATTACGTCCCAGGGCTACTTCTAACAGAGTGCAAGCTCCATTGAATCTTCCGGTATTGGAAGCCGTAGTGTCAAAGCACATGCCGATGACCATAGAATCGCACTTCCACGATTTGATATGTTCATATACTGCATCAGCAGCTGCCCGTTCTGACCCGGACCCTAACTTGGGAACACCAAGAAGCTTTGTAGTGTCATCGACAAGTGATGAGAGCAGGACAGGTAATCGATCGACGTTGTTGGTAACCTCTCCGGTAACATTGGGCAATAGCTTACCATCCCCAATGAACAATTGATTTTGAGGGAATATAGTCTTCTTTTATACGCGCTGCAGCTTGTTGACGACGAAGCTTGCGATGACGATGCATTGTGCTCTTGGAAAATACTGTGTCAGATGTCGGAACACCAGCTTCATTGAATGCGGATGCAAATATCATTGTTGATTTTCTAATGCTGGTGTTCGTTCTGTCCAGCACTGCAGCAACTTTTGGTGATATGATGCTTCGTCTGCGATGTCGTGTTGCAGAATTTGTTTTGCTTGAGGATGCTGATTGGATGACAAATTCTTCATCAGATTCTGCATCTTCACTCGAATCCCGACAAATGGATGATGTCATTGAATGTGTGTCTGTGTCACTGTCAGAACCACCTACATCCAGTTGCTGTTCTATGTCTACTGCTGACTCTACACTTGAACCTGATGGTAACCAATGGTGACGGCACTGTGATGTAGCATCTTTTGCTGATAAATTGTTTCTGACGCTCAGCAACTCGTTTTTCTTTAGCAGCATGCTTTTTGTCCACAGATCCTATTGATCCTGTTCTTGATTCTCGTTGCAACTTCAAAAACTGCCTGTCTTCATCATTTTTTATCAGCTGTTCAGAGTTGGCATGGCTAATGTCAAAAAGATTACTCAACTTTTTGGTGTATTCTTTTTGGTTCATTTGATCGGTTCAGTTGTTACATTGCACAAGTTTTGCACATAAGGTATTATATGTGTTTTCTCGCATTTATTACATTTTCTAATTAAGAATCACACAATTTCAACTCTAGTTAATGGTAGCAATGAGGTGAATATAAGTATATTTAAACTTCATTTTATTCATATATGGCATGCAAAAACTGCAAATTATTTGAGCCACGATTCGTCTGGATTTTTATGTTTGCCTAATACTGGAATTTTAAAAGCTCTTGGGGGACCTCTAAATGTTGTTCAAATGAGCTTCAACTTCACCAATTTACTCATTGTACCCAAGAGACACATTTCAGGGGGTGAGACATCAAAGATTAAAAAAAAATAATTTTCCGAGCATTTCTGGGACGCCCCACTGTACACCCTGTAACATTATTTTAGTCTTTTACTGAAAATATGAAGGGGGAAAAGGGTTAAAATACTAATTGTGACTGCTAACATAATTGACAATCATTTTTCGATTGGATCCATCTAAATTTAATTCTGGATTTTCTCCATTATTGAAACTAATGAACCCTTTTTAGAGGGAAGTCCCACACAGATAAATTTCCATTAGCATTTCTCTTAAGAAACAAGTCTCACCCCTTCGTTTTATGAAATTTAAACTTTCAATATAACAAACAGATAAAATTGTAATTTTCATATTATTAGTGGAATAAAAAATAAAAAAAAGTGTTGCGGAAGGTTTCCTTAAATTGGGGTCCCAGGTAGCTGCCTAGGTTGCCTATCCTTGAGCAGTATTGAAAGGGGAAAAAACTACTTTCTTGACCTATTAAATCTGTAGTGATATTTTATAAGGATGTATAATTTATTCTCTACCACAGACCATAACATTCATTTTAGACTAAAGAATTTTTTGTAAGAATGATGTAGATTTTTCTTTTCTGTTTTTAAAGCATCTGGTGCTTTCATTTAAAGTAAAAAAAAGGAACAAAAAGTTATTTTATTATTTTTGAAGTGATTAAGTGTTTATTTTTTCAAAAAAATTTTTCTATAGGAAAATGATATTGTTCTTTTTGAATCCAGCCATTGCCTAACATCATTTTCCTTTAAGAAATTCAAAATATCACCTAGTACAGCCATATCTAGCCTGCCAAACTGTTTAATCCTGCCTGCCACTCACTGCAGAGTGAAGCAAAGAACTAAACTTTTATAATATGACGTTAACATTTAATTTCTTTTTGTTGACTTCAACACCCCATCCACCTCAGTTCAAATTTATGAACCCAATTAGGCCTTCCAATCAAAAAAGTTTGCCCACTCCTGATATAGTATATTATTTTATTAAATTGATTTATATTAAATTATTTAATATTCCCATCTGATCATTTAATATACTCAGATAGACATTCATAGAGAATTAGATAAACACTAAAAAGTAAAACAATATTTTAACCAGAATCCTTGCTTGAATATTACAACCAACATCCTCACTTACCTTTATTATAAGTTATGTAAATAAATTTTTTTTGTTTTTTTTACATTAGTACAAAGCAAACTGTAAGTACACAGAATGTTTTTTTTTGTACTTTATTGATGTACTTTCAATGTTTACCTCGTTAATGTACTTTCAGAAAATACTTTATCAATGTACTTTCAGAGATTTAAACAAGCTGCGGAAGAGGTAACCAAATTATCAAAGGAACCTTCTAACGATGAAAAGTTGGCTATTTACGGATTATATAAACAAGGCACTGTTGGTGAATGTAATATAGGTAATAGAAAAAAAAGAAAAATCAACTGAAGTATTTTCAAATTTAGCAAAATTTTATGCAGGCCAGGCCAATAGCGGCTCCCAAATAAGTCAATTAAAAAAAATTATTTTTATTACTTTTATTCATTAAATCTACTATGGTGCTGCTTTTTTAAAGTACCTTTAGTATGTATAAACTAGAATGCTGTGCTTACCAACTTCATGCATGAGGGGAATGGTGGGGCAAAGAAAGTCTGCCTTGGGCGGTACTTATGCTTTAGAAAATCATTTATATATTAAAGTTTGAATTCAGTTGTCTTTTATAAAATATATAAAACTAGTCGTCTCGCGGCGTAGCATACGCCGCCTTATCAATCAATATAATTACTGTAATTATTGTTTTAAATAAGCAATCAAACAAAATAACAGGCTGACATACATGGTATGCAAAGTTTTTTGACCTATCATGTGCAGACTTTATGGTCACTTTCTGGTACCTCCAGTAACTTGTTTTTTATTTTGTTGTTTACAGATTGTTAGTTAATTCTTTGTATGCCTTGATTGTCGATGAGCAGCCAGACTGAATTTTCTCTTTATTGGTTATATATATTTGAATGCCTTTTTTTTAAGATCAGGATTTTTTTTCTTTGAATTGTAATTTTTTCATTCAGTTTCTAACAAACATATTTCGGGTGGTGGGTGGTTTGCATTGCATTTTTTTTTTGGTTCGTTTTGTGTATGCCTCAATCCACCCCTTCCCCCAGCACACTATAGTGTTATTTTGATGTAACATTTTTTTTCATTCAAGTCATAGCAGTCTCCATATATTACCTGTAGGCAGCTGTTTTGTATTTTAATTTAGACTTGCTTAACACAGCTTAAGATTCTTTTCGTATAACCTTCATCCTACAGTACCTACACTATTCAGTACAGATAGATGTTAGCTAATAATTTTTTTGTAATGCATACATATTCTGAAACAGTTAACATTTGTTTGTAATGCGCTATACATATTTATAGTGATTTTCCCCAAAACAGCAGCACGAAGAAATCAAGATATTTAATGTGAGAATGCAACTGAAGTTTCCATAATGTGAAACCTTTGTTTGCACACTGAAGGGAAACTAAAATATGCTGACAAGCAGATATCAGCTGACTGGGAATAAGACTACTTCTAATTTCTTTCTTGTGGTGTATATCTTTTCTCCCAAGATCTAAATAGTTCACATATCCAACTACATAATAATAATCATCAAAATTATTATTATTATATATTGAAAAAAAGGCCCTGATGGCAAAAGAGGCTGATGTTGGCCTTAAAAAAGCACATAAAGCTGCAGTCTTCTGGACTGGCTGAAGATTTCTTAATTTATGTCTGCCCACCAGATGGTCATATAGTAAAAGTTAAAAGATAGTACTCAACCAATGTGCAGATTATGTAGAAAATTTCAGGCCACATGTTCTCTGGCTGCTCTGAATTAACTAAAACTTATATTTATCGATACCATAGAGCTGCAGCATAGATCCACTGGCAAATATGTAAGGAATTCTCAATTGATGTCATTGGCTAGAGCAGTGGTTCCCAAACTTTTTTGACCCATAGACCCCTTTTATAGTCAATAACTTGCCCGCGAACGGGGCCCCCCCCCTCCCCAAGACAAAAAGCTGCATAAAGGCATGGTATGAAAATTATAAATAAAAAAAAACAAACATTTTTGTTGAAAAAGTATTTATTGAAAGTATAATTTTCGTTTAAAACAAACAAAATAATGACTTGGATAAACTTTATGAGATGATATGAGTGCATTTATGTCCAGCTCAATGTTTGTGAGTAGAGACTGCAAATTCCCACGAGCACAAATTTCTTGTCGGTTTCTTTTTTTTTTTGTTTGTGTGTGATGATGTTCATAACTGCACTGAATCCACGTTCTACCAAATAGTAAGGCAGAAAATCAGTCAACAACTTCTGGTCAATAACCCATAATGCAGCATAAAAAATTGGGATATCTTTTTATAACCAGAATTTGTGGTACCCTTGTTTAAAGATTGGTTTAAATTCCTCTTTTGTGAGTATTTTAATAAGCTGCTCCTGTATTAGTAAGGATTCATCTGAGTCCAAGCGTGAAAGGGCTCTACGCCCAGTCGTGAATGTCCAAGTGAAAAATGTCTTCAAATCTTTGGTTCATGTCTGCATGAAGAACCGTTCAACTTTATTTTGCAATTTTGAAATATTTTGAATCTGAAAACATTATCCTCTTTCCAAGTTTTGATTGCACAGAAAAAGTTTTGCCACAAACGCAGCCATTACGCTTTTAGTTGTAATTAAAATTTAATTTGTCACCTTGTAAGTTCAAAATAGTTTCGTTAAATTTGTCAAATGAATCACTCCTATAGTCTATGTTAAATTGTGTCGCAAATCATTGTCTTTGCTTTCCATGAATCAAAGAGCACAAATAATCTATTTAAAACATGCACCTTTAGATAACCAACGTACTGTGTGAAGTAGTAAACAGGTATAGTCTTCGTCATTTTTCAAACATAGTTGAGAAAACAATATCTAATTTTAGACATTCTTTCTGATTTTATTAATTGCTTTAATGGCATAATCTAGTGATCTATGCATAAGTTCACTAGGGATTTTTTGCGACCTAATGATGTCAATGAATGCACTAAATGCACTAAAAATACATTTGGTGCAGCTTGTTTTAAGTATGCCAGACGGCCTCTTTATCTTCCTACCATTGCCGGAGCAAAGTCAGTAGCAACAGATATGGGTAAAGTCAAGGGTAAAGCTTTTACATTGAACAACCTTTTTAATTCAGTAAATAACATTTCACCTTTTGTTTCCAAACATTTAGCAAATAACAATTCTTGACAAAATATTTCTTCTTTTACAAATCTTACATAAGCTAAAAGTAAAGCTTCGTTTCCTGGTAAAGTGGACTTGTCAAGGTGTATAGAAAATTCAGAAATTTTAAAGTAATAACATAAAGAATTTTCTACGGACTGCCCTATTCGTCAATCCTTCTTTGTACTGTATTATTACTCAGTGGAATTTTTTTTATAATATCGAAAGCTGGTTTGTGCAAAACTTTGCATGTTACCTCACTTTCAACTGGTAAAATAAGTTCTTCACCTATAGTATGCGGCTTTCCGGACCTTGCAATCAACAAAGAAACGTTATAAGAAGCAGCAATCAGTCCATCATCATCTCGCTTAGATGTTGTCCCTATGAGTTGTTGCATTGACAGTATTTTCTGATATTTTTCTTTGACTTTTGGAAAAAAAAAGCTTTAATTCCTTATCCTTTTTGTCTAAGACTGAGAAAGTTAGTTTATACACTTCGTATCTGCATAACATAGAACTTAATTTGATGTACGATGTGCAACTCTTTTATAGTTTATTTTTATATTGTAGACAAGTTAGTGCATGCAGCGGCGTCATTCCATTCCTGTATAAAGTATTAACGTGTTTTCGGCCATCTGCCTCACACTGCTTCATGCTTGTTACTAATTTAATGTGTGTGGACTAATAGTTTATTTAATGTTTTTTATTTTGATTTCCATAATAATAAAAATAGATCATAATTTTACTATTTTACGTTAAACCTTTCACAGAACCCCTAAAGTTGTTCAGGGACCCCCAAATGAATTTTAATTTTCCACGGACCCCCTGAATGATGCCAGGGACCCCTGGTGGTCTGTAGGAACCACTGGGCTAGAGTATAAATGAGAATTACAAGGTTACAATCTTGTATGACATGGTTTATACTGTTCGGGTAATTTATGCTCATAGCGATATATCGTCATAAAAATAATGTAGATACGACTTGCCATCTTATTGATATGGCTTTTCCCTAGAACAGAAACACACCCACCAAACATATAAAAAAGCTAAAATTTGAAATAGAGAGAATATGCATTATGAGAACCACCAGTGTGTCCATTGTTGTGTGAGCATTAGGTATATGACTTCAGAACAACACTTGTATGGCATACCATCAACAGATGAGTTTTTATTGTAGAAACACAAAACCATATAAAATTTATTTAAAAAATTGAAAAATGTCACCCACCAAACATTTTGAAGTTTTAGAAAAATTGACATTTGTTAATAATTTCAGGTATTGTTTCATAAACTTTTATTTGTAAAAATAAAACGTAAATTCAGTTTCTCTGGTGAGTGGCAAAGGGGAATAATATCTTGCAGAACTTTTATTGCTCTTTCTGCACAAACATTGCTACGTGGAGTGAGTATTGGAGATGTACTTTGAGACCAATGAGTTCAAAGACAGCGCAACCCTTTTGGATAATCATTAACAGCATGGAAAAGAAGTTCATATTTTTCAGCTTTGTAATGATGATCACTAAACCAGGCATCACTCCAATGTCCACATAAATTCACACAATTTCTGAAGGTTCTTTCGTTCATCAAGCAATAGTATGAAAGCCAACAATGCAAAAATTGTTCGAGAGTTTCATCGGGCATTGCTGAGGCCAGGCAGTGCGCTTAAATTAACTTTTGGCATTTGTTGAGAATTCTTAAAATGCTTAAAAATGCAAATTAGATGGTGCAAAAATTTCATATCTCTCCAACCTATTTCCTTTTTTCTAAATTTGGAGCACATTTCTTTGTTTTACTTTCAAAATCTTTTTTTAACATTTCATAATCTTTAAGTATCTTATTTACAAATGGATAATTTTTGTTAGGAGACTCAGTTGAATCACCGAGCAATGCATCACACACGTGTCTAGGAACACGATCAAGTATAAGGTGCTGACAACCTATAAAGACTGGTGCAGACTCACCATGTTGAACAAACAGTTTCTCAAGTTTCACCACAACACCAGACTTCGACCCTGTATTAACATTTGTAGTGTCTGACACTATCATCTTTATAGCTGACCATAAGTTATATTCATCTAAAACTTTTTGAATGGCAGATCCAATCATAGCAGCTTTGCCATCAGGTAAAACTAAGACGGATAGCCTCACTTCTTTTGCTTCATTTTTTAATACAACTACTTGGTGTTCTTTTTTCTTAATAATTTTACCATCAAAATGTAAACTCCATAAGCTATTACGCAAGTATTTATTAATGTTTCTTTTAGTTTACTTGCTTCTCTGAATACAGCTCGATAGACACCTGACTGAGAAGGAGTTGCTATTTTTACGCCGGACTTATGCAAAACTTTGCTCACTAATGCTGCTCTTCGAGCTGGTAGTTTTCCAGATTGAACTAATGAAACTGCACTAGAAGTAGATTGCTGTGATTGTTTCTTATGTGTGCTTTGATCCAAGCTTTCTGTGGATGACAGCATTGCATCAGCACCGCCAGAGCTACTTTGAGAATTCTCGTTATCACTTGAATCACTGGAACTTTCAAAACTGCTTTTTTGTTGTTGTGCCTCATTAATTTTGCAAACAATTTTCCGTTTTGATGGATGAATTGTACTTTGACTAGCAATTTTAGTTGTAGTATATCCCATCTTACCTCCACTTTGAATTTGTATTTCGTAAAGTTTTTTGTCCTCAGCACATAACCATTGACCAGTTTTGTTTGTGACATCAAATAACTTATCAAACTGCTCCCGTATGTCACCCACAGGTTTTTTCAAATGAACATCATACCTTCTAATTAAAGTTTCAATTTTTCTGCTCACTGATCGCAAAGACAGTATTGGGAAATTTAAAAAGCTCCATAATAGCTCTACTTCTTTCCTGAGTGCTGCAACTCTTTTCAATCTGGATTTTTCCATAGAGGCCAAGCCCATGTAGCGACCAATTGTCATCCACTCTTTTGGCATTCTAGAATGTGAAAGCAATGGCTCGATCTCGATTCCAATTTTGTTTCTTTTCTTAAGAGTGTTTTGAATTTTTTTCAAATTACTCGCCCATTTGTCCTTATTTTTAGCACGGAAAGTGATGACTTTTTTTTAAGACATTTTTAAGAATAAAATTAGGCAAAATTAAAATAATCATTCAAACTCAAGTATAATTGAAAAATCTAACATGGAGAACATGAAATAGAATTTTAATGGTAAAAAACTGGAGTAAAAGTAAACTTCAGTAAAAAGAGCCAAAAGGATTATTTTTAAACTAAAAAATGTTTTGGTGGGTGAACTTTTTCAACAAAATTGATGATTTTTTGTTGTATTTATTATTTTTATATAAAAGCTCATCAAAATCTGGCACGCCACTTGTAAAATTACAAAATTTGTTTTTCAAGTCATATACCTAGTGAGCATAGGGAGTTATAAAGAAAGATCTAGTCTAAGCAACATCATAGATATAATACAGATATAATAGCAAGGAAGTTTTATAAATATTTTTTGTAAACTCTTGTTTACAAACTTACACCTATTTTGGACCATAAAGTTTTTCCTAAAAATGTCACTAATCATTTCCTAGTTGTGCTTTCACAACCATGCTTTACAAACTTCGACTAATAATAATGTTCCCTAAATTTAAAAGCCCTTTAAATTCTTGCAACAATGTATTTGCTTGTTACACATGGTTTAGTTTCCATTGTGGTGTTGTAATTCATGTTCAAAAACATGTTTAAATCAATATTATTATTACTTTTTTTTTCAGATCGACCAGGATTATTTGATTTGAAAGGGAAAGCAAAATGGGATGCTTGGAATGCTTTAAAAGGTAACCAAATTTTTTATGTATTATGAAAAAGGACATAAATAATATTTTTCAATGTTTCCAAAATTTATGTTTCTGATTAACAGTGTGAAAATAATTTAATAACCCACTGGTTACCTGGGGGGAAAAGTAGTAATACCCTTCAATTACTGAGGGTTTTTTGGGTGAAAAGCGGGTGGAGGGCATAAAAACACCTTTAACTTTTAAATTAATAGAGATAGATACATTTTATTACAAATTCATAATTCATTTGAATTATCTTTTTTATCTGTGAAAGAATTAAAGTTAATATATTAAAAGTTATTAATCGGAAAATTATGATTTTTTTTTTCAATTTTGATTTTTTGATCCTCATTTCAAGTGTATCAGGAGGATATAAAAAAAAACCTATAGGTATACTGCAATATTATAAGGAGCAAACATTATTAAAATTGATGATTTGATAAAGTTGTTATGATTTGAAAATAGTCACCATTTTTATTGAGTCATGACCTATTACACAACTTCGATCCTATCTGAGTCAATTTATTGACTTCATCTTTTAATTTTCTACCCAAAATTTCTACTTATAATGTGTGTTTTGCTATAAAATAACCTAAAATTTGTTTCCATTTAAAACTTAATCCTTTAAACATTAATAAAACTACAAAATTACCATTACTACTACTACCATTAATACCCATATCAACAAAACCCCAAATATTATCATCATATTTTTTATATATTTAACTTGGCTTTAAAAAAACATACCATCTAGTAAAAAAATCACCCTTTTTTCATGCTCACTCAGAGCTAAATCTCAAATACCAAGCATATTTATTAGATAGTCCTGGTTTCTGCCCCTAGGGGCCGTTCACATATTATATAACGCAAAAATGTCAATTTTTAACCCCCCCCCTCCATATAACATTATTTAACACGAAAAACTCCCCCAATATAACAAAAATAAAAAATTTGCAACCACCCACCTCCCCCTTCAGCGTTATATAATATCTGAACGGCCCCTAATCTAACACATTTGAATATTGCCTTCTTAAAGTTGTTTAGTGTGGCAAGACAAAACTACTTGCAGCTGAACTTCTAAAAAAAAAATTGACATACACAATTTAAAGGCAGACTTTTTTTGTTTATTCCACTTTTTTTCTACTATAATTTTAAAAAAATTTGCTGGCACTGGTGGCAAAGGCTGTATTAACTTTTCTTTGGCCATCATACATTTAATGTAAGTAAAAGGTACAAAAGCAATATCTGCATCATTTTGCCTTATGAACTTACCAGTAACAGTCCCACTCTTTCTTAAAAATTCAATTTCTACATCACCATCCTCAACATACTTCTTCTCTAGACCATCATAATACGCTACTGACTTTTTTTTACACCATACTCACATAATACACAATCATTTTTTGTAACTTGTTCTACACCACATATTAGATATTATGTCAAATTTGTATTCTACACTTTTTTAAATCATCCATTGTGTTAAATCCATGGTTGTTAGTATCGAAGTATCGGTATCGGCCAATACAGTATCGGCGATACTTTTTTTAGTATTGATTTGTGTATTACCGTTACATTTTAAGCGAAAAATTTTCGATACTCGATACCAATACTTTTCTATTACCACTACTTTTCTATTACCACTATTTGCGGAAAAACAATAACGATTTTAATACCTCGTCATCTACATAAACTTCATCACTACTAGTAATCGCAGCCATCAACCCTACAATTTTAACACCACCCACCTCCCCACCAATACAACCACGGTCGCCTCGGTCGGCAAGTTGAAGGACAAATTTATTTTTAATCTTTTTTTTTGAAGGTTTTGCTTTGCGCGTCGATGTCTATAAATGTTATTCTTATATTCTTTCATTCATTCACTTTCTTACTATCAACTATTTGTTCAATATTTTATTGAACAACGGAAAATAAACTTTTATTTTTTTATCAGTTATATAAATAAAAAAATATCTTGTAAAATGGCACTCTTTGATGTAACAGCATGGCAATTTTCAAATGTTCAAAGCAAAATTTTGATCGGTCGGCTTTCATTTTTCATCTTCTGTTGTTCTTTCTTTCGTGTGTCAACATAAAAAATTCTTTTGTTTCATTTTGGTTATAGCAACAGTTGTTTCAGGGGCGAGGCGTGAGTGTTTGCCGGTCTAACTCTTAGAGAAAAATCTATTGATAGATTTAAATTGTTTACTATCCAATCCAGAATTAGAAGTTTAACTTGATATGATGTTTGATGACCATGAAATCAAGAGACTGACTCCGCAGCAAATAATATTCATAGAAGAATACATTGAAGTATTTGTTCCATTGTGCCGTGGACTGGGCATTTTGCAAGGAAAAAATAATATTGGATTTGGCTATTTGATGCCCACACTAACCGTTATAAAAGATAAATTACAGGTAATGATTTTGCGACATAAACACACTCTCACGAGATGTGAACCTCTTGCCAAAGCTGTTACTGATTGAATTAATGCTTGATTCGATTTTATATTTTCTGATCATAGAGGCAAAACTGGCAGCAGTGGTCAATCCAAAATTTAAGACCGACTGTATAGACAACTTGGATTACAAGGCTGAAGTTGTTAAAACCTTAAAGCGTGCCCGCAGTGCACTGAGTGCATTTCCCACTTAACTTACTCTGCCGGGTGGTGCAGCTTCAGTACAGTCAGCAGCACAGATATCTAAATCAACAGATTTTTTGCTTGTTTTACTGCACGGCGGCAGAACCAGGACGAATAGCTTAATAGTAAGTTTTGCTGAAGTAGACAGATATCTTGAAGATAACTCATCAGAAATGCAGTCATTAGCAGCCTACCCAAGAAACTATATCTGCAATTGAACACTGGACTTCCTGATAGTGCTGCAGTTGAGCGCCTGTTTTCATTGGGTGGGCATGTTTTCATGCCATTACGTTCTAGGCTAAGCAATGATCATTTTGAAATGATGGTCTTCTTACGCGCTGCCAAGTGTTGAAGTGTTTAGCATTAAAATTGTATTTTGACAATGTATTCTATTGTTTTTTTACATTTTTTAAAAACTTGAGAAACTTGCACTCATTATATTTTAAATAAAAACATTTTGTTGTTCTCAAAAGTATTGGTATTGTATCGGTATCTATTTTGGCAATACATTTTTACTTGAGTATTAGTATTTGTATTGGCGATACTATTTTCATGAAGTATTGGTATCAGTATTGACAATACAATTTTAGAGTATCGTTAAAAACCCTGGTTAAATCCTCATGTTTCCGAAGCCTCTTCATCACTAAGTTGATTAAGTTTATTGTCCTTGTGTGAATCTTTGCTTTGCTTCATTTGTTTTTCACTCAATTTTTGCTGCAGATTTTAAAATTCAGTACTTAAAGCTGCAATAATAGTTTGTCTTTTTTTCTTCTATCATTCTTTAATGGTTTCATCTGAACTTTTGTGTAACATCTAAATAATTGTGGAGAGGCAAAAATCAGGTAAAGATGTTGTATCTGAATGATGTGCAGCTGAAATAGTTACAATCTCAGACTCTGGACATTGTCTTTCTGTAACTTAGCTAAGCATCTCAATGTTGAAAGGCCATATTCCACTTAGCTTGAAAGCCAGAAATGATATT
The DNA here is from genome assembly GCA_021962125.1 of Bulinus truncatus. Lineage (NCBI taxonomy): Eukaryota > Metazoa > Mollusca > Gastropoda > Planorbidae > Bulinus > Bulinus truncatus. Next base: position 43,750 of record JAGDYQ010000095.1, read on the forward strand.
AGCTGGAGTGGCAGTTCTGAGAAATGCTTCTCCATCTGAGTTAGTTGATAAATTCTGATTTGTTTTCCAACATTTGTAACATCCTAGCATCCAAGCTGCAATATTAAATCCATCATTGCCATTGATCTTACAGACTGGCCAGCCTTCAATGTATCAACAGCTTTCTTCATGACATCTAATGGGATTAAACCTTATTCAGTTTTCTTCTTGTCTATATTCTTGGCATTTTTCTAATAAAGGAAAGAATAAACTTAGATTTAGATGCCATTTTCATTCTGTCAAATTGTTACAATTATAAAGTCAACATATGTGTTAAAACTATATAAATTGTAAGACAAAGTAAACCAATAGGACTGTGCTTAAAAAAATCAATGAGAAAATTCCACTAAGTTTAAAAATAAAGTATTTAATAGTAAATATTAATAAATAATGCTGGTTGGTTCTATTTACTTTCCCCTACAATGCTACAAAACCCCCGTAGGACATAACCCCCACTGGACCTATCTTCTATTGTTATTATAAAATCTATTATTTGGCCCTCATTTTTATTATAAAATGTAATATATAATACCTGGATGTAAATATATATAAAATACGTATTTTTAAGTGAATTATTTTTAAGTACCCCCGATAAGCTGCATTAGCCAGTCGAGCCACATTGGTCAAATGTCAATCCCTTGTTAACTTTACATCAACAGGCAGCTTATCTTACTCGGTAAAACAAACAAAAGTAATAGTTTTTGCTCAAGGTCAAGAATGACCGTATCTTAATTCTTCATTTTATAATTCTCACGCCAGGCACACATTTTATAGCAGAAGGTAAAACAAATAGCATAATAACCACAGTGGTCGAAAGTCAATCATTTATTTAGCAAATTTTAGGTAAAACAACATAAGACCATGCCTATTTTATCTTAATAAAAAAAAAACGCAGTGACCCGCAGTGGCTACGGTTCGGTCCGACCGAACCCGTATTTTTTTTTTTCGAGTACCAGCATACTTATTATTGCATATTTTTTGTTTTCGGGCATATTTTTTTTTTTGTTTTCGGGGCTTGTGTTAGGAATAGGGTTAGGGATAGGTAAGTGCAGTGACTTATATGTTGTTATATAACTCAGTGCAGCGACTCGGCCACTATATTTAGATATCTATATTATAGATGGACCCTAACCCTATTCCTAACACTAGCCCCAAAAAAAATATGCAATAAGTATGGCTGGTACCCGAAAAAAAAAATTCGGGTTCGGTCGGACCGAACCGTAGCCACTGCGTTAAAAAAAATATGTTTTTGGGTTACTTTTTAGGTTAGGCCAGGTTAGCCATTTTTTTAAAAGTCACATTTATGTTTTAAATAGGCGATGATAGCACTTGCACATATAAACTGACAAAATACTTACTTTTTCTAGAAAAATTTGAAGATTTTTATCGAACATTGTGAATGTATTTTTTTTTTTCAAACAGGAAAGCCTAAAGAAGATGCAATGAGAGACTATATAGCTAAAGTTGATGAGCTGAAACAGACATACTCTTAGATGACATTTTGTTATTAAAGTTGACATATCCTAATGTTTTGTGTTATCTTAATTTTTTAAAATTGACCAAAAGTAAAAATTCCATGCATATTGTTTTATTTTTAAGTTTTTTCTTGGGTTAGCTATACAGTAAAATATTTTCATACACCGTTAATTTGAAAAATATACAGAATTGTAGTTTGATTTATAAAAGTACTTTAAATTTACTGTCATTTCATCCCACCCATATGATATCATATAACAGGGGTGGGCAAACTGCGGGCCGCATGCAGCCCGCCAGAGTATTTTATGCGGCCCGAACGCATGTACATGTAGCCATGGGCGTATTCAAAGGGGGGGGCCCTAATTTTGGAAAATGTCATATAAGAGGGGGGCATTTGTCCTAGCCTTTAATTTACCAGAAGTTAGTGTGTGTTCATCTCAGCTTTTTTACTGACATTTTAGTCTTTTACATATATTTAAAAAAAAGAAATTTATGTTAGCATTGTCCCCCCCCCGACATTTTATTGTTGTACATGATGGCCATATTAGTTGTACATGGGTGACCATATTAGTTGTACATGGGTGGCCATATTAGTTGTACATGGGTGGCCATATTAGTTGTACATGGGTCGCCATATTAGTTGTACATGGGTGGCCATATTAGTTGTACATGGTGGCCATATTAGTTGTACATGGGTGGCCATATTAGTTGTTGTACATGGATGACCATATTAGTTGTACATGGGTGGCCATATTAGTTGTGTCATTTGCTTACTGGACAATGGTCTATTCAGGGCTGCTGTTAAAGTTAACAATGTGAGAATTTTTTTAATTTCTGTATTTGTATACATAATGATTTTTTTATTAAATATATTTTTTTATTCATTTATATCTGTACCTAGGTCTTGATAGCCACAAGTACTTTAGCCTGGGGAGTTAATTTTCCAGCTCATCTAGTTGTTGTGAAAGGCACAGAGTACTTTGATGGGAAAACCAGGCGTTATGTGGACTTTCCAATAACAGGTTTTAACTGCTAGAATAACAGTCTGTTAATTGAAATAGTCTGTATTTATGTGATCATAATAATTAAACCATTAATAAGGGAATTCTGCTTTCTCTAAAAAGTAACATTTCAGAGTTTTTGGAAAGATCCAAAATTAAAAATATAAATGAATGATTGCGCATGCCTGCAATAGAGCTATGTCACAGAAAGAATAGTAAAATGCTGAAAAATAACCCTTTATTTTTTTTACCCTTTACCGATATGGTCATTGAGAGGAACAAATGTACACATCAACAGATACAGATCTTTTGTGCTTTCTATGGGCTTATAGACATGGTGGCGCCCACTTTCCAACATGGTGGCGCTCCTTTCCAAGTCAGGAGTGAATATTTTTGGGTTTACCAAGGATTGAACCCTGTAACCTTTGCATGCAGGTCACCTTCACTATCCAGCTGCTAAATGATACTAACTATTCTAATAATAAAATAAAACTAAAATGCATTCAGTTGATTTCAACCAATTTATTGATACAATTGATATCAACCAATCTATTGTTTATGTTTTTTAATGGTCTAAAAAAGGGTCGTTGTCAATGAACTCATTGAATTTTTAAAATTCTTAGCGAAGTAAAAAGTATGAACTAACTATCATTGTAAAAAAAAATAACAGCACAGTGTAAATGTATTACCCAGTAGCCAAAATATGTGCTGCTATCTTATATACATTTGGCTTAACTGTTTTGTTAGATATCTTGTTTCAAACCCACACCACAAATTTTATTGCCATTTCTCTGCATTTTATATATAAAAAAAAGATTGAACATTATTGAACTGATATAAGTGGACTCTAAAAAATGTATTGATATGATACAAAGTAGTGCATGTATATACTAACTACAAATTCAAGATAGAATATTTTAAAAATTTTCCACCATTAATTTTAAAGTAACACAAGAGAAACAGTTTTGTAGCGTACCACTATTTTCTTAAAATCCGAGTAGATTTGTAAATTTGTAGGATTATGTATGGCTTATCTTCTTTCTTTTATTTGTCATTGTTAATCTTAATTTAATAATACCTTTTTACACATTTTCTATTGTATTCTATTTTCTATTGTATTTATGTTAAGTATTTAATGCTAAGTTTTTTGTGTGTGTGTGTGTTAGATGTTCTCCAAATGATGGGTCAGCTGGTCGTCCACAGTTTGATGACCAGGGTGTAGCAGTCATTTTAGTCCATGATGTTAAGAAACATTTCTACAAGAAATTTTTGTATGAACCATTCCCAGTGGAGTCTAAGTAAGTATGATAACCTTTGAACTTTGGAAAAATACGATGTTAAAATCCTAATAATCCGTTTGAAAAGGAAACACACTGCAAAATTTATAAGCAGGCTATACATTCTAAAGATATTTTTTTTTTTTCATAATTTTCAGTAAAGCTGCTGATAAATCGCCATCAACACACAATTAATGCGTTTAAAAAATCAATGTGATTAAAAGTGGGTTAGTGGGTCTTATTTTAAGTCATTTGTTACAATGTATATGATTTGGCAATGTTTGTTAATTTCGAGAAGTCTAGAAACAGCTGGAAGCTATAATGAATGATTTAGTTTTAACTTAGATCAATTACCACTGATCAGAACATTCACAAAAGAAAACGTGGGAACTGCCATATTATCTCAAAATTAGAGAAGCTGTGTGACCTAGTCATTTTGTTGTTTCCTCTCTGACCCTGAAACTTACAATTAATAAATATGTACAGATGCCCATTAGCTCAAACGTTCAATACTTTTCACTTAATTAATTACACCATCCAAATTTTGTAATGAAAAATTTAATTTTTCTCTAAGAGTTATGACAGTACAAAAATCTTAAAAGTTAAAATATATATTTATATAAAAACAATCATCCTTAAATACATAATCATCTAAATGTGTGTTTCTACCTCAGATAGTTTTTGTATCGTGCGCTGTATGCGTAGTATTTCATACATTTCTTTGTTATTTCTGTTCATTTCCTATTCTGTTCATGGCAATAAAGGCCACATGGTCTTTTCTATTGCAGTACATGTATTCCTGTATATTTCTTTGTTATCCCTTCTGTCGGATTTCGTTCAGCCAGCTTCAGCAGGCTTTTCTACTAGTATAGTAGACAAAAAGATGTTTTCTTTGTCATTTCTATGACTTGAAAGCATGCATCTCCCAGCTCGTTTGAGATAGCAATGCCATGTGTCATTTTTTTAAAGTCAGGGTGGTGGGTGTGGGGCGAGTAGGATAAGCCAGACTAATGTGGGGGTGAAGTGTGGTAAAATATGACAGGGGATGGAAGCCAGACTAATGTGGGGGTGAAGTGTGGTAAAATATGACAGGGGATGGAAGCCAGACTAATGTGGGGGTGAAGTGTGGTAAAATATGACAGGGATGGAAGCCAGACTAATGTGGGGGTGAAGTGTGGTAAAATATGACAGGGGATGGAAGCCAGACTAATGTGGGGGTGAAGTGTGGTAAAATATGACAGGGGATGGAAGCCAGACTAATGTGGGGGTGAAGTGTGGTAAAATATGACAGGGGATGGAAGCCAGACTAATGTGGGGGTGAAGTGTGGTAAAATATGACAGGGGATGGAAGCCAGACTAATGTGGGGGTGAAGTGTGGTAAAATATGACAGGGGATGGAAGCCAGACTAATGTGGGGGTGAAGTGTGGTAAAATATGACAGGGGATGGAAGCCAGACTAATGTGGGGGTGAAGTGTGGTAAAATATGACAGGGGATGGAAGCCAGACTAATGTGGGGGTGAAGTGTGGTAAAATATGACAGGGGATGGAAGCCAGACTAATGTGGGGTGAAGTGTGGTAAAATATGACGGGATGGAAGCCAGACTAATGTGGGGGTGAAGTGTGGTAAAATATGACGGGGGATGGAAGCCAGACTAATGTGGGGGTGAAGTGTGGTAAAATATGACAGGGGATGGAAGCCAGACTAATGTGGGGGTGAAGTGTGGTAAAATATGACAGGGGATGGAAGCCAGACTAATGTGGGGGTGAAGTGTGGTAAAATATGACGGGGGATGGAAGCCAGACTAATGTGGGGGTGAAGTGTGGTAAAATATGACAGGAGATGGAAGCCAGACTAATGTGGGGGTGAAGTGTGGTAAAATATGATGGGATGGAAGCCAGACTAATGTGGGGGTGAAGTGTGGTAAAATATGACGGGGGATGAAGCCAGACTAATGTGGGGTGAAGTGTGGTAAAATATGACAGGATGGAAGCCAGACTAATGGGGGTGAAGTGGTAAAATATGATGGGATGGAAGCCAGACTAATGTGGGGGTGAAGTGTGGTAAAATATGACAGGGGATGGAAGGGGGTGTGTTGACACATGTCATGTGTTTGGAACCTACAATCAAATGAAAGACACATGTTTGACATTATTGTTGATAAAAAAAAAAAAAAAAAAACTAGCCTCACTTGAATTGATTAATACAAGTCATAAACTGATGAATAACTAATTCAATAGACATATATGCTAATGCTTAATATATCTGTTAAAATTAAATATAACTCTTTCATAAATTAAACTGACTAGTCTATTATGCCAATTTTTGATAGAATATAATGACAAACTTGTTTGAATCCAAACAATAAAAGAAATAGTTTATGTCGATTAAAATATGTGTTAATTTGCTATTAAAATTTTTAATCATGCGTTCATTTTGATCAATTTTTAATTAAAGAGCAGCTCTAATTATCAGTGCTTGGTTGCTTTTGAATAAATTTAAGAGAATATGTCTGATATTATTTAAAAGGTTGTGGGCCAGTCAGCCAGGTTTAAATCTCTTATGTCCTATGTTTTTCTTGTGGCAGAGTCTGCTGTGGTGAGGATGTACAAGGGCAATAATAAATAAAGAGCTGTAAATTATATCCCATCGCTCTCGTTCCAGCAAAGTTTAATCCACCTCTTTCATTATATGTTACATACATCCCTCTGAATTAATACATTTTCATGACATTTTCATAGGATTTTTTGTTTTTAAAATGTGTTTGTTGTTATATTGTTTTTAAAAATAAGCTTTTATTTATTCTAAAATGCATTAAAAAAAATAGTAAAAATATTTTTCTTTATTAATTAGTTAATGTAATGACATATTAAGTCCAGTATATTGTGTTCTAGTCAGCAATGCAATAGAAGATCAAAATACTTTTTTCCCGATTATATTGTCAAATTATAAAATCAAGATCAAATTAATTACACCTTTAGCTTTTAATTTTAGTAATGATTATTTCTATAAATATTTATTTTTATTTAAAGTTCTTTTTATTGTCTTTAGTTTTGAAAAGAATTAAACTTTCTTTTGTTTTTTTACACACTTTAATTGATAAGCCAAGTCTATATCAGACTAAAAAAGCTTCACTATTTGCGCACTTATGCACTTTCTTTCATAATAAACATTATTCGCTTTTGTTATTCTGCAAAATGCTAATTCATGGACTCCCAATTATTAAAATGAAATTGAGCCTTCTCACTAAATTACAAGTTTCATAGATTTGAGGACACACCCAGCCAACTACAAACCCACAGAAAGTGAAACTAATTAAAAGCTTATATAAAAAAAAGATAATTTTTTTATTGAATAAAAGCATCAGCTCACATTCCCAGTATATGTAATCCATATCACTAACTATTTAATGACAGCATACATTTAAATTGGCTATCCACTATATGTAATCCATATCACTAACTATTTAATGACAGCATACATTTACATTGGCTATCCAGTATGTGTAATCCATATCACTAACTATTTAATGACAGAATACATTTAAATTGGCTATCCAGTATATGAATGCATATCACCAACTACATGTATTTAATGACAACATACATTTAAATTGGTGTTGATGAAAGAAGGACTCTACAAATACTGCCCCCAGTACTTACAAGTTAGGTTTATGTAACACTGTCATAAAAATGGCATAAAACTATCGGCTGGTAATGCTAGTCCCTTGTGTTTATTTCAGTCTTCTAGAAGTTATGGCTGATCACCTGAATGCAGAAGTTGTTTCTGGAACAATCAGTTCTAAGCAGGATGCTATGGACTATATTACATGGACTTATTTCTTTAGAAGGCTTCTTAGGAATCCAAGGTAAGAATTTGGTTTTTCAATTATCCTGGCATGCTTGTCTTGCACTTGCTTTACTTTCCTTTTTTATTATTTTAAATTCCTTGTGTCTGACAATTGAATTATGTTGTTTCAGTCTTTTCATTTTTATAAATCAATTTTTTATTTCCATAAACTGAAAGAAGTAGAGTGTTAGAGTTTCACAAGCAATAACAACTGTCAGCCTTACTTTTTTCATGTCATTTTCATTTAGTTTTTACTTAGCAGAAATTTAATTTTCAGGGAAAAATGTTACAAAATGAAAATTTTCTGCAGGATGTAATATGTTGGTGTGGGGGATGTTACATGCTGTTGGAGTGTGTGGAGGGGGGTAATATGTTGGTGTGTGAGGGAGACAATGATTATGTGGCAAAGGTTATAAATCAGTGGTTTTCAAACTTTTGCATATGGCAGCCCACTAAAAGATCTGTTAGTTTTTTGCAATCTTTAAAAGATTGAAAAAAAAGAATAAAATAAGGCTTAGATTGTGCTACTTGTATTGATTATTGTTAACAAAGGTAAGCTAAATACTTGTATTGATTATTGTTAACAAAGGAAAGCTGTGTGCTACTTGTATTGATTATTGTTAACAAAGGTAAGCTGTGTGCTACTTGTATTGATTATTGTTAACAAAGGAAAGCTGTGTGCTACTTGTATTGATTATTGTTAACAAAGGTAAGCTGTGTGCTACTTGTATTGATTATTAACAAAGGTAAGCTGTGTAATTTGTTTGGTGAATTTTAATCATAATTATGTTTTCATTGTTTATTTACGGCATTTGACTTGGTTCATACTTAAAGATAATTTCCTCATCTCAATAAGTTGTATCTGTTACCAAAGGTCATAATTTAAGTGAAGATACTTTTCTTCATTGTAGTAAGTTGCAACCATGGCCAAAATTTTTACTTATTGTAAATACAAGGTTGTGAAAAGAAGCAGTCAGTTAAAAGGTCAATCAATGCCAATGTGGATATGTGTTTTGAACTGACAGCTAGACCAAAAATATTGTGTGTAGTTAAAAAGCCTCATACTTTAGTACAGAGAAAATCTCTGGATGCATTTCTAAGTACAACTTGTACAATTATTGCTGTACTATTTATGATTGGGGAGCTGGCTCTTTTGATCCAGTGACAACAGTTGTGATGCATGGAGATACACTTACCCCAGGCTAGAGGCTGAATAAATTCAGAAATCTTATGTTGAGTGTAAGAATTCAATCAGGTCACAGACAAAAACAACACACAAAAAAAAAAAAATTCTTAATATTGTCATTATTTTAATGACTCTTTCGCCATTCTACATACATTATTATAATTATATTAAATAAAAAAATAAATATTAATTTAATAAACTTTATACATACATACATAATGTACAGTATTTTATACATGACATGTCCATACTTTCACTTATGACAGGATATCAGGTAAACTGATACAGGTACTACTCACATCTAACACAATTTGTCTCTCACTCTGTAGAGAAGACACAGTACCCCTTAACACTCAATTGTATTGCAAAACATTCTCAGCATTTATCTTATTCTGTTGATCAGAATATTTTGTTTCATCTATTCTACCACACTGTGATTGTTACAAATTGAAAGCTATAGTTAACAACATTTTGACAAATGAACAATCTTAAATGAATAACTTTGTCTTTAAATAATCTAGTCTTTAACTTAATGCCCATTACTTGAACAATGCATGTACATTATATGCCACTTGCCTTTACAGGGCCTGCATTCCTTGTTCCTTTTCATTTATCCCCCAAACTCCTTTAGCTGTTAACCTGCTTTAACCATAAGTAAACATTTATTGTCATTGTGGTGTACCATGGTGAACATGTCTTCTGTATATAATTTTGCCTTGTTAATAAATAGTTATTAATTTAATAAAATAGATATATTATTTAGTAAATACATACTTTATTTAATATAAATAAATTAAACAATTGAATGACTTAATTTAATTTAGCACATTGTTATGGCTGATGGCTGAACAAAGTTGATGAAAGAAACATTACAAAAATATATTTATATAAATATATGTACATATTGAAATGATATGACTAGATTTGGTGACTTTGGATGAACAAATTTACAAAATAAATTAATATATACAATAGAATACAATGTTCATACTTTACTTATTAGCATAGATAAGTTAAAGTTAATGGCATAAGCTTGTGCAATTCCAGTAACATTTTACACTTCACATTGTCACTCTTGATTTGTTTATGAGAATTTGAGAAACACATTTACGAGTTGTTCACATATACACAGTGAAAAGTCACTTTTTTTTCCATCGCATGATATAAACAAGTTATGAAGTATAGATTTACAGAATAAATTAACAAGTTTAAATAAAATATTAAAATGGAATATTTATAACTAGCCATACTACCCAATGGCAAGAATTATTGACATTCAATAAATAAAAACATTAGCAAATGAAGGACATGATCAACACTGTAGTCATCAACATTGGGGATTCCCAATCATTTGTAAATGATCACTAGCTCAATGAGTGTGTAGTTATCAACATTGGGGATTCCCAGTCATTTGTAAATGATCACTAGCTCAATGATTGTGTAATCAACATTGGGGATTCCCAATCATTTGTAAATGATCAATGATCACTATCTCAATGATTGTAGTTTCAATCATTAAAAGTGGGGCAGTGGGGATTTAAATGCAAAAAAAAAATGATTACATTCCCTTCCTTGATCTAAACATTTTGTAGAGTTTATTTTACTCTAGCCCAGAAGTTGGTAGTTGAATGTTTTTAATACTTGACTTGGAGCAGTCATGGAATGTGGACATTATGCAGAAGCTCCGTCCCTCCATGAAGCAATGATGTAGTACTCTAATTGATTAGTATTAGTGTGGTGAACTCATTAGTTAGGTGATAAATTAGCAAAATATTTTGAGACATTTAGGCATCTTTCTTTTGTCTGACCAGGCTAATAAAATAATTCATGTCTAATAATAATTCATATCTTCTATAAAGTTTCTGTTGTTGTAAAAATTAACATTCATACAACATTTATATCTTACTGTTAACTGTACTAAGAGTTGCATCTAATAATATTTATAGCAGTTAATGATTTTCTCCACTTTGAAGATCAATAGAGCCTGTGGTTAGAGCTTGAAATGTAGCAACATAACATCCTCACATCAATATCGATAAGATCAGGCTTTTTGCTTTTGTATTTGTCCAATCAAACCGCTGGCCAGTGGACTTGTTGCCTGGCATATCTGATTTGCCACATCTCTTATTGCTGAAGTTGTTTTATTTAGATAAATTAACTCTGTGGCTGTCAGATACAAAAGATGCGAATGACATTTCAGCAGTAGTAGCCATTTTGACTCTGACTCTCGTGGAAGTCATTGCTGCTACGAAAAGCTGGGTTCCTGATCTCCAGAACTTTTTCACCTTTGTAGTATTTTCTTTCTTTACACCTGAAGAAATGATGAAAATAAATTAAATTCAAACAAAAATGTTGAGTTAATTGTAACACAATAATGTGTATTACATACAGCCTATCAGGACTGGCTGATACATACCATTTAATCAGCAACAGTAACAAAAGTAGCACAAGGATTAGGCTCAATGTACCAATCACTCCACCAGCAATAGCAGCTGTAAATTTACAAAAAAATATAATTTAATATGGAATATTCAACTACTTGATACAACATTGACATTTTAATGAACACTTATTTTACTATCGTCATTTAAATTTGATATTATCCATTATAGTAAACCTATAAAAAAAAACTACCAAATGGCAGCTGTTTAGAACTTTTATTTGATTCTCTGTACAAGGGTACAGTACTCCTGGATTGGTATTGCAGAGTTGACAGAAGGGAGTTACCAGCCTTGTCTGTCACATCACTGGGTTTGTCTGTTCTGGTCTCCATAGAGACATAATTCAGTGTTTCAACAGTGGCCACCTTCTTGACAGCACTGGGTGGTGGAGTCAGAGATGTTGGCATTGGAGGTACAGCTGGAGAATAAAGCAACACACTATAACACTGTTGTTGTTAGTAATATTAGCAATAAATCAAGTGATGAAAAAATTTAAAAAGAAATATTTAAATGAAATACCAGCTGTTCTAAGCAAGTATTTTAGTCTACATACCCTCATAATACAGCCAGAATCCTTTGCTGTTGACTGCACTAGAAGACTGAAGCTCAATGTGCAGAAAGTTGGACAGCATGCTGTAGCTGTTGTTTGTTCTGTGACCACAGAGAGTGATGCTGCGCAGTTTGTCATTGAAGTACATCAGGTCAGCACAGTCTGTGCGGCCCTTACCTCCAGATCCAGCTCAATGATGTACAGATTGATCTTCTGGGATGAGTGCGCCATGATATCAACAGAGCAGTCACCCTAATTGGTAGAGAGAGAAACTAATTGAAATGATTGCAGTCAGCACTGACCTAGATAATCATTATGTATGTTACATAGAATTCACTGTGTTATTAGAATATTGATAAATGGTTTTACCTTGTACTTATACTTGGCAGGGTATTTGGGTGTCATGATGTAACCACTCTGTGCTGTCAACTTCTCATTATTGCAGATGTTGGTTACTGAACTCTGTAGGAAGAAAAAATAAACTCCATTAATAAATTGCTCTGCTGGCAGTCAGTGGCTACTTCTGCAGTTCGCCCATCTTTGGAGAAAAAATCATCCAAAAATGGCATGGCTGCATGGTTTACAGGCTGCAGGTTTACATTAAAAAAAAAACAATGCTCTCCCATGTGAAAGTTAATTAGGAGAATTAGTTGGTGGCCATCTTGTTTGATTTCATTATCTGACTTTGAGACTAATCTAATTAGTAGCATGAAGTTGATTAGTTCATTAAATCGGTGAGGTGATACTGTTCAGTTAACTCAGATACTGTTCACCATTTGATATGGTCCTTTCCCTTTATTAAAATATCACTGTCACTAATACAGTTGAAATGGTGGACTTTTTTTTCTTCTGGCTCTTGTCCTAATTGTTTGGCTTACAATATTATTGATTAGTTGACACAGGAGTTTTAATAGCAAAACTGGGCTATAACCATGATCTCTAAATGTTTGTAGTAGGAGTACAAAGATGCATATGATTGAGAATGTAGTTCTTGGGTTTAGATGCAACTATTTAAACTAAAGATTTTTTTCATCATTTTAATGGCTGATAGTATTGCAAGGTTAAAAAAAAACAAGGTAGTGTAAATCTTGCTGATAGGTGAATGTTCTAAATATAGCCACACACAGCTGGAGGTCACTTTGGTTGGGGGACTTGGTTTTTTTTTTCTTCATTATCTGTGTGTGTACAACTTTCTTTTTTTACATTCATTGTGTATGTTCAGATTTAACAGGATGGGGGGGGGTAATGTCTTCTTTATCCTAGAGTGCCAGTTGTACCTTCACTTTCTTTGGCTCTCTTCTATTGTACAGACTTTAGTTTTACTGAAAGTGTCTATAGCCAGTTTATAATTAATAGAGTTGGACTATTGATTGATATCTGCATGACAATGGGGGAAATAGAAAGTAGGAGAAAGAAATGGAGGAGGCGGCACTTGTTTGGAAGGATAACTGGTGTAATAGGGGCACTAGTGGGTCCATTAATACATGGTCGGCACAAATAGATGGAACTACAGCACAAATAGATGGAACTAGACTGAATTATTTAACATTGAAATAGTGGTTGTTTAGAATTCTAGTCAAATTATGGGATACAACAACTTGACTAGTAATGAGACTCACTTTAACAGAGTCTCCACTCTAAGCATTTCTCACATTTGTATTCCACTGTTTATCTCACATCGAAACTCTCTATTCTCTAGACTTACCCAAGACACAGGTATACTCCACTTGAAAGTAATTGCTGCGCTGCCCGCACGTTGGGACATTGACCCCCACTGGCCAGTGGGCAGGTTGATGCTGCAAGTCCTCTGCCCCACACACGGGTAATTCTCGTGGTCGTCCACTGTGCACCCGGCAGCCCCACCTCCCCGTCCACCAGCCGGCACTGGTTGGTCGGGCTGAAGCCGTAGAACGTTCTGGTGATGTGGATCATGTGCCCGGCTCCGCAGTCAATGTCCAGTGATTTGTTGGCACCGAAGCAGGCAGAGATTGTGTCACCTGCAGGCAGTAAACAAAAATGTGTCTTGATGTGCGGTACTGATGATGAGGTTCATTTAATTAATTGGCTGCCACATCCACACACACATTAATAATCTCTCCCCCTCCCCGGTCACAGATCAGAAATCAGTAATACTAATTGTAGTTTGTACTCCCGGAGGGGGGTGTAAACATTGTCAAATGTCATGTCCCCCTGAAGCCTCATTGGTTGAAGAATTACACTCATACACTCTCAGATGCACATACACACACAGCCTGGGGGTAGGGTCATACCAGAAAGAAGGATCCAGTTGGGTTACTACTTACTAGTGTGAGTGATTTTTTTTTTGGAGCTGATACCTCCCCCCCCTTTCCCTCCTGTCAGCAAGTGTCTCCACTGTGGGGAGCAGTGTACAAATATTTAGTATTCATACAAATCAAATATTGATTCTGTTCCCCCCCCACACACACTTGTCTCCGTGGGATGTGGGGGGGGGAATCATTGGGGCTGCTTGCCACATTTTCCCCGGTATCTTGTCTCAGTACCTCCCCATGCACCTGACAGCCAGGGAGTCGCCAGCTTCATGTGACAAATGTTTAACCCTCTGCCATCCAAACAAACGAAGCCCACGGTACACAATAGGGCAGACAGACAGGTTGGACCATTCAAACTATTTCACTATCAAGTAATGTCAGTCACATACTAAAATATGATCTCGCACAGACTCACTCATGCAGAAACTTAGTAAAGTTGACTTACCTGTCACTGTAGTGAATGTTAGCAGAAAGACAAAGGTCAGATTCATTATCATTGTTGCCACTGGTTCCATGTCTATTGTAAACACCTGAAATAGACATAAGACAGTTTAATTAATCAGGTCATCAGATGTTGCACAATCAACAACACACCACACACTGAACCAACACACTTCACACAGACCCAATACACCCCACACACACACTTGATCACTCACGGGTACATCATAGCCTCAATGTTTTATATTAACACTTCGTCCAGTCTTCATACTACCATAAACGTTTGGTGGACAGAAAAAAATGTCCAGTCTGTGACGAAATACCGTGAGGTCCAGTTACACAGAGAGAACAAACGGTTGGCCCAACACATCACATCACCATTTCCTGTTTATTGATCTTGAGATTGTGTTTTCTTCAACCTTGGCACACACCTCCCCACCACCAACACAACCAGTCTCTCTCTCTTTTCTTTTTTTCTTTCGTGGGGGGAGAAGTGGGGAGAATCGGGCGGTGTTTTTAGTTTTTTAAATCGATATTTTTCATTGTTTGTCCTTCTTGTGTTATACTATATACATACATATATACATACATATATATATGTGTGTGTGTGTGTGTGTTGTATACATACAATGTGTACATGTCACGAAAGTTTCAAACACAGCTCGTTCACGCCTCACTATGGTGCACTATAATAGGGATTAATGTACACAGTAATGGAGCCATGTAAGCTAAAAAAACAACCTGTAGGTATATAGTTCTAGAACTGTAGGTATATAGTTACAGTTACAGAAGGGTAGATAATATATAGTTCTAGAACTGTAGGTATATAGTTACAGAAGTGTAGATAATATAGAGTTATAGAACTGTAGGTATATAGTTACAGAAGTGTAGATAATATATAGGTCTAAAACTGTAGGTATATAGTCAGTTATAGTTCTAGAACTGTAGGTATATAGTCAGTTATAGTTCTAGAACTGCTAGTACATGGCAGTAGACTGTGAGGCGTCTGTCATCTCTTTGTTCTATAGTCCATAAGCCTTCCCTCTCACCCCCCCCAACCCAATTCTTTACCGGGTACTTTTAACTTCTGTCTTCTACCTTTCAGTATAAGACCCCCACCCCCGGCCCGGGCTTCTGTTTAGTAGTTGAGTTCACAGCTACCATTTAGTAGCAGCCCAGTGAGAGTACCTCCATAGTTCACATACCTGGACTCTATCTGTACCGTGGGAAAGTAGTTGTCTGGACTTACAGCACGGTCCAGAGATAAGTCACAACACTTGGGTCTGTACTACATCACTAGGTAGCTCTGAGTAGTGGGGGCTTTAGTTAGATTGATACTTTAACCTAATGAACACCAGATGTGTGGCGTGGTACTGCACACACAACATAAAGTACTACTATTACAGGTGATTTTAGTATTTGGAGGTCTTTGAAGTTCTGGACTACTGAATGCTTGTAGTATACTATATACATAGCTCTTTAAACAGCACACATACTTGACTTACACAGCACACACATACTTGACTTACACAATCACTTGTACCTGTGTTAGCTGAGCATTTATAGAAAAAAGGCTCATCTAATACAATCCCATTTCATAAAGCCTCATCTAATCAATCATTTTTCATGGTTTAAACATTACACAATGCAATTTGTTTAAAACTTCTAACGGTTGTTGTTGTTTAAGGCAGTTTGTCAGCTCTCATAAAAATTCTAGATATTTTGCAAAAAAAAAAATCATTTACTTTCATTTTCAATAACTTAAAATTGTTTTTCCAACTTCTAGTATTGGCACAGCTCCAAATTTCACCAATCCTAATAGTTTTCTCAAATCTTAAGTTTGCTCGAATAGATTCATACTTAATATCTTTAAAGTGCACAATCTATAGAATTCTCTAGTTTACTGGCTTATCCCATACAATATTTAGTTGTATTATGTTTACTATATCCTATACAATGTTTATTTTATTATGTTTACCATATCCTATACAATGTTTAGTTTATTATGTTTACCATATCCTATACAATGTTTAGTTGTATTATGTTTACCATATCTTATACAAGTTTAGTTGTATTATGTTTACTATATCCTATACAATGTTTAGTTTATTATGTTTACTATATCTTATACAATGTTTAGTTGTATTGTTTACTATATCCTATACAATGTTTAGTTGTAAAAATGTTGACTACAGCTGTAAGGTGATAACAGTGTAGATGATAACAGTGTAGTACATGTACTCACCAGAAAGTTGATTGCCTCCTATCTTGAAGTTATTTCCAAAACCAATAAAAAGAATCACACACTGTAATGAGTTGGAGATGAAATTGACGTCACTGGAACACCTTTAAAACACACCTCGTCGTCACTAAGTCTGGTGCGACCTCAGAGAGTGATGAACGACTTGCACTGTGTGTACACTGTGATCGACTTATTTCTTCTAAACACTGAACTGTAGGTAATTAGCCCACACACTCAGTAGAGTGTGTGTGTGTGTCCTGTGTTATATCGACTGACTAGAGCGATCCAGTCTTATCTCCTCCGCTCACTATAACTCTCACCGTTTCACTATCTAATAAATGTTTTAGTCCAAGACCCGAGCACAGAATCTCTTGCCAAACTGCACCTTGACTGTTGAACGAGATCTGGGCACGCGCCACATTTTATACCCTCGGTCGCGTGCCGTGCGCTGATCCGAGGCTAATTACCTCTCCTTCCCCTTCCCGCGCTAACAGTTGAGTAGCTGGAGGGAAGGGTGGTCAGCCCCTTCTTTTGAACAAAAACCTCTCACCTTTGTACCAGATCCGACTGTTGCTCTACCCCCTCCCCCATTTTCTTTCTTCTCCCCCTCTTTTTTCCCCCAAACATTCACCTCTGCCCGTCCCTCCCCAGCCGTGCCAGGTGTTAGCACCATTCTATTTTGCTTCAGGGTCAGTACAAAATATTGTGGACATTATTTTCTTACAATTATTTCTTAACTATTAGTCGTGAAGAGTTTAACCAAAGACTTTGATCGGTTGGTTCCATCAATATGGCACATAAACTGATCTGAGATATAAGTATATCAGGCAGTTTAATATATTGATCTCAGATTATCAATTTCTAGCTTGATCAGTAGTAATATATCCATTGAATTGATCCAAAAGTATGAATTCATTTGACGATGGACTGTATTACAACTCATGTCACTTAACATTCTACAATTCTATGGTATTATTAGTAAACTTTGCTATAATTCTGTATATAACATTATGTTTCTAAACATTGGATATATATATTATTAGACATGTTAGTATAGATACTATAAAAATTATAAAGCATATAACAGTTCAGAGATGTGTACAATACGACAAAGTTATGTTTAATTGGGTTTATCGTGTCTATAAAACATATACGTTGTTAGTGGGATTACTCTTCAACACACTTTAATAAAAGTGTATAAAATAGTAGTGTTAATTGTTTTATTTATTTTATCTTTAACTAGTGAATCACTGCTGTATATATACTAACAGTCTCGTATTTCACTCGGTCTATCATTGTACTTGTATCTACAATAGTGAATCACTGCTGTATAGATATACTAACAGTCTCGTATTTCACTCGGTCTATCATTGTACTTGTATCTACAATAGTGAATCACTGCTGTATAGATATACTAACAGTCTCGTATTTCACTCGGTATATCATTGTACTTGTATCTACAATAGTGAATCACTGCTGTATAGATATACTAACAGTCTCGTATTTCACTCGGTCTATCATTGTACTTGTATCTACAATAGTGAATCACTGCTGTATAGATATACTAACAGTCTCGTATTTCACTCGGTATATCATTGTACTTGTATCTACAACAATAACAACATCACTGTTAACAACAACCAAAGTGATTGAAAACAAACAAACAAAGGTACTATCTATCATAGTCTAGTTACTGGTAGTCTTTCTTTCTCCTGATGTTCCACACCCTCTCCTCCCCGCCGGCCTGTGATGTCGTTGTGTCACCATCTGCCCCGGTAGTTAGCACCTGATAGATCCAAATGTTCCTATTGGACTCCCCACGCACGTACAAGTTGTGGCGGGAGATTGTTGTCGGCGAGTTTCAAAGAAGAAAAAATATCTGGCGGGATTATCTGACCGTGTGTTGAACCTGAGGTTGAACTTGAGGTTTAGAGAAGAAGAGATTATCACACCTGATGCTGGGCGAGTGAGAAAAACATTCTGGATATGTACAACACAATTGTAGGTCCAAATAAATGTTGTTGTTTGTTGTATACATGTTATATGTCTATCCCACTGGTCGCATGATACAGTACTCCTATATGTACGAATACTATACAGAGTTCACGTTGCGTAATGAAAACCTCTTTTTCGTGTCCGTAGTGGAAGCAGATAACTCTCCACGGGTACTTTTTTAGGAACTATCTCTTTGTATCTGAGCGATCTATCTTTGTATCTGAGCGATTATCTCTTTGTATCTGAGCGATCTATCTTTGTATCTGAGCGATCTATCTCTTTGTATCTAAGCGATCTATCTCTTTGTATCTGAGCGATCCATCTCTTTGTATCTGAGCGATCTATCTTTGTATCTGAGCGATCTATCTCTTTGTATCTGAGCGATCTATCTTTTTGTATCTGAGCGATCTATCTTTTTGACATTCTTTTAAATTGTTCAATGTTTTCATGTCTTGCTGGTTATATTTCTAAAGTCGTTTTATGCATCTGTCACGACCTTGACCTATGCTATTTAAGTGTAAGTGTGTTTACGGGCGTTTCGTAATGTCACCTAGCATCTGTCTATGTGTGTGTGTCTATTGATAGGCGTCATAACATCTGTGCTGGGTTTTTCCAATATTTTCAAACGAAATATTCCCGCACATAAATAACATTAGTGGGTGTGTCTCACAAGAAATCTTTTAATTGGATGTTTTGTTCATTTCTTTTATTATTATTTTAATTCCAATCCATATATTAAATGAATGCTATTATATATTTTTTTAAACTTTTATTGAACTTAATGTGTCTGGAGGTTTGAATAATGTTTGTAAAGGGGGAAAAAAACGTGTTTATTTTTTTTTAAATGGGGTGCGGTGGGATTTGAAATCAATTATCAATAACCTCTTTATGCACATTCGATTTGAAATCAATTATCAATAACCTCTTTATGCACATTCGATTTGAAATCAATTATCAATAACCTCTTTATGCACATTCGATTTGAAATCAATTATCAATAACCTCTTTATGCACATTCGATTTGAAATCAATTATCAATAACCTCTTTATGCACATTCGATTTGAAATCAATTATCAATAACCTCTTTATGCACATTCGATTTGAAATCAATTATCAATAACCTCTTTATGCACATTCGATTTGAAATCAATTATCAATAACCTCTTTATGCACATTCGATTTGAAATCAATTATCAATAACCTCTTTATGCACATTCGATTTGAAATCAATTATCAATAACCTCTTTATGCACATTCGATTTGAAATCAATTATCAATAACCTCTTTATGCACATTCGATTTGAAATCAATTATCAATAACCTCTTTATGCACATTCGATTTGAAATCAATTATCAATAACCTCTTTATGCACATACGATTTGAAATCAATTATCAATAACCTCTTTATGCACATTCGATTTGAAATATTCCTGTATTCTCGAAAACAATAGACTTATTTTTTAAACATTTGAGACAGTTCCATCCTTTGGAGTCAAGTTTGAACATATGAGAAGTTATCTACTTTTAACTACACTGGACATGGCCAGTAATATAAGAAACTGCATCAAGTCAAAATTGAGCTGAGTACTCTTTCTTGCATATGCTTTTAAAAGTATATAATATTTATATGTATACACATTAAAAAGAGAGTATGTGTGTGTGTGGGGGGTACGAGAGAGAAGAGAGGTCGGCTGGGCTCCACCCACTGTTTATTTATTCTATTATTTTAACTGACCGTACTGGTCTTCCCTAATATCTACCCCCGGCTCTCCCAATCCCTATTAATCAGCTGTCATCACCCCACATGTAGATGGCTACTACTGCGAGTCCTTCAAGTTTACATGTCAATTGTCATTGTCTACGAAACGCTCATTCACTGCCCCTCCCCCCGGGCCACTCAACACTACACATGAATTGAACAGAAAATAATTGAAAAAATGTACGATTATTATAAAGTTTGCGAAACCCAGTAGCAAGTGACTTTGAGGATTGAATAAAAAATTCAAGATTGCTTTGTTCAAATTGGTACATCAATCAAGAACCTGTTTGCCTAATTCTTTTAATTAAATAATTTTGTTCCAGTAAGTCACTGTTGACTTTCAGCCATACACTCATTTCCAGCTGACTTCTTCATTCTGTTCTTCCTCCCGGTGAATCAAACATTCACCGACTCAAAAAAAAGTTCAACAAAAGTATTAGAGCAGGTCAGCTGTACAATAAGAAGTGCAACTAGAGCTTTTGCTGCGATGAAATTACGACTTCGGACGACTTCTGCCTCAACTAAAATGGTATGGTATTGTCTGTGATTGCATTGCATTGGATGTCAGCAATGTACTTGTTGATCCATGCCGGTGGCCACATTGACATTTGCAACTGATGAGGTTTCATTGCCAGGTTTGGAAACTGAATCTGATGAATACTCTGCTGCTGTAAGTTGATTTCATCAAGTGATTTTGCTCTTCATTTTGTTTAACACAACATGTAACATTATAAAATGGTAAAAGTCAATCAAGCTGATTGACAAATAACTGCTAATAAACATTAAATCAAAGCATCTACTAATGAACTATGACTGCGGAAACCCCCGCTAACTTTACAGATTTCAGGAAAACAGAACACACAAAACCAAAGATAAAATATACATAAAAGAATTTAATTTCTTTGCAGATCCTAATGTCTAAAGACATAACTTTAGATGCAAAACTAGCGAGCTATTTATAGAAAGTAAACGATCTATTTGTAAATGCTTGAGGCGTGTATCAAAAATTATAAAACTTTGTTCTGATTAGTTATGAAAGTTATAGTTAAAAAATTCTTCCTAGTTTTAGTTATAGTTAACTAAAGTCAACAAAAATACTGTTGATGAATATGGATATAACTTGCTCGTTTTAGTTATAGTTAACTGACCAACTTCGGATTTAGTAGTATTGAGTTAATGGGCATTGAACCAGTCGCTGTACCAATGCATGATGAAATCACATGCTGGCATAGCTGTTTGCAGATACTCATCAGAACGAATGATGACAAACATGTTGCCCCTGAGTTCCATCTCATTTTCAGTTTAAAGTGATTGAAAGTTTATTTTTGACAGCTTCCTCTAGTTTTGAGAAAATCTTGTAGCATTATCATAGCCATAAATATATACAACATCCCTTGTTCTGATTTCTTTAGTGGTGCTCCAGCATTGCTCTGTTATGATCATTTTGGGTTGTTCATAATTTTCTGCTATTGTTGAGAACTTATTTGTAATATATAGTTTTGAAGCACAAACGAGTAGATGAAATATTTGATGAAAAGTGGATACTAAAGGGTAACACGTTCTTGAAACTCGAATTAAAATAATAGGGGAAGTAATTTCACAGCATAGCACTGAAATGGACAAATTTAAGTAAGAGCGACATGCACGTATATTTTAAGTTCACTGACTATGGGGGTGAACGCGGCAAAATTTGCCAACTTTTTATCAACTGGCATGTTTGGTGGCTGTTACTAAAAAATTTTTGACTATGATGGCGATACTATTTTAATAAGGAACACGGAGCCACGTCAAATTTGTGGGAATAAGAACTGGAGCCGGAAAAAATTGGCAGCTCATAAACCTAATTACATTGTATTATAAACATAAACGAAAATACATACTAATGATCGTCAGTTCAAGCGCTGAGTATAAAACTTCAGTTATTACTTTTCTTAATTTGGCACTCTCATCTGAGGTCTTCTATAACTTGCATAAATCTCTGCATTCCGTTTTAGTGATTGACTTGTAAATAGTATCGGTCAAGTGACCGCTCAGCCGCATCATTGGCGCGTTCCAAAAAGGAATCAACAATACCTTGGCTTCAGCCAAATGACGGCAAATTGATCCCAGGATACTGGATCCAACTGTCATGAACCAACAGGTATCAATGCCGACTGAACGACATTGTAGATAGTGAGAGGTTTTACAAAATGATGCGGATTCATTGCAATTTCTTTAAATTTAAACACTCGTGATCATCAATCATCGCCAGTCTTCAGCATCAGCTTTAGCTGTACACCGGTTTTCCATCTGCGAAGCAAACTCGAGAAAACAACGCAAGAAGCACCTCTGGACTACTATACAAGAAGTTGGTTTTCAAATTTCCTTTTCGCAGCATCAGACACCATTTTGCTCTGGCTGGCATTTCGTTGAGATCTTGCGAATAACAGCGGTCGATGCGACGGAGCATCACGACTCACAGGACATGAGATCCAAGCTTTGACGTAAATGTGAGTGGCAAACGAGCAGAATTCTTGCAAAATCTTTACCTCTGAAGGTGTGAGATAGAACTGATTTCTAAACAAGTAAATCTTGAAACAGTATATCACTTTCGCCATCCAGAGAGCCATATGGTAAGCGCCTAGCGCATGAAAATTGAAAGTGGTATGGTTGGTTGCTTACACTGACACCAAATATCAACAATCAGGTTTCGATCATCCATCTGTAAACTTCACGTGGTATGTAACTTGAGGCACTTGACAGGAATGACCTAACACTGTGTTTGTGTTCCACCATAAACGGATCATCTAGTCAAGAATCTTCCAGCTCCTCTTGCAACAAATTACATGTCCCCTTAGTAACACCAGTGTTGACGGATGTTGTGCCAAAACACATACCAATAATCTCATCAGGTACCTCCCATAGTCTTAACAGCAGTATTGTTGCATTGGTTTGGGCCTTACCAACACGGTTGGTTATTTAGCTAAACCTAAATTCTTCTCAACTTCTTTCCCAGTTAAAACTACAGCTAATCTATCTACGTGTGACTGCAGCTCTGGATAATCTGTAGTTTCCTCCATTATCTTTCCGTCCCAGTGAATGACCAATGGGCATTTACTTCTAAATTGAAATTCTGATTTCAAATGTCTTGTCTAGCATCGAACCCTCTGACAGAAGCTTCTTTACCTTCATCCTCACTTTCGCTGTTGCTTGTAGACCAAGTAGTAACAGCAGCCTTCTGATGTCTTCTTTCGACTTCAACTACTCCTTGATTCTTTTAGACTGCTTTTCTTTTTGAAGATCGTTAACAGTTAACATAATGCTTTAGGATATTGTCTTCTTTAGTACATTGTGATTATAGAAAAACCATCTTCATAGCATGACCCAAGGTTAGTAAGACATCGCTAGGCAGACAAGAATCCGTTTGTCCAATCAACCAAACTTCAGTTATACGTCTAGTCAGCCCTGGCTACGGGCCTACGTCTAGTCAATACACTTTGTGAATTACCACTTGATGTGGATACCATATCAATTCAATAATTTGTAGTTAGTCAAAACCTACTTTATTATACAGCAAACTTGAATAAATAAATTAATTGTAAGCTACAATTCAAATATCACAATTTACTTTTAATTTTACAATGAACTAAAATGCACTATAGCAAAAGCAAGCGAGCGACACATCAGAACTGCCGCATTATCTCATACAGTGAAACTTCGGGTCGCTTGAGCGACCTCTAAAAGTTGTCATTTTTTCAAAAAGTTTAGTTTTTCTTGATTTGCTTGCCAAAAGGAAAAAAAAAATGAACCACAATGCATTAGAATCGGAGAATTTTTTTTTTCCCATGCAAAGATGAATCACCCTAATATCCCCGGCACTGAGAATTGTCATCCCCGACAGCCCTGTAGCCAAGGGGGGTCGTGCCCCCCGCTAGGTGTGGAGTGCCCCCCCCCCCCGCTTAAAAAAGAATAAAAAGAGGAAAAAAATAAAGAAAAAGTAAAGGTGCCCGCTTGCTGGGTATTGGTGCCCCCCCTACTTTGACCTGGCTACGGGCCTGATCCCCGGCTCTGCTTTAGCTTTTTTCATCCCCGCCGGGGATGACATTTATCCCCGGCTCTGCAGACAATTTTTTTCATCCCCGGCACTGGTTTTTTCTTAAATCGAGCACTGCTCGTAATCACTGAGTACCGGCACCTATTTTTTTTTTTTTACAAAAAGTTTTACAAAAAAAAAAAGCACTGATCAAAACTACCAATAACGTCACAGGCCTACAAACAGCCACATACATTAATAATAGTTTAGGTTAATTTTAACTGAAAGTAGATTAGTAATTGTCTGCACAAGTGGCACGACTTAAATATTGCCAGTTTGGCACTCATCCCGCCAGATTTTTGGGAGTTTGTTAGGTATCGGCGGGGTGGGGCTTTAGCCAGTAGTCGACTTCGACTTAACGTAAATTGAAAAAAAAAAGATGACACGTAAAATATATAATTATCTGTCAAGCTAGTCATTGCTTTTCATTTCACTCATTTGAAGGTTTTTAGTGGATTTATTTTTTAGTTTAAACAGTTTTCATTAAAAACATCTGGCATTACTGCTTTGCATACTTGCAGTCAGTGTTGCCAATTTAGCATTTTTATGCCGGATTTAGCATTATTTTTTTCGATCTATCATACAAAATTTGGATATAGCATTTGGCAGGAAATTTAGTATTTTTTTTTTTTTTGGATTGAACAATGAATAAGAAAAATGAGAAAACAGAATTACTACAGGGAGAACAAACATTCAAGTTATCCAAGTATCCAAGCAGGCCCGTAACGTGCGGGGGGCTGGGGGCGGTCCCCTCCCCGCGTTTAGCATGCCCCCCCTCTGCTTATTTGCTCTACTTAGTAACATTTTGTCCCCCCCCCCCGCTATTGGCCTGGCCCCTGCTGTAGAATGCCTGGCCCCTGCTGTAGAATTTTCACGCCACGGGCTGTATCCAAGCCTGTCAGCTAACCACAGTAAACTCTATTGTTAAACTATATGGGAGACGGTGTACTAAGCTTCTAAAACTAACGGCTCTTAGACTATTTCTTTATTTTATCATTGACTTGTTCAAGCTACACAAACTTTCTCAGGGGATAAAGTTACCCAATGTGGTCGTTTTTGGTTCACGCCACTTAGTGCACACGTGTGTTGGTCAGTGTCACACTGTACACTATTGTTCAGTACTTTAAATGGAATATGTTCCGATGTGACCCATCTACCCTGTCAGCTACGTCGACAACTATAGATGTTTTATGTCAGCTATTAGTGTAGTGTGTGAAAAAACAACTATACAATTTTTTCCCCATCATTACACATTTTACATAAAAGTCTGGTTATATGTTAAGCGTTTGATATATATTTGGAGCAGTTATACAGCAGTATGAAAATCGTGGAAAAGTAAAAAAAGAGAAAGAAAGTACTGTCCAGAATTCTCGCAGTGAAATATGCTTAAACGGGCTCAAAATATGCTGCTCAAATCTTGAATTTTTTAAAAGAAATATCAGGCTAAATGGGAGATATGGATAAATAATAAACTTAATAAAAAATACTTTAGATGATGTGCAGCCTGATCTATGACCTTATAATGACATATTTTTGAAGCTGTATTTATTAAAACATAATTAGTAAGTAAAAATACTTTTAGGTATTTTTTTTCAGCACTTGAAAAAAAACAAACAAACTAGCATTTTCTAGCATTTTTCCTTTTAAAATGTGGCATTTAAAACTGATTTACATTTGGCAACACTGCTTCCAGCATTATACTTTGACCTTTGTACCATAGACATAGTACTTAATGTAGGCTGATAGATAGGGCTTAGAAATATTAATTTAATCACAGTTTACATTTGCATTGTTAATTTGTTGGAAAATGACAGATTTGGAAGAGGTTTGTAATATTTTTTATTCTTACGCTTACCCATCTACATTTACGCTTCGGATAACATAAATTAACTTAATGTAGTTAAGTTAAAGTAATAAAGTGAAACATCATAAACACTTAATAAGTTAACTTTGTCACATTACTTATTAACTTATTTGAGTCATTACTAGTATTTTTAAAGTACGCTTTACTCTTAAACATGATAAGACATAAAATATATAGTAGTCTTAAAAACAATATTTGAATAGTGTTATAACTTATAAGCAGAATAAAAAATCATGATTTTTTACAATTGGCTTGAGCTGCTTTACACTTACAGTCTAAGTCTTACAGTACAGTTTTTATGTAACAAATATTAGATATATTAAAACCAGCTAACACCAAAGTTATCTTGACACTGTATAGTATGAGAATTCATTTTGCTTTTTTATTATGAACTTTTATTTCATTTACCAATAACTGTCAATTTTAAATTTTCTGAAATGATTTTCAATGTCCAATTGATGTGAAAATTTGAACACTCTTGTAGTTGTATTCCAATATACTTTTTCTATATATTCGATTCAGTTAATTATCATTTATAGAGGACTTGCAGATACGGTATTCCTCTTAGCAGAACATAGTGTAACTAGCTGACATTTGTGTTGTCCAGTTAAGGAAGTATGTCGCCTATTAATTAAGTGCAAAATTCAATAAATGAGTGAAAAGTAATTTTATTTTCAATTTCTTTGCTTTATTTTACAATATATAAGAAAATATAGCCCATTTCATTATAAGGGGAGCAATCTTTCTTTTTTTTTTTTTGCTGATCATCATATTAGTCATTAGTGGCTTTAATTATTTGAGGTTGTTCTTATTCAAAACTTATTGGGCACAGTATTTCAATTTGTTCTGCATATGAAAATCTTTTATAATGTCCAGTCATTTATTATCATTTAATAAAATGGGTGAAAAACAAAGATTTTCTTACAGCTATAGCTTTCTTTGCAGTTTGATGATTACCGTATATACTCGCGTAAAAGTCGATCTCACGGATAAGTCGACCCCCTTTTTCAGGCCAAAAATTAAAGAATTTGCTATGACCCGTGGATAAGTCGAGACTAGAAATTGAGGAGCTTACAAAATCAAACAAATATCGTAATTAACTTTATTTATTCAGACATATAATAAGTTTGCCAAATTTGGCCAAAGTTTCTCATTCAAATCCTTCAAAATCTGAATATTCGTCATCAGAATGTCCAAATAATTGGTAGAACTGTTCATCTGTTATGTCATCTGCATAAATATCATTTTCGCTGTCGGTATCTGCCGAATCATCTGATGTAGAGTTGTCTTCGTCGTCGTCTTCATAGATGGCGTCATCCTCTGTTCCATCCATTGTGTTGCTGATGCCGCACTTAATGAATGGTTTTTTAATCATTTCTGATGGAATTAAATCCCACGCATCCTTCACCCATTTCTCTACCAAATCTAGGTCTGGTTTCATCAGGTTCCCGCCTTTCGTTAATTTTGCTTGGCCAGAGCACATCCACTGTTGCCACATCTTCCGCACATTTTCTTTAAATGGCTTGTTCAGCGAGACATCTAATGGCTGGAGCATGGATGTTGAACCACCTGGAATGACAGCTAATGTGGTAGCCATTTGCCTTGCTTCATCCTTCACCTCCTCCGTTTTGTGCGCACGGAACATATCCCACACCAATAGTGATTGGCGTTTTTTTAGCCCCGCTCCTGGTCGCCTAGCCCATACATCAAGCAACCACCGTTTCGTTCCCTCCTCATCCATCCAGCCTTTGGGGTGAACACGAACAATAATGCCCGGAGGAAGTTTTAAGTTCTTAGGAACCGTTTTCCGCTTGAATATTAAAACTGGGCTGAGTTTTGTGCCATCTGCCAGGCAAGACAGTACAACGGTGAAATGAGTCTTTTCATGACCAGTAGTTTTAACAAGTATGGTCTTCTCACCAATGCCTGCCACAGTTTTATTACCTGGCATATCAAAGGTCATTGGTGTTTCATCCATATTGCCAATATTGCTCAGATCAAATTCGTGGCATCGCCTCTGCTTAATAATAAATTTATGGAACGAACTGACCTTTTCTTCCAGGTCTTTCGGCAGCTTCTGTGCGATTTTCGTCCGCTGACGAAGGCATAGTTCATATTGGTTCATGAACCGAGCACACCAACCAGCCGATGCTTTAAATTCCAGTTAGGAACTTCTCTTCTTTAGCCATTTGAAGGGCGCGTATCCTAATGCTGGAACGAGTCACAATGTAACCATTTTGCCTGCATTCCAAAATCGAGTCAGCCAAGTCTTTTTCGAGTCCACTGAAAGGCGATATTCCAAAACGTAATGCTTTCTTCGACTTTGGCATCGATTGCAAAGTATTCTTACTTTTCCTCCAGTCTCTTACGAGTTTTTCGTTAACACCAAACTCCCTCCCAGCTACACAATAATTTGTTTCCTCGGCATGTTTAATCACTTTTAGCTTAAATGACGCAGGATATGAAGCTCGTGTCTTCTTCTCAGAACTCATTCTAACGATAAAAGTTTTTTTATATTATTCTAATTTAATAATAACGTTAAGCTATGTGAAATAAGGCAGAATATGTACGACGTCTACAGCGTATTCAACTCAAATGGGCTTCTAACATATAGCGTTTTCTTTATATAGGCCTATATGAAGCCATAAACTTATTCTTGGTATCATATGTCAGTAGTTAAATACGAACTGACGGCAATAGAGATATCGGATTTCAAAAGCCAACTGAGTAAATCTAAACTAGATACTATACAGATAGCCGCATTTAGACTTCATAAATGAACCCAAATTCCATTCCAAATTGTACGAGTTTTATGATATATTAGCTGGATATCAAATTTTATAGACTCCTCTGAATAGCGATCGAATCTGATTCAACCATCTTTATAGACTTTCAACTCTGTAATTTAAACAAGATTATGATCTAAACTAGGCTTATGTAACTGAAATAGTTCAATGAAATTCATAATTTCATAGTTAACTCCACATAAATTGCGCCAAAGGAATGTTGTGTTCCGGTTTCGCTACCGCGCAACTCCATTTGATCCCTTTCTCTTTATTGTCAACATCCGGTTGAAAGTAGCACAACTGGAACCTGGAATAACTAAAGCTTACATTCAAATTTAATAATTTCCAAATGATAAAATATTTAATTAAAACTTGAACAGGCTGGTTATTTATCTTATAATTATCTTTAAAGTATCATTATAGTGTTGCTGGCTTAACATGTAATAGAGTAAGGGAAACATTCACTGCACGACTTAATGGCGGTCTAATGTGTTAAACATGGCGTTTCTTCACCAAGATTCTTTGGAAAATTGCATTAACCCGTGTATAAGTCGACCCAGTTTTTTGACATATATATTCTGGCATAAATTTTTTGACTTATATCCGAGTATATACGGTAAGATTCATTAATCTTTCTGCCATTTAGAGTACTGCATTTTCCATTCTTATTAGGGGTGTGCCGGATCCGGATTTTCTAATGCGAAATCCGCCGGATCCGGGTTATTATTCCGGATTTTGGTACATTGCAGATACCGGTAAATCTGAGGGGTTGGATGCCTTCTGAACAGAAATGGCTAAATGACATTGGCTGATTGGAAGTTGGAAGTGAAGAACTTTGAAATAAATAAGAAAATAGAAATTATTCAGAAATCACTGAAATCAGAATATTACGCAGATTGATTATAAGTTATTATCCATAAGTAACTAAACTCACTGTTAAGTTCTAACTCGCTGCAAGGTCAAAGGAAAACAACTTTACTATTATTCTATTACTTTCATTACTTTGGCACTTGCCACTTGGCAGTGTAATTTTTAACCATTGTAGTGCACTAATTGTTTTGAATCTGAGGAGAAAGTCAGACTCATCATCTGAGTTCATCTCGTCTTGTCATTGGCTCATTGGATGATGGATGCTTATTGTTATTGTTCAAATGTTCATAGTTTATGATGTGTATTGAAATGGATAATTAATTGGAAAAAACAAATAACAAGATTGAATTGAATTGATATTTGAGAACAATAATTCTGTATTTCTGTACTTTACAAGTTTGAAAATTGAAATACAAATTTTAATGAATTCAATTGACATTTGACAAAGCCATTATTCAAGCCTAAAGAAGTAAGAATAAGATGTTGATAACTAACTAATGACTATTAGTTTGTTAACAGTGTTAAGTTACTCCAAGTCCACGGCCAAATAATGTACACATTCCAGTGATGCCACACAATCACAGCTGAGCGCCGCGGCTACGTCATACCGTCGTTTAAACCAAAGAGCACAGATCATAGCGTAAGTGAGAATCGCCGAAGATGGCTTGGTGACATAGATATCACCAAAGACCTTTAAATTTATGCTAGACCGCTAACGTAATGTTATTTTTACTCAAAAATGATAAGCATTTTTAACAATTGAGTGAACGATAATATAAATCAAAATATGAATTAAAATTACGGTAAATTTTTTTAAAGCATATTTGACTTTTAATTCCTTGTTGAAATAGAATTATAATAACCTTTATTATAAAATAGAATTAAAAAATAAAAAAAATTGTGAAGGAATTGCTTTTATAATGGAAGACGTTACGTTAGGGTTAGATTACCAACTCAGTGACTTGTTATATTAATTAGTGTTAGAGAATTAGTGTTTCTTCACGGAAATTTCAGAATGGAAAAATATTCTATTTTTCATTTTACAATATTTAATATTCATATTTGAACTATTTTTTCAACAGGAAATCTCGTTGGTGATGCATTTTAATTTAATAACAAAGAAGACATCTTTTTCATCTCTCAGAGAAATCAAAATAACTTAAATGTTGATTTTATCAAAAACCATTAATTTCTGTTATTTATTTTGTCATGAAGGTGGCGGGCTGGCGGCCAGGCGCTTGGGCAGTATAGTTGCTTATTATTTCTGTGACAATGTCATTGGTGATTGCGGTTAAGATGACGTCACGAATAATAATTACTCATCCCCGCACTATCATGTATGGGATTGGGCCGATTGGCCACTATTAGCGGTGCTGACTCTAGCCTTTGGTATGTTCAAAACATTAAACAATCTCAACGCTTGAAACAATCGATTAATGTACCCTGATCGTGTGGAATTCGGGAAAAAGAATTACTTTTATTTCAGATTATGATCAGGTGAGTCACAAAATCTGGCAAATTCCGAAATCCGGTATATTCCGGAATCCGGTTATTCCGTATACATGTAAATCCGGCGGAACCGGATTTCACCGGATAGTGCAAAATCTGGCGGAACCGGATTCCGGCACACCCCTAATACTTATATCATACTTTGACATTAACCATTCAAATTATAATTATAAAAAATGAATGGATCCTTACAAAGACTTGATGACTTGCATTATTTTGCTGCAGAAAAGGAGCGGCACCTACCATGTTTTTAAATACAATAGCTCAGAATTTGAAATAATCTATATTAAAATCTTTTCAATCTCAAATAATTCAATCTTCATTTAAATTTTTCGCCTATATAAATTATATAATATGGATAGATCAGTTTCTGAATTACCCCAAAAACTATATTTTTTACATTAGCTTCGCTATCAGCCATAAGCGGCATCTGTTGTACTTTTCATTTATGCAATAATCTGCCTTAGTATGGATGAATGTTTATTGGCTGTGCTTGAATACAATGAAAAATTAGAATCCACCCATGAAACTTCAAATATTAGTGGATTTGTTATCGGATTTTTCATACCGTTAAACATTGGTTTGAGCAAAATTCCTTCTAGCGAGATGCTCCTAATCCAAATCATTTGTATATCAAAACAGATTCTCCCATGATAATCTTGGATGATTGGTTCCAGGAAATCAAAATTACTCTTAAGCATAGAAATAAAAAAAATTTAAGTTAATAATTTTGTTTTGTGGTCGTCTTTAAAAGTAACCAACTGAATCGTTCTATAATTATCGTGTGAAAAAGATAACTTCAAGTATGAAATTTTTTTACTTTAAAACAAGATAGATTTTCTGCAAAAATATAGCCACTAGGCATGGTCGACATCTAAATCTGTTCAAATTTAATAAAAGATGTCGACCACGCCCAGTGGCTATCGGTTTAATAAAAGATGTTGACTACGCCCAGTAGCTATCAGTTTGCAGTAAATGTATCTTGCTTTAATGTTGAAAAAGTTTATAAATGATGTTATCTCTTTCACACAATACTTTCCCCATTTTGACTTCAACATTGGCGGTTGCATCTTCAAAAGTACTCGTCAGTAGTAAAAAAACCCTCACAATTTATCGTTACAAGCCAAAGAAGAATGTCTGCATAGTGAGTACCTTGCACAAACATGTTGAAATTGGTGAAACAAAAAAAAAACTTTCAGAAACTGAGCAATATTATAATTTTTCTAAGGGTGGAGCGGACGTTCTGGACCAAATGAGCTGCCTGTACACAACGAGATCAGCATCACGAAGATAGCCTGTTTATATCTTCTACAATATTCTGGACTTTGCAGCTATAAACGCATTTATATTATTTCGACTATACAACTCTTCCAACATTTCTTGTCGGTCTTATATTTTGAAACTTGTTCACGAATTGAGATCGCCTTACTGTTCAACAAAAAAAATTCCATCAGGCATTCCTGTGAAAAGTTGAGCAAGGAGTAGCACACGCGATCAATGTTCGTTTTGTCATAACAAAACACAAGATGACTTATGAACAGAATGTAATTACTTACGTATATTTTTTGAAAATTACTGTTTATAATTCTATAGATATTGTTTCTTTGGTTGTTTCACATTATAAAAATAATTATTATAGGACATAATTTATTAATGCTTACCGCCACGGTCAAAATGACTGCTTTAGTCGTTAAAGGTAGTTCAAATAATCCGTCGTTCTAGTGTTAAAGATGACCCCTGTACAGTAGGGCGTCCCAAAAAAAAAGAAGTTTTGAAATGTTGATGTCTCACCCCACAGAATATGTCTGTATGGTAACAGTAGTTAACCTGCAAATTTTCAGCTCATTTGGACGATGTTTAGAGGTCCCCCAAGAGGTTTAAAGTTCCAGATTTTGGTGTAAAATCATTCGCGGTCAAATCTAATACAGCGTTAATGTTGCATTATTTGCGAAACTGATATATTAAGTAACAAATTGATGCTTAGTATTGTTTATAATATTAAATGAAACAAAATATATAAATCTTGAATGGTTTATATTTTTTAATTTGAAATTTAAGTAAAAAATTATGAAAAACAAAGTTTCATTCATTTTGTCAAGTTAATTCTTGAAAGAATGTCAATCTGCTTGAAAAATAATAATAATAAGCAATGCAAATAAGCAATCCTACTATTTATTTTGTACTATAGGGTAGACAAAAATTTAAAAAAGTTCTTTAAATTTAAATTTTAGCCAGCAGTTCACGGTTACACTCTGCAAAATTTTTCCGATGTTTTTCAACCACTTGGAGCAAAAATTGTTTTTGTTCTTCGTCCTTGGTGATACTGTCATTGAAATTTTGTATTAATGCTAATCTCGCTCTGCAGAGTCATTCATACAAGCCAGATTCTTTACAAAATCTGCTGAAACTTTAAAAGATGGTGTATCTGACCATGCTTCAACAGGAACATCTAGAAAACTGGCAGCAATGTTGGATGTTTCAAAAAATGTGGTAGAAGCACGCAAATCAACAACAATTTTTGGTAGTGTTTTTATGAAATGCAGTCCACGTTCTGATTGCATTGTCAGAACAAGGCCAGTTTTTTCTTTGTCCGACAAAAGGGTTGAAAATAACGCAAGCGTCGACAGTTCCGGACTCAAGTACCACGAGTGACGCACCATCATTTTCAATCCAGTCGATCGGAGAACAGCATCATCATATTCGTATAAACGCTGTATTAACAAGATATCATTCACAGGTGCATCTGCGGTGAGCCTGCATGAAAACCATGATTGAAGATAAACACATTTGGTAAACCGATTAAAGCGCTGAATACCTTGTAATTCTCGAGCTGTTAACTGAAAGATGGTTTCGTTGCCTGCAAACAATAGTTCTATTTTCAATGCATAGATTGCTTTCGCCATCCATCTTGCCCTATGTAGGGCACCAGGTATGCGAATGCTGACATCAACCTCCAACCCAACCATTTGTGCAGCAAGCAGAAGAAATTCCAAATAATCATCACGTGAATGACTGACCTCAAGTTGACATTTGATAATAAATTCTTTAATCGAATCAGACACGATTATCAAAGGGGCGGATCTGGCTTCGGGTGTGTGGTTTAATTCTGGCCATTTTTCTCGAAACCTCTTAAAAAACAAAATCTCTGGTCCAGTGGATGGTCCAAGACAAACATTGAATGCATCGGAAAGGAGTACTCCCAACATGTGATGACGGCATGCCATCCATAATAGATTACCTACCAGGGCTACTTCTAACAGAGTGCAAGCTGCATTGAGTCTTCTGGTATTGGAAGCCGTAGTGTCATAGCACATGCCGATGACCATAGATTCGCACTTCCACGATTTGATATGTTCATATACTGCATCAGCAGCTGCCCGTTCTGACCCGGACCCTGACTTGGGAACACCAAGAAGCTTTGTAGTGTCATCGACAAGTGATGAGAGCAGGACAGGTAATCGATTGACGTTGTTGGTAACCTCTCCGGTAACATCGGGCAATAGCTTACCATCCCCAATGAACAATTGATTTTGAGGAAATAAAGTCTTATTTTATACGTGCTGCAGCTTGTTGACGACGAAGCTTGCAATGACGATGCATTGTGCTCTTGGAAAATACTGTGTCAGATGTCGGAACACCAGCTTCGTTGAATGCGGATGCAAGTATCATTGTTGATTTTCTAATGCTGGTGTTCGTTCTGTCCAGCACTGCAGCAACTTTTGGTGATATGATGCTTCGTCTGCGATGTCGTGTTGCAGAATTTGTTTTGCTTGAGGATGCTGATTGGATGACAAATTCTTCATCAGATTCTGCATCGTCACTCGAATCCCGACAAATGGATGATGTCATTGAATGTGTGTCTGTGTCACTATCAGAACCACCTACATCCAGTTGCTGTTCTATGTCTACTGCTGACTCTACACTTGAACCTGATGGTAACCCATGGTGACGGCACTGTGATGTAGCATCTTTTGCTGCATCACCAACATCCCTGATAAATTGTTTCTGACGCTCAGCAACTCGTTTTTCTTTAGCAGCGAGCTTTTTGTCCACAGATCCTATTGATCCTGTTCTTGATTCTCGTTGCAACTTCAAAAACTGCCTGTCTTCATCATTTTTTATCAGCTGTTCAGAGTTGGCATGGCTAATGTCAAAAAGATTACTCAACTTTTCGGTGTATTCTTTTTGGTTCATTTGATTGGTTGAGTTTTTACATTGCACAAGTTTTGCACATTAGGTATTATATATGTTTTCTCGCATTTATTACATTTTCTAATTAAGAATCACACAATTTCAAGTCTAGTTAATGGTTGCAATGAGGTAAATATAAGTATATTTAAACTTCATTTTATTCATATATGGCATGCAAAAACTGCAAATTATTTAAGCCACGATTCGTCTGGATTTTTATGTTTGCCTAATACTGGAATTTTAAAAGCTCTTGGGGGACCTCTAAATGTTGTTCAAATGAGCTACAACTTCACCGATTTACTCATTGTATCCAAGAGACACATTTCAGGGGGTGAGACACCAAAGATTAAAAAAAAAAATTTCCGAGCACTTCTGGGACGCCCTACTGTACACCCTGTAACATTATTTTAGTCTTTTACTGAAAATATGAAGGGGGAAAAGGGTTAAAATACTAATTGTGACTGCTAACATAATTGACAATCATTTTTCGATTGGATCCATCTAAATTTAATTCTGGATTTTCTCCATTATTGAAACTAATGAACCCTTTTTAGAGGGAAGTCCCACAGAGATAAATTTCCATTAGCATTTCTCTTAAGAAACAAGTCTCACCCCTTCGTTTTATGAAATTTAAACTTTCAATATAACAAACAGATAAAATTGTAATTTTCATATTACTAGTGGAATAAAAAATAAAAAAAAGTGTTGCAGAAGGTTTCCTTAAATTGGGGTCCCAGGTAGCTGCCTAGGTTGCCTATCCTTGAGCAGTATTGAAAGGGAAAAAACTACTTTCTTGACCTATTAAATTTGTAGTGATATTTTATAAGGATGTATAATTTATTCTCTACCACAGACCATAACATTCATTTTAGACTAAAGAATTTTTTGTAAGAATGATGTAGATTTTTCTTTTCTGTATTTAAAGCATCTGGTGCTTTCATTTAAAGTAAAAAAAGGAACAAAAGGTTATTTTATTATTTTTGAAGTGATTAAGTGTTTATTTTTTCAAAAAATTTTTCTATAGGAAAATGATATTGTTCTATTTGAATCCAGCCATTGCCTAACATCATTTTCCTTTAAGAAATTCAAAATATCACCTAGTACAGCCATATCTGGCCTGCCAAACTGTTTAATCCGGCCTGCCACTCATTGCAGAGTGAAGCAAAGAACTAACCTTTTATAATATGACGTTAACATTTAATTTCTTTTTGTTGACTTCAACACTGTTTTTGGTCCAGCCCTCAGTTCAAATTTATGAACCCAATTAGGCCTTCCAATCAAAAAAGTTTGCCCACTCCTGATATAGTATATTATTTTATTAAATTTATTTATATTAAATTATTTAATATTCCCATCTGATCATTTAATATACTCTGATAAACATTCATAGAGAATTAGATAAACACTAAAAAGTAAAACAATATTTTAACCAGAATCCTTGCTTGAATATTACAACCAACATCCTCACTTACCTTTATTATAAGTTATGTAAATAAACTCTTTTTGTTGTTTTTTTGTTTTTACATTAGTACAAAGCAAACTGTAAGTACACAGAATATTTTTTTTGGTACTTTATTGATGTACTTTCAAGGTTTACCTCGTTGATGTACTTTCAGAAAATACTTTATCAATGTACTTTCAGAGATTTAAACAAGCTGCGGAAGAGGTAACCAAATTATCAAAGGAACCTTCTAATGATGAAAAGTTGGCTATTTACGGATTATATAAACAAGGCACTGTTGGTGAATGTAATATAGGTAATAGAAAAAAAAGAAAAATCAACTGAAGTATTTTCAAACTTAGCATAATATTATGCAGGCCAGGCCAATAGCGGCTCCCAAATAAGTCAATTAAAAAAAAATTATTTTTATTACTTTTATTCATTAAATCTACTATGGTGCTGCTTTTTTAAAGTACCTTTACTATGTATAAACTAGAATGCTGTGCTTACCAACTTCATGCATGAGGGGAATGGTGGGGCAAAGAAAGTCTGCCTTGGGCGGTACTTATGCTTTAGAAAATCATTTATATATTAAATTAAAGTTTGAATTCAGTTGTCTTTTATAAAATATATAACTAGTCGTCCCGCGGCGTAGCATATGCCGCCTTATCAATCAATATAACTACTGTAATTATTGTTTTAAATAAGCAATCAAACAAAATAACAGACTTCTTCTTCTTCTTTGTTCTCGATATATGATTATGGAGGATTTCAAACGACCAGGCCTATAGTTATGATGAACTGCACGGTGGCATCCAGGTACGTCTCTCTCCCATAAAGTTTTTGATTGAAGGAGGTCATCTGTGGCCAGAACCTGTTGCGAGCTGTGTCATGTAAAGGGCATGTTTGGAGAACATGTTCTGCACTCTCTGGAGACATCCCACATAGGCAGTCCTCACTGTTTCCAATGCCTAGCCTTCGGAACATGTGTTGTCTTAGTCTGTTGTGCCCAGTCTGTTGTGCCCAGTTCTGAGTCTGAAGATAATATTTTGAGCTTGTCTGGGAAGATTATAATAGGGGTCGTTTTTGTCGTGATCTGGGTGATTATTCATCCATTTTTGTTGGATTTGTTCATTTATACTGCTTTTCATTTCTTCTGCATTTAGAGGGACATCTACTTGGATTTCTTTGCTGCCAGATTTTGCCAATTGGTCACCAATCTCATTTCCATTTATTTTGGTGTGTCCTGGTATCCATTGCAGAACTGTTTCCTTTGTGTTTTGGGTTAGTTTTTGTAGAGCTGTTCTGAGCTGGGTTAATTGAGTGTAGTGAGGATCCTGCAGCGACTGTATAATTTTTTTGGTATCTGTGAGTATGACTATGTTGCTGTTTGGTGTGGAGTTTGTGAGTATGTTGACAGCTACTTCAATAGCTTCTTTTTCGGCTTTGAAAGAGTCTGAAGTTTTCCCAGTGGGCATACTATGTTCCATTATTTCTCCATTTGGCCATTCTATATAGATTCCAGCACCTCCATTTTGGCAGTTTGTTTGCGAGGAACCATCTGTGAATGCTCTTATCCATAGAGAACTGGGTAGAGTTTGTTTATTTCATTCATTGCCATTGCAGAGAGAGTGTTTGTATCATATTTAGATTTTTCCTTTATTCCAGCTAGGGAGTCTCTCCTGGTTATTGGACGGAAGGTGTCCCAAGGGGGCGAGTCACTGTAAGGTTTTGTTTTATTTAGGGAGACTGTATCCAGGTTGTATTTTTGTTTTAATTTTCTAGCTGCTGTAATGAAGTTTGATCTTTGCAATCTTTGAGTAGAGTTAGACTTTTGTACTCTCTTGTTAAGTGGGTGGTTTTCCAGTGTTTCGATTTTTGTGTATTGAGAGAGTATTTTGTTTTCCCTTCTTTCTTCAATAGTTTGGAGAGATGTTATACTTTCCATGGTTGTGATTGGCGTTGACCTCATACCTCCTGTCATAATTCGTAGCCCAAAGTTTTGGACTTGTCCAGCTTTTTTAAAATTGTTTTGGCTGCTGTTCCCCAGGCAGTGGCTCCATACTCCAGGCTGGGTCTTACGTAGCTGGTGTAGGTTTTTTTAGAACAGACAGTCTGTGCCAGCTAGTTTCTTCATTAGGTTTATGCGTTTTTTCCCTTTGGACTGAGTTACTTCTATTTGTTTAGACCATGTGAGTCTAGGGTCGAAGGTGACGCCTAGGTAGACTGGGTTGTTGTTTATTTCAACTGGAGAATTTTTTAAGGTAAGCTTTATCTGTTTTTGCTTTGTTGAAAGTGTAAAGATTGTGTATTGAGTTTTGTTTGCGTTGACTTTCATTCCCCAGCTCTCTGTCCATTTTTCTAGTTG
Organism: Bulinus truncatus; assembly: GCA_021962125.1. Taxonomy (NCBI): domain Eukaryota; kingdom Metazoa; phylum Mollusca; class Gastropoda; family Planorbidae; genus Bulinus; species Bulinus truncatus. Next base: position 83,399 of record JAGDYQ010000095.1, read on the forward strand.
TTTTAGTGAGTCTTGAAGTCTGAATTTAGATGTTCCAACGGATTCTTCAGTACTTATTAGGGCAAGGTCATCTGCATACATGCTGCATTTTACTTTTCTGGGCAAGGTTTCTGTCCTATCCCTTGTAAGTGCCTGCAGGGTCAGGCATGCATGATGCAATCATCAGTGATGCAATCACCCCAGTAAAATGGGAAATCCAAAAATAGATTTGATGCAATCACACCAGTGATGCAATCACACCCATGATGCAATCACCCCAGTAAAATGGGAAATCCAAAAATAGATTTGATGCAATCACCCAAGTGACGCAATCCATGATGCAATCAGTGATGCAATATATATCCTATAAATAGGGAAGTTACCACGGTTGTTGAGGGACGGAGACACACACACAAAAGAGAGAGACCCATGAAGGGGATACTAGATATAACACGTGGACTTAGTGGACAGTGCAGTCGAGAGTTATAATAGTTATAGACTCGTGTACTGGTTTATAGTGATAGCAGTTACTTGTGATTTATTGCCACATCTCTCATCTAATATTGATCTTAGTATTTATCGTGTGTGTTGAATTATAGAATTATACATGTGATTTATTGATTCATCTTCTCAAGTGTTTATATTGTATTATCATATTCTCATCTGTAAATATCACGCATTAAAAAGTTCAGTTAATTCTTTTACAATACAAGGAGTTGTGTCGTCTGATTTAATTAGAGCACAAGTGGGATACGACAGTTTCTTTTATGTCGTTTATATAAATCATGAAGAGTGTGGGAGACAGAACCCCTCCCTGGGGAACGCCATTTTTTATGAGTTCAGTGTTGCTTTTGTATCCATGCATGCGGACAGTGGCTTTTCGGTTCTACACATATTCTTTTATCCAGTTGAGCATCCTGTTGGAGATATTATTTTGTATTAATTTTAGAATTAGCCCTTCTTCCCACACTTTATCAAAAGCCTTTTCCAGGTCCACCCATACTATGGTTGTGTGCTTCTTTTCTTGAAATCCATCTTCTATCTCTTGAGTGATGAAAGCTATTTGGTCTTCTGTAGATCTGTACCTTCTGAAACCTCCTTGTTCCTGGGTTAGTAGACTATTAGTTTCTAGAAACCAGGTTAGCCTTTTGTTAATAATTTTTTCTATTAATTTGCATACACAGCTTGTTAGGCTTATAGGTCGGTAGCTGTCTGCTTTGTTCGGGGGCTACCCTTTTTTATGGATGGGTACCATGATAGCTTTTTTCCAGATGGTTGGAATTTTCCCTTTTTTCCAGCTGTTGTTGAATAGCTGTAATAGTTTCTTTTTGGTTTTGGGGCCTAAGTGGATAAGCATGGCATTTGTGATTTTGTCTAGGCCTGGGGCCTGTTTTGGTTTCAGGGTTTTTAGGACATCTTCAAGTTCTTTTTTCGTGAGCGATTTAGTCATGCACTCTTGTCGGGGTGGTGGGTCGGATTGTTCATTTCTGAGGATCTCATCGTTGACTTCTTTTTACCGTTCTTTGCTGATATTTATTGATCCTGCATTTTTGAAGTTGGTCATAAGTTCTTGAGCTAATTCTTTGCCCGTCAATTCTTTATTGTCTGCTTCTAAAACAATTTGGGCTGCCCTGTTTTCCTCTTGGTTTAGGCACTTGGCTATGTCCCAGAGCTTATGTCCTTCTTTGTCGTAGTTTAGGCCTTCTGTTTTCTCATGCCAGCTTTTTCTAATTGCCTTTAGGTATTCTTTTTGGTATGTTGCATTTGCTGCCTTAAGTTGAATGTTGTTTTCAATGGTAGGCATGTTTTCTACTATGTTTCTGGCTTCAGCTGCATTATCATGGAGCTCTTGGAGGTGTTCAGACCAGTTAGGAATGTAGTTTTGCCTTGCTCCTTTTGGAATAGATTCTTTTGCTGCTCTTAGTATCGCTTTGGACAGAGCAGAGTAGGATGAGTTGATTTTATTGGTTTTGCAATTGATTAGGGCAGAATAGTTGTCTGTGAGATTTTGGAAAAGGTCCCAGTTAGCTTTCTTGTAGTTCCATCTGGGGTACAGTGAGTTATTATATGGGCAGTGTTTTCTTTTGAAGGTGATTATTATTGGTCTGTGGTCACTTGTTGCCAGTTGATCCATAACTTGTCTCTTGCTGCCTTTAGAGATGTTATTTGAGGCGAAGGCAATGTCTGGGGTAGTTGACGTTAGCCAAGTTCTGGAATAAAAGGATGGCTTGTCATCCGGTTTATTTAGTAAGGTCAGCCTATTTTCTCCTTGCCATTCTTCAATTTCTTCTCCTCTGGCGTTTAGGTCTGGGTACCCCCAGCTTTGTGAGTGACTAATAGGCTGACATACATGGTATGCAAAGTTGAACTTTGACCTGTCATGTGCAGACTTTATGGTCACTATCTGGTACCTTCCAGTAACTTGTTTTTTATTTTGTTGTTTACAGATTGTTAGTTAATTCTTTGGATGCCTTGATTGTCGATGAGCAGCCAGACTGAATTTTCTCTTTATTGGATATATATATTTGAATGCCTTTTTTTTAAGATCAGGATTTTTTTTCTTTGAATTGTAATTTTTTTCATTCAGTTTCTAACCAACATATTTCGGGTGGTGGGTGGTTTGCATTGCATTTTTTTTTTTTGGTTCGTTTTGTGTATGCCTCAAACCACCCCTTCCCCCAGCACACTATAGTGTTATTTTGATGTAACATTTTTTTTCATTCAAGTCATGGCAGTCTCCATATATTACCTGTAGGCAGCTGTTTTGTATTTTATTTTAGACTTGCTTAACACAGCTTAAGATTCTTTTCGTATAACCTTCATCCTACAGTACCTACACTATTCAGTACAGATGTTAGCTAATAATTTTTTTGTAATGGGTACATATTCTGAAACAGATACATTTTTTTGTAATGCACCATACATATTTATAATTTACTTAATAGTGATTTTCCCCAAAACAGCAGCACAAAGAAATCAAGATATTTAATGTGAGAATGCAACTGAAGTTTCCATAATGTGAAACCTCTGACTGCACACTGAAGGGAAACTAAAATATGCTGACAAGCAGATATCAGCTGACTGGGAATAAGACTACTTCTAATTTCTTTCTTGTGGTGTACATCTTTTCCCCCAAGATCTAAATAGTTCACATATCCAACTACATAATAATAATCATCAAAATTATTATTATAATATATTGAAAAAAAGGCCCTGATGGCAAAAGAGGCTGATGTTGGCCTTAAAAAAGCACATAAAGCTGCAGTCTTCTGGACTGGCTGAAGATTTCTTAATTTATGTCTGACCACCAGATGGTCATATAGTAAAAGTTAAAAGATAGTACCCAACCAATGTGCAGATTATGTAGAAAATTTCAGGACACATGTTCTCTGGCTGCTCTGAATTAACTAAAACTTATATTTATCGATACCATAGAGCTGCAGCATAGATCCACTGGCAAATATGTAAGGAATTCTCAATTGATGTCACTGGCTAGAGCAGTGGTTCCCAAACTTTTTTGACCCATGGACCCCTTTTATAGTCTAAACTTGCCCACGGACACCCCCCCCCCCCCCCCCCAAGAGAAAAAGCTGCATAAAGGCATGGTATGAAAATTATAAATAAAAAAAAAAAAACATTTTTGTTGAAAAAGTATTTATTGAAAGTATAATTTTTGTTTAAAACAAACAAAATAATGACTTGGATAAACTTGATGAGATGATATGAGTGCATTTATGTCCAGCTCAATGTTTGTGAGTAAAGACTGCAAATTCCCACGAGCACAAATTTCTTGTCGGTTTTTGTTTTTTTTTTTTGTGTTTGTGTGTGATGATGTTCATCCACGTTCTACCAAATAGTAAGGCAGAAAATCAGTCAACAACTTCTGTACAATAACCCATAATGCAGCATAAAAAATTGGGATATCTTTTTATAACCAGAATTTGTGGTACTCTTGTTTAAAGATTGTTTTAAATTCCTCTTTTGTGAATATTTTAATAAGCTGCTCCTGTATTAGTAAGGATTCATCTGTGTCCAAGCGTGAAAGGGCTCTACGCCCAGTCGTGAAAAATGTCTTCAAATCTTTGGTTCAGGTCTGCATGAAGAACCGTTCAACTTTATTTTGCAATTTTGAAATATTTTGAATCTGAAAACATTATCCTCTTTCCAAGTTTTGATTGCACAGAAAAAGTTTTGCCACAAACGCAGCCATTACACTTTGAGTTGTAATTAAAATTTAATTTGTCACCTTGTAAGTTCAAATTAGTTTTGTTAAATTTGTCAAATGAATACTCATATAGTCTATGTTAAATTGTGTCGCAAATCATTGTCTTTGCTTTCCATGAATCAAAGAGCACAAATAATCTATTTAAAACATGCACTTTTAGATAACCAACGTACTGTGTGAAGTAGTAAACAGTTATAGTCTTCGTCATTTTTCAAACATTTTAGACATTCTTTCTGATTTTATTAATTGCTTTAATGGCATAATCTAGTGATCTATGCATAAGTTCACTAGGGATTTTTTGCGATTAAATGATGTCTATGAATGACACAATGCACTAAAAATACATTTGGTGCAGCTTGTTTTAAGTATGCCAGATGGCCTCTTTATCTTCCTACCATTGCCGCAGCAAAGTCAGTAGCAACAGATATGGTATTAGTCAAGGGTAAAGCTTTTACATTGAACAACCTTTTTAATTCAGTAAATAACGTTTCACCTTTTGTTTCCAAACATTTAGCAAATAACAATTCTTGACAAAATATTTCTTCTTTTACAAATCTTACATAAGCTAAAAGTAAAGCTTCGTTTCCTGGTAAAGTGGACTTGTCAAGCTGTATAGAAAATTCAGAAGTTTTAAAGTAATAACATAAAGAATTTTCTACGGACTGCCCAATTTGTCAATCCTTCTTTGTACTGTATTATTACTCAGTGGAATTCTTTTTATAATATCAAAAGCTGGTTTGTGCAAAACTTTGCATATTACCTCACTTTCAGCTGGTGAAATAAGTTCTTCACCTATAGTATGCGGCTTTCCGGACCTTGTAATCAACAAAGAAACGTTATAAGAAGCAGCAATCAGTCCATCATCATCTCGCTTAGATGTTGTCCCTATGAGTTGTTGCAGTGACAGTATTTTCTGATATTTTTCTGACTGTTTGAAAAAAAAAACTTTAATTCCTTATCCTTTTTGTCTAAGACTGAGAAAGTTAGTTTATACACTTCGTATCTGCATAACATAGAACTTAATTTGATATACGATGTGCAACTCTTTTATAGTTTATTTTTATAATGCAGTGACAGTATTTTCTGATATTTTTCTGACTGTTTGAAAAAAAAAACTTTAATTCCTTATCCTTTTTGTCTAAGACTGAGAAAGTTAGTTTATACACTTCGTATCTGCATAACATAGAACTTAATTTGATATACGATGTGCAACTCTTTTATAGTTTATTTTTATAATGTAGACAAGTTAGTGCGTGCAGCGGCGTCATTCCATTCCTGTATAAAGTATTAACGTGTTTTCGGCCATCTGCCTCACACTGCTCCATGCTTGTTACTAATTTAATGTGTGTGGACTAATAGTTTATCTAATGTTTTTTATTTTGATTTCCATAATAATAAAAATAGATCATAATTTTACTATTTTACGTTAAACCTTTCACAGAACTCCTAAAGTTGTTCAGGGACCCCCAAATGAATTTTAATTTTCCACGGACCCCCTGAATGATGCCAGGGACCCCTGGTAGTCCGTAGGAACCACTGGGCTAGAGTATAACCATCAACTGTAAATGAGAATTACAAGGTTACAATCTTGTATGACATGGTTTATACTGTTCGGGTAATTTATGCTCATAGCAATATATCGTCATAAAAATAAAGTAGATACGACTTGCCATCTTATTGATATGGCTTTTCCCTAGGACAGAAACACACCCACCAAACATATAGAAAAGCTAGAATTTGAAATGCATTATGAGAACCACCAGTGTGTCCATTGTTGTTTGAGCATAGGGAGTTATAAAGAAAGATCTAGTCTAAGCAACATCATAGATATAATACAGATATAATAGCAAGGAAGTTTTATAAATATTTTTTGTAAACTCTTGTTTACAAACTTACACCTATTTTGGACCATACAATTTTTCCTAAAAATGTCACTAATCATTTCCTAGTTGTGCTTTCACAACCATGCTTTACGAACTTCGACTAATAATAATGTTCCCTAAATTTAAAAGCCCTTTAAATTCTTGCACCTATGTATTTGCTTGTTACACATGGTTTAGATTCCATTGTGGTGTTGTAATTCATGTTCAAAAACATGTTTAAATCAATATTATTATTACGTTTTTTTTCAGATCGACCAGGATTATTTGATTTGAAAGGGAAAGCAAAATGGGATGCTTGGAATGCTTTAAAAGGTAACCAAATTTTTTATGTATTATGAAAAAGGACATAAATAATATTTTTCAATGTTTCCAAAATTTATGTTTCTGATTAACAGTGTGAAAATAATTTAATAACCCACTGGTTACCTAGGGGGGAAAAGTAGTAATACCCTTCAATTACTGAGGGTTTTTTGGGCTTGAGGAAAATTTTGGGTGAAAAGCGGGTGGAGGGCATAAAAACACCTTTCACTGTTAAATTAATAGAGATAGCGACTTAAAAGTATACATTTTATTACAAATTCATTTGAATTATCTTTTTTATCTGTGAAAGAATTAAAGTTGATATATTAAAAGTTATTAATCGGAAAATTATGATTTTTTTTTCAATTTTGATTTTTTGATCCTCATTTCAAGTGTATCAGGAGGATATAAAAAAAAACCTATAGGTATACTGCAATAATATAAGGAGCAAACATTATTAAAATTGATGATTTGATAAAGTTGTTATGATTTGAAAATAGTCACCATTTTTATTGAGTCATGACCTATTACACAACTTTTAATCCTATCTGAGTCAATTTATTGACTTCATCTTTTATTTTTCTACCCAAAATTTCTACTTATAATGTGTGTTTTGCTATAAAATAACCTAAAATTTGTTTCCATTTAAAACTTAATCCTTTAAACATTAATAAAACATTAATAAAACTCCAAAATTACCATTACTTACTATTAATACCCATTAATACCCATATCAACAAAACCCCAAATATTATCATCATATTTTTTATATATTTAACTTGGCTTTAAAAAAACATACCATCTAGTGAAAAAATCACCCTTTTTTCATGCTCACTCAGAGCTAAATCTCAAATACCAAGCATATTTATTAGATAGTCCTGGTTTCTGCTCTTAGGGGCCGTTCACATATTATATAACGCAAAAATGTCAATTTTTAACCCCCCCCCCCCCCATATAACATTATTTAACACGAAAAACTCCCCCAATATAACAAAAATAAAAAATTTGCAATCACCCACCTCCCCCTTCAGCGTTATATAATATCTGAACGGCCCCTAATCTAACACATTTGAATATTGCCTTCTTAAAGTTGTTTTGTGTGGCAAGACAAAACCACTTGCAGCTGAACTTCTAAAAAAAATTGACATACACAATTTAAAGGCAGACTTTTTTGTTTATTCCACATTTTTTAGTATTGATTTGTGTATCGCCGATACATTTTAAGCGAAAAATTTTCGATACTCGATACCAATACTTTTCTATTACCACTATTTGCGGAAAAACAATAACGATTTTAATACCTCGTCATCTACATAAACTTCATCACTACTAGGAATTGCAGCCATCAACCCTACAATTTTAATACCACCCACCTCCCCACCAATACAACCTCGGTCGGCGAGTTGAAGGACAAATTTATTTTTAATCTTTTTTTTTGAAATTTTTGCTTTGCGCGTCGATGTCTATAAATGTTATTCTTATATTCTTTCATTCATTCACTTTCTTACTATCAACTATTTGTTCAATGTTTTATTGAACAACAGAAAATAAATTTTTATTTTTTTATCAGTCTGTCAGTTATATTAATAAAAAAATATCTTGTAAAATGACACTCTTTGATTAACCGCATGGCAATTTTCAAACATTCAAAGCAAAATTTTGATCGGTCAGCTTTCATTTTTCATCTTCTGTTGTTCTTTCTTTCCTGTGTCAACATTAAAAATTCTTTTGTTTCATTTTGGTTATAGCAACAGTTGTTTCAGGGGCGGGGCGTGAGTGTTTGCCGGTCTAACTCTTAGAGAAAAATCTATTGATAGATATAATTGTTTACTATCCAATCCAGAATTAGAAGTTTAACTTGATATGATGTTTGATGACCATGAAATCAAGAGACTGACTCGGCAGCAAATAATATTCATAGAAGAATACATTGAAGTATTTGGTCCATTGTGTCATGGACTGGGCATTTTGCAAGGAAAAAAATAATATTGGATTTGGCTATTTGATGCCCACACTAACCGTTATAAAAGATAAATTAGAGGTAAGGATTTTGCGACATAAACACACTCTCACGAGATGTGAACCTCTTGCCAAAGCTGTTACTGATTGAATTAATGCTTGATTCGATTTTATATTTTCTGATCATAGAGGCAAAACTGGCAGCAGTGGTCAATCCAAAATTTAAGACCGAGTGTATAGACAACTTGGATCACAAGGCTGAATTTGTTAAAACCTTAAAACGTGCCCGCAGTGCACTGAGTGCATTTTTTACTCAACTTACTCTGCCGGGTGGTGCAGCTTCAGTACAGTCAGCAGTACAGATATCTAAATCAACAGATTTTTTTGCTTGTTTTACTGCACGGCGGCAGAACCAGGACGAATAGCTTAATAGTAAGTTTTGCTGAAGTAGACAGATATCTTGAAGATGTGTAAAGTCCCTGTAAGGATGAGATGAAATCCCTTAGATCCTATAAACCACTAATGGGACGGTTTTATGGTGCCCTTCTTTCATCCCCACCATAGCCGATAGTGCAATGACCATGGAGGCACCACGGGAGATATATCGGGAACTTGAGCCAAGACCTGAAAAATTTCCTTGGTCCTCACCGGAGATCGAACCAGGTACCTTAAGATCGACAGTCGAGCGCGTTACCGCACGACCATCCGTCCCCGCATATCTTGAAGATAACTCATCAGAAATGCAGTCATTAGCAGCCTACCCAAGAAACTATATCTGCAATTGAACACTGGACTTCCTGATAGTGCTGCAGTTGAGCGCCTGTTTTCATTGGGTAGGCATGTTTTTATGCCATTACGTTCTAGGCTAAGCAATGATCATTTTGAAATGATGGCCTTCTTAAGTGCTGCCAAGTGTTGAAGTGATTAGCATTAAAATTGTATTTTGACAATGTATTCTATTGTTTTTTTACATTTTTTAAAAACTTGAGAAACTTGCACTCATTATATTTTAAATAAAAACATTTTGTTGTTCTCAATAGTATTGGTATTGTATCGGTATCGATTTTGGCAATACATTTTTACTTGAGTATTTGTATTGGTATTGGCGATACTATTTTCATGAAGTATTGGTATCGGTATGACAATACAATTTTAGAGTATCGTTAACAACCCTGGTTAAATCCTCATGTTTCCGAAGCCTCTTCTTCACTAAGTTGATTAAGTTTATTGTCCTTGTGTGAATCTTTGCTTTGTTTCATTTGTTTTTCACTCAATTTTTGCTGCAGATTTTAAAATTCAGTACTTAAAGCTGCAATAATAGTTTTTTTTTTTCTTCTATCATTCTTTAATGGTTGCATCTGAGCTTTTGTGTAACATCTAAATAATTGTGGAGAGTCAAAATCTTGCCTTGCAGGCAAAAATCAGTTAAAGATGTTGTATCTGAATGATGTGCAGCTGAAATAGTTACAAACTCAGACTCTGGACATTGTCTTTCTGTAACTTAGCTAGGCATCTCAATGTTAAAAGGCCATATTCCACTTTGCTTGAAAGCCAGAAATGATATTAGCTGGAGTGGCAGTTCTGAGAAATGCTTCTCCATCTGAGTTAGTTGATAAATTCTGATTTGTTTTCCAACATTTGTAACATCCTAGCATCCAAGCTGCAATATTAAATACATCATTGCCATTGATCTTACAGACTGGCCAGCCTTCAATGTATCAACAGCTTTCTTCATGACATCTAATGGGATTAAACCTTATTCAGTTTTCTTCTTGTCTATATTCTTGGCATTTTTCTAATAAAGAAAAGAATAAACTTAGATTTAGATGCCATTTTCATTCTGTCAAATTGTTACATTTATAAAGTCAACATATGTGTTAAAACTATATAAATTGTCAGACAAAGTAAACCAATAGGACTGTGCTTAAAAAAAATCAATGAGAAAATTCCACTAAGTTTAAAAATAAAGTATTTAATAGTAAATATTAATAAATAATGCTGGCTAGTTCTTTCCCCTACATATATTTAGGTACTGTGATAAACCCATTTCCGATATGTTTTGCGATTGCCGGAAATAACCTCAAAAATTGTGACCGTGAATTAAGCGGCCGAAAATGAGTGCAATATCGCGATCTAGATTGTGTCTGTTGCTTATCCCCAATAAATGTGTCAATAATGAATTTAAATCATGAAAAGTTAGACCTTTATGAAAATTAATGTTATTTCAAAATCTGCATTATTTAAGTTCGATTTTTCTACTCGGTAACAACAGGTAAGTTTATAAATTAATTATGTTTGAAATATTTATTTTATCGGAGCAAAACTAATATATTCATATTCTTCGTCTTTTCTAGTTTCTAAAAATGTGCACATTCTTTAAGATATCTCCTCTCAGAAAAAAGATATTTTAATTCGAAGTGACCATTAATGTAACTTAAAAACTGCATATCTTGAGAGTCTTTAAAGACAGAAGGTTCAAATTTTCACCACCTATTTGTGATTATGTGTAGATGATAAATCATGTGATATATACTTATTTAATTTTTATGTTGATTAATAAGAATTAGAATTACGATATAAGTATTGTTTCTTAACAGAGATTATATAAAGACGAACTCAGGGGCGGATCCAGCTCAAATTCTGACCGTCTTCCAATCACGTTTCTAGAAAGCCCCCCCCCCCCCCCCAATTAACATAAGATCGACTGGTTGCCACTAAAACAAATTGTCATTCTTTATTTCTGACCGGCTTCCGGAAGACTGTGGAAGCCTGCCTGGATCCGCCTTTGGAACTAGGTTTTATTTTTTTTTTCGGTACCCAAAGCTCAATTTAGAAGAACAAATCTAATACATTCATATGCTTTGACCTTTACACTATCTAAAAATGTGTTTCGTTTTTGCAAAATCCTGTCTCAGAAAAAAGATATTTTACTTTAAAGTTAGCATGCTGCTGTATTTTTCGGTCTATTTTTAGAAACATTACCTTTACCGGAAGTAAACATTACACATTTTAAACTGTAATGTCAGCTTGCTATTTAAAGTCTTTTCCAATCTTATTAAATCAATACAATTGAAACACAATCCACAAGTTTTACTTTATTATCTTGATGTTTCAATTCAAATCCAATAAAAAATATGATTTTAGGTGACCTTTTAGCCATTTTTTTTAAAGTCACATTTATGTTTTAAATAGGCGATGATAGCACTTGCAGATATAAACTGACAAAATACTTGCAACAATACTTATATCGTAATTCTAATTCTTATTAATCAACATAAAAATTAAATAAATATATATCACATGATTTATCATCTACACATAATCACAAATAGGTGGTGAAAATTTGAACCTTCTGTCTTTAAAGACTCTCAAGATATGCAGTTTTTGAGTTACATTTTGAAAAATTTGGTCACTTGTTTTCTTATATAGCCTATAGTAAAAAAAAAATCACTAAAAAAATCATAACTTCGCTTATAATTAAGATATAATCACAAATGAGGTGTTTTTAGAATGATCTCTGCAAGATCTATTCATCTATACTAGTTTTATTTTGATAAAACAATTTTGAATTTTTTATCAAAGTACCTAATATATTAGACGGTATCCGGACAAAACACCCGGCGGACATAACCCCCACTGGACCTATCTTATAAAATCTATTATTTGGCCCTCATTTTTATTATAAAATGTAATATATAATACCTGGATGTAAATATATATAAAATACGTATTTTTAAGTGAATTATTTTTAAAGTACCCCCGATAAGCTGCATTAGCCAGTTGAGCCACATTGGTCAAATGTCAATCCCTTGTTAACTTTACATCAACAGGCAGCTTATCTTACTAGGTAAAACAAACAAAAGTAATAGTTTTTGCTTAAGGTCAAGACTGACCGTATCTTAATTCTACATTTTAATTCTCACGCCAGGCACACATTTTATAGCAGAAGGTAAAACAAATAGCAATCATTTATTTAGGTAAAACAACATAAGACCATGCCTATTTTATCTTAATGTTTTAATTCAAATCCAATTAAAAAAAACGCAGTGACCCGCAGTGGCTACGGTTCGGTCGTATTTTTTTTTTCGGGTACCAGCCATACTTGTTATTGCATATTTTATTGTTTTCGGGCATATTTTTTTTGTTTTCGGGGCTTGTGTTAGGGTTAGGATTAGGGATAGGGTTAGGAATAGATAAGTGCAGTGACTTATATGTTGTTATATAGCTCAGTGCAGCGACTCGGCCGCTATATTTAGATATCTATATTATAGCTGGACCCTAACCCTATTCCTAACCCTAACACTAGCCCCGAAAACAAAAGTAAATATGCAATAATAAGTATGGCTGGTACCCGAAAAAAAAAAATTCGTAGCTACTGCGTAAAAAAAAAAATGATTTTGGGTTACCTTTTAGGTTAGCCATTTTTTTAAAAGTCACATTTATGTTTTAAATAGGCGATGATAGCACTTGCACATATAAACTGACAAAATACTTACTTTTTCTAGAAAAATTTGAAGATTTTTATCGAACATTGTGAATGTATTTTTTTTTTCAAACAGGAAAGCCTAAAGAAGATGCAATGAGAGACTATATAGCTAAAGTTGATGAGCTGAAACAGACATACTCTTAGATGACATTTTGTTATTAAAGTTGACCTATCCTAATGTTTTGTGTTATCTTAATTTTTTAAAATTGACCAAGAGTAAAAATTCCATGCATATTGTTTTATTTTTAAGTTTTTTCTTGGGTTAGCTATACAGTAAAATATTTCATACACCGTTAATTTGAAAAATATACAGAATTGTAGTTTGATTTATAAAAGTACTTTAAATTTACTGTCATTTCATCCCACCCATATGATATCATATAACAGGCGTGGGCAAACTGTGGGCCGCATGCGGCCCGCCAGAGTATTTTATGCGGCCCGAACGCATGTACATGTAGCCATGAGCGTATTCAAGGGGGGGGCAAGTTTATTACATTAAAGTATAACTAAACAAACAACAACTGTACCCCCAAAACCTAACCTCTAACAGCTGAAAGTAACTAATGTGCAACTTGCTTGCTTTTTCCAGATTGTTCTAAATATTCCAGTTGTTTAACAATTTCTGTCACATTTCAGCGAAAATCTGCAGCCTTTTATATATATGTGTCCATCTAGTTTCACATAGCAAAGGAACATTTGGAGCTAGTTTTCTTCGCTGATTAATTTCTCAGGGAAAAACTATAATTCACTTAATTTGTCCTATTGTGTTTCGTACAGCATTCACATTATTTAAATCGTTCACGACAAGATTTAATTTATGTGAACTGCAATGTACAATTGCTGCTTTTGAGTCTTTTTTTTCGAATTATTGCTTGGACTGTTCCTTCTTTACTTGCCATAGTAGAACATCCGTCTTATCCTTGACCAACAAAATTGTCATATCTAATCAGACCCGGAGCGTGCGGGGGGGGGGCAGGGGAGCCTGGCCCTCCCTGCGTTTTGTCTGGCCCCTTTGCTTGTTTGCTCTACTTAGTCAAATTTATTTTCTGCCCCCCCCCCCCCCCCCCCGCTATAGCTTGGCCCCTGCTGTAGAATTTTCACTGTATCTAATCCAAATTCTAATGAATTTGTAATTATGGTGTTCTTTGACAAATCTAACACCAAATGACATCTGCTCAATGCCTAAAATTATATTGTCTCGTCGGCAAGTATAGAAATTGCAACTGAATTATTTGCTTCACGAACAATGTCTTCAAGCAAGAAAGACCCACAAATTTCGATCATAGTGTTTTGTGTAGTTTCCGACAGGCCCACCGACAGAAATTTCGGGCCCCTGGGCAGGGCTGTCGCGGGCCTCTCGTGCTGATAATAATATTTTCAAAAGTTGATTGGCAAGCTCAGTCCGGGCCCCTAAAACTCGCCGGGTCCCTGGTCATTTGCCCTCTGCCCCCCCCCCTCGGCGTCACTGGTTGCCGAGATATACTTAGCACTACAAGAACTAATTGACAAATGATTACCTAGAACTTCATCACCAGATACAACACGAATCTCTAACAGGTCGTAAAAAATACCAGAATGTGATTCTTTTCCACGAAGTGCCAAATCATGCATGCCGCAAAAAAAAAAAAAGATTGTAGAAATGGAGGGACCCAGTTTGTTGCAATTTTCTAGAATTTGTCTTCTAAATGATGAGTTCAACTGCTCATCTATAGAAACTGCTTTGGCTACCAATAGTGCAACAAAATAGCTTGAATCCTTTATAAGAGTCTTTGTCCCATGTGCTTTGCATGTGGCTACGTGCGTCTTCGTTGAAATCTTTTAATTTTGTGCATGGTTTGATAACAAATGCTCCATGAACTACTGAAATTACTTGTGACACTGAGCTAAAGCCACCTGTTAACATTTGCAAGTATACAACCTACGATGAATAGTTTGATAACGAAGCATATCTAAAGCCTCTGTTTCCACTAATGTCAGCTCTAAAAATCATATTTTCATCAGGGGTCGAACAATCAAGGATCAGCAGTAATTTCAACTCATTTGAAAGGTCGTATGTAAAGACATACCTTCCAATATCCAATTTAGGAAATGAAGAAGTGACAGCGACAATCAAATTAGAAATAGTTTCTTCATTTGTGTCTGGCTGTTGAACTTATACTGTTGTCCTCAATGCATGTGATATTTCAGATACTGCAAACGCCCTAAAATCTTCTAATAACGGCTTTTCGGAATCCCGCGATTGCTCTACTTTTCGTTTTATTGAGCATGTACATTTATTTTCAGATATCCCTCTTTTCATATTAATTTAGTATAAATTTAAAAATTCACTCAGTGGCAGACGATTATAAACTAACAAGAGTTTCCAGATTATAAAAAAAAAAAACCTGAATGCCAAAAACATTTTCGAAGGACTAATCAAGCTACAGAAGGCCAAATTAAACAAAAAAAAAATTAAAATCGGAACATGCTTGTGCTTGTAGTCAAAATGTGTGAATTTTCAAATACATTTATTTATGTCAAAATAAATAATTAATGTTATAGTTAACTTGGATTTAAATGAGAACTAAACATGTATGGCATCGTCAGTTAAAATAAAAAACGTGGTTTTTTTTGCCCCCCCCCCCATGGAAAAATTCACCCCCCTGGAAAAATTCCTCTCTCTCTCTCTCTCTGAACTCTCTCAGTTTTATCTGCGGGCTGAGACTTAGTCTCTTAGAGCCCGTGAGATCAGACCTGCTGTGTCTCTCAACATCTGGAGACTGCCATAGAGCCCGATGGCCAGCAGGCTTCCGGACTGGTCCACCCTGTGGTCCGCCAATCCGGGGCACTCGAATAGCAAATGATCTACGGTTTCCTCCACTTCCCTGCAGTGTCTGCAAAGGGTGTCGACATTGGGCCTCAACCTCCCAAAGTACGCGCCAATAGGACAGTGCCCAGTTCGGAACTGGGCAATTAGCGCCTGCTCGACACGCCTGAGCTTCCACCACGGGTCAGTTTTGGACGGCCGCTCTAGGACTTGCCGGATCTTAAGTCCGTTCACCCCATGAGCCCAGCCCGAGAACCACTTCGATTGTCCAAAGAGGCAGATCATGGAACGTGCTGCCTCAAATGAGCTCTTTCTTGCACTCACGGGCAGCACTTGGGAATCTGTCGACTGGACTATTGCCTTGGCAATGCCGTCTGCCCTTTCATTTCCGGGGCACGTCCGCATGCCCGGGAACCCATTGAAGGGTCACATGCACGCGATGTTGGGACACAAGACCCTGTATTGCCATCAGCATGGCTTCCAGCAGAAGCGGCCATTCTCCTGTCCCTTTTACAGCTTGGAGAACAGAGAGCGCCGTCAGTGAGAATGACAATGTCCAGAGCAGGCAAAGTACCCTCACCGATTAGCTCTCTATGTGGTCCACTGCCTCAGTAATGGCTGTCATCTCTGCCTCGTAAGCACAGAGTGACCCACATAGGCCAGCATGGTCTTTCACAAAGCCAGTTTGTGGGAGAGTGATATGAACCCCAAACGAGGCGCTTGTCCGACCGTCTCTACTGGATACAGAAGCATCAGTATAGGCCAGTATAGCGTTCCCCGAGTAGTTTTCAATCATCTCCAAAGCCACATCCGTGATGGTTCGGCGATCCTTTGCGTTCCCAGCATTGGTTTCGACCAGGGTCGTGCGTACCTCAGGCATGTAGAGAGCCTTGCCAGGCGGGAGCCTTGGAGACAGTTTCTAGCATTAGGCGGTCTGTCGGCAGCTTGATCTCGGAGGCAAGTCCTCACTGCGTGGTGCATAAAAGACTGCATCGAGAGCCGCTTTCTTTCCACCCAGCCATCGACCATCTCCCTTAGGACAGAGGTTCCCCTCCTGCCGCTTGAAACGCTCATACGCGGTCAAGACGGCCTGCTCTCTACGAATACCCAGAGGTGGCACATTTGCCATGATTTCCACCGCTGCTGTGGGTGCCGTTCGAAAAGTGCCTGTGATCAGCCGGAGAGCCTGGTTCTGTACAACATCCAGGGCCTCTAAAGAGGACTTAGACCCATAGACCTGCACAACCTGGCTATAATCTATCTGAGACCTTACTGCACCCATGTACAGTGACCTCAGGACATCTGCTCGAGCCCCCCAGGACGTGCTCGCCAGCTTCTTGACAATATTCAGTCTGTTGGAGGCGCAGCAGGCAACCTCCGACAGATGTGTGCAGAGAGTAAGCTTTCTGTCAAGTGTTACTCCCAGGTACTTGGGCTTAGGTTCCAGAGCAAGAACCTCACCCTCTACCTCCAGTCTAAATGGCTCCTTGAGGATACTCGTGCCCATGGTAAACAGCGAGTAGACAGTCTTCGAGACGTTAATCTCTAGCCCCCACATCCTAGTATAACAGCCGACCGTAGTCAGGTCCTTCTGGAGTGCTCTCTCAAGGACTGAGGCACTCTTTCCGGTCTTCCAGACCGCTAAGTCGTCGGCATACAGTAGGCTTTTACATCCCAGAAACTCAGGCAGGAAAAATTCCTAGCGACGCCCATGCATGTAGCGATCATATATCGATCTTTTTTTCTCCTTTTTTAGAACTTTCGCTATATTTTTGAATTTTTATTCCGACTATTTGATTTAAATCTAGAAATAGGGGTTTTATAGCTCATGGGAATTATTTGTAATTACTGGCCAGTGCCGGTCTTAGACATTTTTGTGATATAGGCAAAGACAAAATGCCGCCCTTTTTAGTTTCATTTTTCTAAGAAAACTCTATAAATGCTATTTATTATAATACATTTTTAAAATTTGGCAACTTTGTAAAAGTTAAAGAGTTTTAAGTATACGTAGTATATTTTAGGAATTTTTTTTTTGGCTAAGTTAAAAAAAAGTTATGAAAAATAAAAAAAAATTAAATGTCATGTTTATCAAGCGTTAAAAAGATTGAAGAGAATTCAAGAAAAATATGCTTTTCTAGCTTTTGCAGAGGCAAACTCTTCAATTATTTCGGTCAGATCCAAATCTTCTGCAATCGTTTTCTCTGTAGATATTATAGCTAAACCAACCAAACGATCCTGAGACATGGTAGAACGAAGATATGTTGTTATGAGTTTGAGCTTCGAAAAGCTTCTCTCTGCATACGCCACTGTTATCGGGAGTGTAAGCAAAATTCGCAATGTCACGTACACATTCGGAAAAAGAGCAACCACGTCCATTCCATATAGATCGTCTAATATAACTCTAGGCAACCAAGCCCATTCCACACAGATAGTCTAATATAACTCTAGGCAACCAAGCCCATTCCACACATATAGTCTAATATAACTCTAGGCAACCAAGCCCATTCCACATAGATAGTCTAATATAACTCTAGGCAACCACGCCCATTCCACATAGATAGTCTAATAGGGCTTGATTTTTTTTTTGTAATTCTCCTTGATAAAGCAAATTCATCGCACAGTTATGTTGCATTAAAGTCTGCTGAATCTTCGTTTTCAGATGTCAAAGCTAATTGAAGGTCCATGCAATCTTTGAAAACCTCTCTTTTATCACATTTCTCCAGTTTTTTAATGTCATACAAAAATCCCAAAAAAATCGCTATGAGATGTTAACTGCATAAATCGATCATTACCTGATTGAATTGCGGTATCCAATATCTGGTTGAAACAATTTACTCTGAATTTCATTTCTGGCTCGAGAATTGGATCGTCTGAAACTTCATAGTCAAATTGTCTCTTTCTTAGTCGAGATCTTATTTGTATTTCCGTATTGAAATTGCACTCAATACGAAATTCTTCAGCCAATGATTTAGCTGTTGTAATTGCTTTGGCAAAAACTTCATCTGTTCTATAATTATGGCGCATTGTTTTAGTTGTGTTCAATTGTTGAATAGATTTTTTTTTTAAATCAAGATCTTTTCCTTGAAATGTTTTGCTAGATATATTGATCTCAAATAAAACATCATACCAAATCACTAATGAACAAATAAACTTGAAATCGAGTATTTTTTGTGCTATTCCCTTAGCTTCTGCACGGGACTAGGTTCCACGTGGTCCAGAAAGGGAAATGTCATCAGCCATTAAAACGAGTGCATCGTAAATATCAACTGTTTGGTATCGAATTACCTTCACAGCATTAACTCGACTTTCCCAACGTGTTGCGTATAACTTGTTAACAGTTAAACCTGCTGCCTCTTTGTTTTTGGACATATTCTAACAATACATTCCAGCGATGTGTTGATGCAGAAAAAAGGTGTATATATTTTGAATTACCTCAAAAAACCTTACTGCTTCCAAATAACAGTTTACGGCATCATTCACCACCAAATTCAACGAATGCGCATTGCATGGGACATAAAAGGCTCTTCAATTTAGCACTTTAACTATTGCTTGGATACCATTATGTATTCCGCGCATATTCGCTCCGTTATCGTAGCTTTGTCTCCTCTTATCATCTAGAAAAATGCCTGAATCTGACAGCTCTTTAAGTAAAATTTCCTACATACTTGCATCTGTAGATTTTTCAAGTTCTGCGAATCCAATGAAGTGTTCATTGATAGAAACTTCTGAAGGTTTGTCATTTGTCGATTCATTTGCTGTAACAAATCTAACAATCATTGTCATCTGTTCTTTGTGACTGACGTCTGGTGTGCAATCGAGAACTATAGCGTAATATTTTGCATTTTTAGATCATTTATCACTTTCTGTTTTACCTTCTTACTCAAGTTGAATGATCTCATTCTGAATATTTTTTCCCAAATAATGGTCATGAATTTCATCTGATTTTATACGTCTTATATGTTCTTTCATTACCGGATCAAAGTCAGCAATAACTTCAACAAATTTCAAAAAGTTTCCATTATGAGGTGTAGGTCTATATAACCGATCAGACTGCCCTCTCAGGGGTACATTTTGAACTTCATGTACTCTGACCAAAGATATTATTCTTTCTAATACATCCTCCCAGTGTTTCACAATTTATAAGGCGCTGATTCACGTCATCAATAGTTTTATTATTTGTTATCCTTATTTTTATTTCTTTCCACTCATGATAACTGGATAAATGATCTGGAGATTTTTCATGATGCTGCAATATACTTGACAAATGTTTCCAGTCACAACTGCCATGTGTAGCTAAGGCAGATTTACTCCTGTTATATATTCTGCAGCAAAAACAATATACCTTTTCTACTGACGTAGAATAAATCAACCATTTCCTTTTTAAAGTTTCTCCGTTAGCCAGTTTGCGCGTATAGTGGTACTTAGAAAATTGTCTCCCACTTTCATCTTTTGGACTCAAATTTGATCTGCTTTGGATCATGCTGAATAAGAAAACAACGATCTGGTCATTTAGCAGGATCCTGCATTATATCTGAATCAAATTCATTTATTTTATTTTTAATTTTTATATTTTTGATTTGTTTTTATTTTGCTGGAATTTGCCGCTCCTTGAAATAATGCCGCTCTAGGCGGCTGCCTGTATCGCCTATACCTAAAGCCGGCACTGATACTGGCCATTAATTGTTAACATCCCTATTTGAAACTGTTTTTCTTATCGAACGGGAGAGGCTTTTGTTATCAATTTACCTTTTGAAAGGCTTTGAAAAGAAAAGTGATAATTTGATTCACCAACTTCAAGATGCAAGCAAAGACTTTTTGTGGTACAATACGGGCAATAAACACTCGTTTTGAGTTTACTTAGTGTTGAGCCACTCAAAGACACAACCACAGGCCAGGATTTATTCAGTGCTGTTGAGACCTGTGTTGAAAGAAGTGGGTTGGTGTGGAACAAGATGGCAAATGTAACTATTGAAGTAGCGCATGTTTTATCTGGAAACAACGAAGGTCTGGTGAAGTTGATGAAAAATAACATTAAAGAAAAATATCCTGACTATACAATTTTACCTATCCACTGTGTCATCCATCATGAAAGTGCGTAAAGCTGCGTTGAATATCAAACATGTTATTGACCTAGTTGTCAGTGTAATAAACCTCATCAGAGCAAGGGCACTTAATCACAGGAAGTTCCAGGCACTGCTTAAAGCTTACATTCTGATATTAACTACCACAGCAGTGTCCACTGGCTGAGTATGGGCAAGATATTGAGGTGAGTGTGGAATATCAATGAAGAAATATTTATGTTCCTGGAGATGAAGGGTTTTCTTTGTTACTAACATTGTTAATGAAGAGAGAAAGCCAGACTTCATGTTCGCCATTGACATTATAGAAAATTTGAATGTACTGAGTGTCAAACTTCAGGGCAATAGCTCGCGTGCACATGAAATGTATGTGCATGTTAAATCATTTTAGGCAAAACTCTCTCTGTCCTTCTGGCAAGCAGGTGGAAACAGGTTTTGCTATTTCTCTTTGCTGAAACAGAAAAAAACGTTCTGCTGAAATGGCTGACAAGTACAAGGCTCTGTTGGATGCCTTGGTTGTGGAATTTAAAATACTAGTTCAATGTGTTTAGGGCAGGAGACAAGTCGATTAACGTGAACTATCGAGACGTAGGTCTACATCACAAATTAATCAAACAATGGGGTTTGATTTATTCGAGCATCTATAACAATGTTTCCCAAAGTGTACCTCATGTTACCGGGCCCAGAAGATTGTGTATACATACACAGTTAAAGCGTAAACTATAAATTGCATGCCTTGAATCAATATTCTCATTGTAGTTTTTTTTTTTAATGTTAAAAATGTGAAGCCTCTTTCTTAGTATTTAGAAAGTAATGCATCTCGGTCATCAAATTCTAAAAAGATTTATTTAAAGTTTAATTTATTTTTTTTGTTTGGATTATTTTTAATTACCAGGGACGAGGCGTGATTGTTGCCGGTCATAACTCTTAGTGAAAAATGTATGTTGTTATGCTTTATACAAAGAACAAATGAACAAAGAACTATATATTTGTATAAAGTATTGGACTAACAACATATACGATTTATGTATAACTGATATATAATATATAACATGGCCAAAAAACTCATGAATAGCTAGTTACGGACTGGGATTTCATGTAGTGCCATTGTAACATAGAATGGGAAATGTTTCAGTCAGGCTGAGAGAAATTAAGCTGGCGAGTTAGTGGCGAGTTAACTTGACTGTAGGAACACTTGAAACAGGTCAGTTGTTGAGGTTGTAAAAGACTGGATAAGTTTATTGAACATAGGTAGCATAATCATCTATATATATATATATATATATATATATATATATATATATATATATATATTAGCTGTACCCTGCAAAGCTTTTGCATGAAGATAGACTTGTAAAGCCAGTGCCAAACCTAGGGATTTTGGGGCCCGGGGGCTTGACTTCTTTTGAGGCCTCTGCGTTTTGACGTTCGATACCATGACATGAGATTAAGTACTTAATATTTAATCTAAAAATAGTTTTGGGAGCTCCCCTCTAGCTGGGTCCCGGCGGAACTTTCGATTTTGTACCCCCCTCCCCCACCCTACGTACGCCTCTGTGTTCAGCTTTGACACATATTTTCAAAATATTTTTTTTTCAAGTTATGAAATAATTAAAAATCTAATTAGTTATTGTTTCTTTTTTTTACAACATCCTAAAAGATAAATTATAAATGAAACATTGGAAAGTCATGCTAGCCCCCTTGCTGATTGTAGGGCTCAAGGTTATGATAATGCGCAAACATGTCAGGCAAATTCAAAGGAGCACAAGCGATAATCAAAGAACAATACCCAACCGCCATATTCTCTCCTTGTGGTTGCCACACACTTAACTTATGTGGTAATGATGCTGCTGAATGTATTCCAGAAGCAATCACATACTTTGGAACTTTACAAACAATATATACATTATTCAGTTACAGTCCAAAAAGATGGGAAATATTGTTAAAACGAATTGGCTGTTCGCTTCATGGCATATCTGGTACCAGATGTTCAGATCGAGTTTAAAGCGTAAAACCGTTTGTAGCTCATCTTCCAGAGGTTAAGTTGGCCTTAGAAAACCTTCTAGAACTCAAAATCACTGTAAAAACTAGGAACTAAATCACTGGAGCCCTATGTTATGTCAGTTCTTTTACCTGCATCATAATGTCAGTCATATGGTACAGAATGTTAGTTCTCATTGATTTTTGTAACAAAAACATTCAAGCAAGTGGTGCAACTTTAGATGTAGAAGTTACAAACATAGAAAGCTTACTTTCACAACTACAGGCATTGCGAGAGAGTTGGAAAGCAATGTGGACTGAATCTAAACTTGTTGCTTCCAGTCTTCAGATAGAAATAAAACTGTTTAGGAACTATACCAAGAAAAAAAAACATTTCCACGATGTGGGTGCACCTGATGAAAATTTAGATAAAATGAATAAATCAGATGAATCTATTGAGAAAGCACACTTTCGAAAGCATATATTGTATGTAATTTTGGATAATGTTATTGGAGGGCTTACAGTTCGTTAATCTCAGGTCTACCATGGGTCAGGATTGCCTGAAAAACCTAGCTAGGCTCACTATTGAGTCTGAAATTGCAAAGAATATTGACTTTGACACTGTAATTCGTAGTTTTGCCCAAAAAAAAAGCACGCAAAGCTACCTTGTTTTAACAATATTTGTTTATAATTTTTTTTATCATTTTATTCTTTTCCGTGTATTTTTTTTGGGTTTAATTTAGGTATATTTGTTTATGATATATTCTAGTAATTGAACAGCTGCATTAATCATGTATAATACAACGATTTAAACCTTTTTCATGTTTTTTTTATTTGACTTAATATAATATGTAATAATTTTAATTATTAAAGTTTCAACTTCTTTACATACACGTTCTAAACTAATAAACTGTGAAAGCTAAGCTGCCAAAACTAATTTTTGCTTTATATTGAAAAGAGGGGCCCCAAAAAAATCTTGCACCGGCACATTTTACTCCTCTCCAGGGCCCTGGGATATACAGTTAGAGCTGCTTGACCTACAAGCAAATTATGACCTGAAGAAGTTCAGGTCAGTTTGTCTTCTGGAGTTTTATGGATGTTTGCCAGCAGCGGCATTTCCACACCTAAAACACTCTGTTGCCAAGCTTTCGTCACTATCTGTGTCCACATACATTTGTGAGCAAACGTTTTCTTGTATGAAATTAAACTAGTCTAATAACAGATGCTGACTGACTGCACTTTAAATGGGATCATGCGAATCACAACCAGTAAACTGGTTCCACAGTAAAAAAACACTATCCGAAATTGTGAACAGTTACAAACTTGTTATTAATTATATTTATATTCTGTGGTCAGCTTGTATGTAAATTAAGTTCCATCGTCTTCATAAATTTATGACCGGTAACAAAAACGTTTGTTAAACAATTATGAATAGTAAAGTCTTATAACCAAATTAGCACTGATTTAGTTCGTATTTTAAAATGTAGATTGCATGTGTAATAGAGTGTGAATGTGAAATAAAATGACAAATACATGGTTATTATCCTTAATTCATATTTTCATACGCTGTAAATTGTAATTAAAGTAGATAAAATATATATGCGGCCCGCCGATAACAATCAAGTTTTCAATGTGGCCCTCCGTAGAAAAAGTTTGCCCACCCCTGTCATATAACAAAAAATCGGGACATCTCATTCATTGCATAACAATATTTTAAGTGTCCTACCAACCAAGTTTTCATTCGAGTTTTAGTGGGTCACTATATATAACAGCTAAAATACTAGCTCAATGTGTTTAGGGAAGGAGACAAGTCGATTAACGTGAACTATCGAGACGTAGGCCTACATCACAAATTAATCAAACAATGGGGTTTGATTTATTCGAGCATCTATAACAATGTTTCCCAAAGTGTACCTCATGTTACCGGGCCCAGAAGATTGTGTATACATGCACAGTTAAAGCGTAAACTATAAATTGCATGCTTTGAATCAATATTCTCATTGAAGTTTGTTTTTTTTTAATGTTAAAAATTTGAAGCCTCTTTCTTAGTATTTAGAAAGTAATGCATCTCGGTCATCAAATTCTAAAAAGATTTATTAAAAGTTTAATTTTTTTTTTTTTTGGATTATTTTTAATTACCAGGGACGAAACGTGATTGTTGCCGGTCATAACTCTTAGTGAAAAATGTATGTTTTTATGCTTTATACAAAGAACAAATGAACAAAGAACTATATATTTGTATAAAGTATTGGACTAACAACATATACGATTTATGTATAACTGATATATTATATATAACATGGCCAAAAAACTCATGAATAGCTAGTTACGGACTGGGATTTCATGTAGTGCCATTGTAACATAGAATGGGAAATGTTTCAGTCAGGCTGAGAGAAATTAAGTTGGGGGGGGGGTTAGTGGCGAGTTAACTTTGACTGTAGGAACACTTGAAACAGGTCAGTTGTTGAGGTTCTAAAAGACTGGATAAGTTTATTGAATATAGGTAGCATAATCATCTCTCTCTCTCTCTCTCTCTCTATATATATATATATATATATATATATATATATATATATATATATATATAACCATAAGTCCTAGACCCATGATGTATATATCATTTTGTAGGTCTTGGCCTGCCAAGAAAACACTTTGGTCCATTTCGCGATCTGACCTCCGAGGGCCGAAAAAGGGGGCGTATTAAGTACAATGAAATAAAATTGCACTATAGCAAAAGCAAGCAAGCGACACACCAGAACTGCCGCATTATCTCATACAGTGAAACTTCGGGTCGCTTAATGAGCGACCTCTAAAAGTGGTCATTTTTTAAAAAAGTTTATTTTCTTCTTGATATAGTACTGTTATTTCATCAAGGATTTTTTTTTTTCAATTATTGACCCTACCATTAAAATTTTTATTTGTTTTAAATGTGTTATTATGTTTTCATCTATTTCTCTGTTAATATTTGTTTATCAAGAGTTTGAATGTATGTTGTTTACTATATATACAAAATAAAGAAATGAATGAAAAATTCATTATTATAGTTAATCCCTGTAGTTTTGAAAGAACAGACTCCTTCAGTGGACTGTGTATATTTCTCTAATTCACTCCAAAAGTTGCAAGGCTTTAAAATATGTAACCCAGTAGTAACCCACATTCAAAATTGGTCCAAATAGGTTACATAATATACTGCTGATATGGTATTTAAACAAATAAAAGTCTTTGATTACCAGTTCTTTTTTTTTTTTTTTGGATTTGTGAGAACCATGTTTTAGCTAAAAGATGTTCAAACTTCAATATATGTCTAATACTCAAACTGAACTAATATTAATAATAATACAAACACATTTGTGGCTAAGAGATATTTTAATAAAAAAAAATTATAGGCCTGACAGTTATAAACTTATATGTGTCCATGACTTGCCATTTTTTTTCCTCTTTCAAAACCAGAGTTGAAGAAGTAATGTATTAGGCCTACTAGTTTTGTAGCCAAGACAATAAAGGTATTCCGTCCAACTAGCACAGAAACCAGAGCCGGCCTTAGATATTTGGCGGCCCTAGGCAAAAGTAAAAATGGCGGCCCCTCTACATATTAATTTTATATAGTAATCATGAACAGAAAAGTTGGACTAGATAGTGACACTAGTAAACAATTTTTTATTAATAATAATTAATTAATAGACGAAATAATATTGTGTTCAGAATTATGAAATTTATAGGTTTATTTACAGGACAATTTTTCTACACTTTATGCTTGCAAATTCGTCAATTAAACTTGCATAATCCAACGATGATGCTATATCATTCTCAATGGAAATCAGGGCAAGGTCTACCAGCCTATCTTGCGTCATTGTGGAGCGCAAATAAGTTTTAATTAACTGTAATTTTGAAAAACTGCGTTCTGCTGATGCAACAGTAACAGGTATTGTTAACGAAATGCGTAAAGCATTTGTAATATTTGGAAAGACCTCATTTAATCGTTGTGCATTAATATACTTTAACACGTCAAGTGGAGATGTACCTTCAGGTATGGCAAAAGTTAACGTTTTTAGTTCAGTAAATAAATTGAGTTCCTCGATGTCACTATCGATTTCCGTGATTGGTAAATGCGCAGAGGCAGAATAGTCTTCTCTGGGATCTTGCACTGATTCATCTTCAGCAGATTCATATAAAAACTGTTTTTTTAACTCTTTTTCGTCTCAAAGAAGTAACAATTGCTGGAAAACCCATTTCGTCATCACTCATTTCCAGCTCCAAATTTAGATCCAATTCTATGTTATCACGCTGCATCGTCTTACTTAGCAAATTTATTTTATTTAGCAATTCATGCCAAACTGACAATGCTACAAGGAACGTGAAGTTTTTTTAAACTCTTTTGCTAGAGAATTAGCTTCTGTTCTGCATTTTGGATCATTAGCTGTTTCTGAGACCCCAACCAATGCGTCATTTATATCACCAATTTGATAGCGAATGGCTTTTACACTGCTCACTTTACACTCCCATCTAGTGTCGGACAAAGGTTTCACTATAAGATTTTTCACATGTTTTTTTTTAGGGATTTGCCATCTTTGAACTGATGCAGAAAATAAAACATAAATTTGCTGAACAATATCAAAAAAAGATTTAGCAACTACAGAGGATTGAGCCATATCTCCAAGAAGCAAGTTCAAACTGTGACAACCGCATGGCACAAACAATGCTCGTTTGTTTATTTGCAAAATTCTGGATTGAACTCCTTTATTACAACCCCGCATGTTTGCGCCATTACAGTTTGCGATTGACATACCCAGTTCATCAAGTTTTTGTAAAAATGCATTAACAAGCCCGATTCCAGTGCTATTTTCGGTTGGTATAAAACCTACAAATCGTTCCACAATATTCATAGTTTGTTCGTTTATCATACCGAATGATTAATTTGCTCTTGGTGGCTAATGTCCGGAGTACAATCTAACATGACAGAATAATACTTTGATTCAATAATGCTGGCTACAATTTTCTTAAAAATTCTCTGGCTGATCCAATGCAGAAATTCATTTTGCATGGTTTTACCTAAATAGTGATCATGAATTTCATTATTTTTTATTCTGCGAAGATGTTCTTGCAAAACGGGATCAAATTTAGCTAACAGCTCTACCAATCCCAAAAAATTCCCATTGTTAGCACAATTCAAATTTTCATTTGTTCCTCGAAATGCAAGATTATTTTTAGACACATATTTGATAATAGCTAACAGCCTTTCAAGTACACCACGCCAATGCTTTTTTTCTGCATTCATTAATCTAATAGTTTCTTTATCAATCGTTATATTTAAATTCAATCTATTCTCCATTTCGATCCAGTTTATCTGCGCGGTGATGTGGTTACATGATGTATCATGAAGGCTGACAACTACAAGAAAATGTTTCCAGTTATTATAACCGTCAGAGGAAAATGAGTTAGAAGCGTTAGAAAAAAGTTTACAACAGAAACAGTACACCCGGTCCTGCTTGACATAGTAAACTAGGGTAAAGGGTTAATAACAATGATATTATTGTGATCGTTAGTTTGCGCCAGCTATTGAACGAAAATAAAATAAAAATCGTGTTTTTAAATTTTTAAAACATTGTAAATAATTTATGATATTTTAAATTTTTTCAATAATTTTTACAAAATTGGCGGCCCCTTTAAATTTGGCGACTCTGGGCAAATGCCCAGTATGCCTAGTGCTAAAGCCGGCCCTGACAGAAACCTTCTATAAACTAATAAAGTATTGAGTTGTTCACCGTCTGATAAAGATAATTATGATAATGAAAAAAAATGGTTCTGACTTAAAAATAGTGAATTTATGCATAGACTTAAAATAACAGTTATATTACAACAATAATTAAAAAAAATATCCATTCAAAAATAGTTAATTCGGTTGACCTATAATCTACTATATGTTTACATTGACAATTAATTACCGATCACGTGATCTGTTATATTTGTTCAAATTTGAGAAAATAAAACTATCTAACAACAGTAAAAAAAGATATACTGGTCAATTTTGAATATATAATCTCTAAGAAAATAGTATTATCTCTCTAAAAGAATAGCCAGAAAAAATAGAAGTGTCCGTTCAATATACACAATCATCAAAATGGCCTAGGGGTTTATCAAATTAAAGTTATTATAATTACAACAACAAACATTTCCAAAGAAATATAAAGCTAAAAGAGTAATGAACAAATAATGCAACTATTTATCTACAAGTTTTTATCGTTTTTACTTACCAACTAGGTGTTTAAGTCCCAATAAAGTTTCAATTCATTGTGACTGGTGTAGCGTTGCCAACTTGATTATCGGCCATTTTCACGGTCGTGCAAGTATGGGTGAAAAATGTGTGTTATATGCTATTTCTTAACGCGCTGCGCTTCTGGGCCATGCTTACAAATTAAATTGTATTATCGTATTTTAAAAGAAAAATGGTCGGGCTTTCTAATGATACTAAAGAAAAACCTACACAATGAAAAAATCACATAGTAATTTACTTTTTATTTTGATTTTTTAATATTAAAAATATTTTAAAATATAATTTAATTAAATGTTTAGTTTGAGTGCCCCGTGCTGGTGTATGTTTTAAATAAGCAATCAAACAAAATAACAGGCTGACATATTCGGAGAAAATACATACTATGCAAAGTTGAACTTTAACCTATCATTTGCAGACTTTATGGTCACTATCTGGTACCTTCCAGCAACTTGTCTATTTTTTTCTTTTTTATTTTATTGTTTACAGATTTTTAGTTAATTCTTTGGATGCCTTGATTGTCGATGAGCTGCCAGACTTAATTTTCTCTTTATTTGTTAGATATATTTTAATATTTTAAGATCAGGATTTTATTTCATTCAGATTCTAACATATTTCCGGGGATGGGTGTTTTAATTTGCATTGCTTTTTAATTTTGATTCACTTTGTGTCTGCCTCAATCCACACCTTCCCCCAGCACACTCTAGTGTTATTTTGATGTAACATTTCTTTTCATTCAGGCCATGCCAGTCTCCATATTACCTGTTTTGTGTATATTGTTTTTAGAATTGCTCAACACAGCTTAAGATTCTTTTAATATAACCTTCATCCTACACTATTCAGTACAGATAGATGTTAGTTAATATTTTTTTTGTAATGCGTACATATTCTGAAACAGTTAACATTTGTTTGTAATGCACCATACATATTTATAATTAACTTAATCGGGATTTTCCCCTAAACAGCAGCACAAAGATATCAAAACAAAGGATTTTACCATATCTAATATTTTATTGTCTACACTTCAGCGTTGAATGTGTTCTCTTGACCCACTTTGTAGCCTAATGTTAGCGCCGGGCCCAGCCACAGCATTTTCACATTTTATCTATACATACACACCATTCTAAAATCGGAAATTAGTTCAATATTACTTTATTCTTCACACATAATTGTATTATTACATGTTTTTATTTTTTTTTTACAATATCAGTTGACATATTTTATTTTATGTACAGCATACCCTCATTTTCCGCGGTTAAACGGCTACAGAATTTGCCGCTACTGGGGATAAATGAGAAATTAAAATAATCTGGTTTTATAAAAGAAATCAGAAAACAATGCGAGTTGTCGAACGTTGTTGAACGCGTCTTGCTTTATGTGACGTATTCGGGAATTCTACAAACGCGCCAAATCTATATATTCTAGCCATCCCATGGCGTAACATACGCCGCCTTATCAATCAATATAATTATTGTAATT
The DNA here is from genome assembly GCA_021962125.1 of Bulinus truncatus. Classification (NCBI taxonomy): domain Eukaryota; kingdom Metazoa; phylum Mollusca; class Gastropoda; family Planorbidae; genus Bulinus; species Bulinus truncatus. The sequence goes on from JAGDYQ010000095.1 coordinate 113,842, forward strand.
ATATTTTAAAATAAGCAATCAAACAAAATAACAGGCTGACATCTTCGGAAAAATACATGGTATGCAAAGTTGAACTTTGACCTATCATGTGCAGACTTTATGGTCACTATCTGGTACCTTCAAGCACTTGTTTTTTTTCTTCATTTTATTGTTTTTTTTTATTCAGTTTCTAACAAACATATTTGGGGGGGGGGGTAATTTGCATTGCTTTTTTTCTTTGGTTTGCAACAATTTGCTTTGTGTCTGCCTCAATCTACCCCTTCCCCCAGCATACTATAATGTTATTTTTTTAGACTTGCTCAACCCATCTGAAGTTTCTTTTAGTATAACCTTCATCCCACAGTACCTACACTATTCAGTAAAGATAGATGTTGTGTAATGCGTACATATTCTGAAAAAGTGACCATTTGTTTGTAATCTATATTAATACACCATTTTTTAATGCTCAAATCGGAAAAAGTTCAATATTACTTTTTTCTTCACACATAATTGTACTATTAAATGTGTTTTTGTTATTTACAATAATCAGTTGACATTATAATGTTATTTTATGTACATTATTCCCTCATTTCTGCGGTTAAACGGATACAGAATTTACCACGACGGGGTATTAATGAAATAGTTTCGTATACAGAGCACATAAAAACATGATTATAATAATATTAATTTGTTAAAATTGAATTATTTTAAAATTGTGCGCAATAAGAATTAAACTATATTTAGGCAATCCATCACCTATTTTTTTTTACAAAAAAAGCACTGATTATACTGATTACTTATTTTAGCATTCATGGCGTATTTAGTCATCTGTAAAATTAAAAACTGGTTACTTCGCGTTTTCGTGATTTAAAACATGCATTTCGCATATCGTAATTTAAACATGCATTTCATTTCCAACCACCATGGGCATGGTTGTTTCTTTATTTTGGGTATAAGAATAAGGCACATACTACTTCACAGATTAAACTTGCAAAAACATTGCTAAAACACTGATGTCACTGATATAACTTGAATTAAAATACAGTGAATTCATATCTGTCAGGGGAGAGTGGGGCTAGTTGACATGTGGGTAAGTTGTCATAATCGTTTTTTCGGAATGTTTGAAGCTGTGATTTTTTGGTATAACATAAAGGAGGTAAAATAATGACTCCTCCGTTGATTTCATGAAACTGGCACTTACAGTTTTACCAAAAAATCAAAAAACATTCAAAAGAACTTCGGTGAGTAACTTTTTATATTTTTGTAAAATCTTTACATAATTAACATTTTGCAAAATTTTAAAATAATACAATAGCTAAATTATGGCTATGAAACTGTTTTTATTGATAACTGTCAGTAATCATATTAGTATCACGGATAGCTAGTTATTTCGATAAAACTCGTCCCAACCCCATGTGGGGCAAGTTGTCGTTTTTTAAAAGGGGCAAGTTGTCATATGGAAAAAAACAATTCCTGGCAATTTTCTGTAAAATATACTCTTTTGGAAGCACTTAAATTAGTATTGATAACACATATTTATATTAATAGGCACTATATATACCAAATTTTCTATATGATCATATAAACAATATATAAATAAAATTAATTTTAAAAAGTAGGTCAACTTAAACTTTTTGTTGTTTACTTTTATAGATTTTACACCATGGTCCACAACTATAGAAGAACAACTAGTAGAGGTTCAATTGCAAAAAGTACAATACTTGAAGTAGTGAGAGCAGTAAAATAGAATGAAACAAGTACATCACAAGTGTCTGCAGATTTTAACATCAATTACAGATCTGCAGAGTTACTAACCAAAATATCTTGCAGATGATATTGAAGGAAAGTTAACAATACCTTCATTTAATATTGGTTATTTGCCAAGTTCTGTTACAGAACGACCTGAACCAATAGAAACCCCAACAGTGCCCCAAGCTATTAATCAAGTCAGTGCTATGGAGCCATCACATGAATATGAACCTTCAACATCTCACAATAAAGTTTCTGGTATTTCGGAAAATTTGGACATGGTAACACCAGATAAGCTATGGCCATTACCTATGGGGGCAGGCAGAAAATTAATGAAATCTTCAAGAAAGAGGAGAACCTCTACTGTTTTAACAGATTCACCTTTCAAAAATGCTTTGCACCAGTCACAGTTTCAGCCAAAAAATAGTTAAACATGCTAGTGGCAAAGGAAAGGGAAAAAGAAAGTCGAAAAAAATAACGCTTCATCTTTAGAAGATGAAAACTTTTGCACACTATTTGTTTAGACACCTGGGCTAATTCTAAGAGCTCTGAAAATTGTATAAAATGTTTAATGTGCACAAGCTGGGCACATGAAGAATGTACAGAAGAAGGGCCCTATTACATATGTCATAATTGTGACTCAGATGATTTGTGATGTCATTTATTTTTAAGAAAACATATTTTTTTCGCTCAAATTTTAGTAGCATTATAAAAAAATAAAAGTTATTTTCTTCCTTCAGTTTGAGTTTCTAGTTTTTCCAATCAATTTTTGTTTTATAGACCAAAACTTTAGACTTTAAAAAAATGACAACTTGCCCCTCTCACAGTGACAACTTGCCCCACCAGAGGGGCAAGTTGTCATATCACACTAGCTTATTATAAAGATGTTTCATTACCAAACATGATACAATACAAATGTATTAAGTTGTTTTGTAAGTAAGCAAAACAATGAACTTTCAGGAAATACAGTTTACATCAAAATTGCTTCATTAGTTTCTGAGAAATATGGCAAATTCTAAAAAGTATGTCAACTAGCCCCGCTCTCCCCTAATTAAAAAAAAATCAGTGAATTCAAATAAATCAATGACGTCAGTGATTTAGTAAAAGCTGATTTCCCTGATGCCAATCAAGGTACGTTATAACCCTAACCTTAAGCATAACCCTAGACATTTTTATCATTTCTATTAATGAGTGAAGTCTGTGACATCAGTGAAATCTGGGTTTTAGTAAATCTTCCATGATAGTAATAGTAATAATGTTCTTGTTCCTCTAAATGTTGTTGTGGTATATTTCAGCATGTCTAGCTATTGGACAAAACGCCGAAAACTACATGCTGAAGTTGACAGATATATGGGTCTCATTAATCAAACAGTCTTAAGTGACTCTGATGATGATGCCAGTATTTCGTTTGCAAACATTGAACTCAATGGAGTCAACAAATTGTCATCATTATCAAACTCAAGCAATGAAGAGGCCGATGTAATGAATAATTCTGAAATGCCACATTACTTTAGTGATGAACACTATAATGGCGAAGAAGGGTCTCAATTTTTTGATAGTGATTCATCCTTTTCAACAGATGATGAATCAAACGAATGTACTGAACTGCAAAATGATCTGGCGAAATGGGCTGTTGAAAATAAAGTATCTCACTTGGCTGTAAGCTCTCTGCTTGGAATTCCAAAAGATCCAAGAACATTATTAGGTACAGATACAAATATTGTGAGCAGACCAATTGCTGGAGGTGTTTATTCTCACTTAGACATTGTTGATGGATTGACAAGGTTTTTGTCCCGTTCTGCTATTCTTAGTTGTTCATCAATAGACCTACAAATTAATATTGATGGGTTGCCTTTATTTAAGAGTAGCAGTTCTCAGTTCTGGCCAATTTTAGGAATGGTCTCAAATTTCAGTGATTTTGGTTTAGCTCGAGGTTCACCTTATGTCATTGGAATTTTTCATGGTTGCAGCAAACCGATGAACTTAACCGAGTATCTGGATGAATTTGTTAAGGAATCAAAAAAGTTGCAGGAGGAAGGTTTTTTGTTTAATGACATAAAATATATTTTCCGATTATCTGCCTTTGTCTGTGATATGCCGGCGAGAGCTTTCATAAAAAGTGTTACAGGACATGGAGGATATAGTAGATGTGACAGATGTTCGCAGAAAGGTGTCCATATTAATTGTGTCACGTTTCCTGAAGTAGATGCTCCTCTTAGAACAGATGATTCGTTTAGGTCCATGGATGATAACAATCACCACAATAAAAAACAGTTATCCCCATTAACTGACCTATCAATTGATATGGTATATGACTTTCCTGTTGACTACATGCGCCTTGTTTGCCTGGGGGCTACAAGAAAGTTAATATCTTTGTGGTTGAATGGACCTTTGGCTACACGCATTGGAAGGTTAGCTGTAGATGAAATCAATCAAAAGTTGGTAAAACTAAGAATGCATTTTCCTGTTGACTTCCAACGGAAGCCTCGGAAATTGTCTGAATTTGAACGGTGGAAGGCTACAGAGCTGAGACAGTTTTTGCAATACACTGGACCATTTGTTCTAGTTGACAGCCTTCCTGTCGAATTATATAAAAACTTTCTCCTTTTGTCTGTTGGTGTTGGAATTTTGCTAAATCCTGGTCTACATCATGATTACTATAATCAAAGTAACCAAATTCTTGTAGCATTTGTCCGGCATTTTGGTGATCTATTTGGTGCAGAAAAAATCTCGTATAATGTTCATGCACTAATTCATCTAAATATGAACTTTCAACGTTATGGTGTTTTAGACAACGTGTCATCCTTCCCATTTGAAAGTTTTCTTGGAAAGATTAAAAGGTTACTGCGGAAGCCAAATTCGCCATTAGAACAACTTCTACGGCGTTTGTCAGAACAACAACATTTGACAGTTATAGCTTCTAATGACAACAGAGGACTGGCCCTTAAACAGCAACATGACGAGGGTCCTATTGGGCCTAAAAATGAAGTAAAACATCAGTACAGAGAAATTCAGCTAGACACATTTGTCATCAAAATGACAACAGCAGATAGATTTGTTCAATTATCTAATGGTGACATTGTGAGTGTACAAAATATTGTAACAACTCTGTCTGGATCTACTCGGATTATATATAGGAGATACAGTAACAATGTTCCATTTTTTTCATATCCATTGTCTTCCAATGGCCTGGGCATTTTCAAATTAGGAGATCTTGGGAAAATTCATGTCTGTGACATTTCTGAGGTTAAACGGAAATACATTGTTCTCCCTTACAAGAAACAGTTTGTTGGGTTTGGGGCCGTCCATAAAGTACGTCACGCTATTTTTGACGATTTTTGACCCCCCCCCCCCCTCCACCCCTGTCTCGAATTTCGGGACCCCCCCCCCTAAAGTACGTCACACTTTCGAAAATTTTTTTTAATTAAGAACTAATTAAAATTTAATCAAAAACTTAAATCGCACTTCACTATTAAACTGCCTTAAAATATAAATATTAAAAGAACTATCAGATTATTAAATGAGTTTAATAGTAGAATAACTAATTGTCAATAGTTGTATCAGTTATTCTTTGAAACAGTAACTCAATCAATTGAATTTGAAAAAAAAATTGCAAAAATTAGATTAGACAATTATATAATAAACATCATTTATCTGCTACCTATTCATTTACAATGGGTGAGGTGAACTTTGAGATAATCTTCCGATTATGCATTCTATTGACACAGGATAAGAAGTAGATTAGCGAAACTTGACCTCAACCAGTGATTAAATAATAAAAATGGAAACAAAACAATATGACTAAAAAAGGACTAGATTGACAAATTATGTGATCAGCTCTTGTGCTATATTGAATATGTTTATAGTGAACCTGTGAATTATGTATAATTAAAAAAAATTCACTAGACATCATCCATCCATAGTGAAGTGAAGTGTTCATCCATAGTTAAGACTGACATAAATCTTTCCCCATCATCGTTTCCTGGAAGGATAGTTGCAGACAGATCAACTTCATCCTCATCTACACTCAACATTCTCTGAATGTGCATTTTCCATTATGCCAATAATTGCCATGAGTTCTCTTTGCCTTCTAGCAGCGATTCTCAAAGGACGAATGCGTTTTATCTGAGTTGATTCTGGAAAATTTGGGGTTGGCACATTCTCCTAGGAGACGGGTGGTCGAGTGGTATAGAGCGCTCGACTGTCGAGCGGAGGGTCCCGGGTTGGAATCTCAGCGAGAGCCTTAGGACTTTTTCAGGTCCTGGTGAAAGTTCCCACGTCCACCCAGCTTTAAATGGGTACCCGACTTTATGTTGGGGGAGTAAAGGCGGCTGGGAATTGTGCAAACCACACAATCCCTTCTTATGCCTAGGTTATAGAAACAGATGAATTCTACACTTCATCTGCCCCGATGGCCCTTTAGGGCTAAGGAAACATTACTTTTTACATTCTCCTGCGCCCAAGCTCTGTGTTATCCTGTATGTTTCTTCAACGTTTTTTATGAGGCAAAGTATAAGTGACACACTTTGCAAATTCGATCATGTATGCTGGTCTGCAAAGATGGACAATAAAGATCATATGGTTGCACTTTAAAAACTCCTGTTGGTCTTGGCATAATGTCATCAAATTTTAGAGTTTGTGGCACAAACAAACAATGAAGGAAATGTATCTGCATCTGCTCTTTCTGAAGCTCTGAGTCCATCAGTTGTTTGGTTGATTGGGATTGGATTTGGAGGAGGAAATAATCTCGAAGGCAAAACGTTGAAAAATAAGCTCCGTACTTTGGCGCAACATTTTATGTCCTGACATTTCACAATTTGAGTGAAGTATTGGCTGGTGAGAACATGATGGTCAACCAATTCTTATCCTTCGACATCAGTCCTGCTGCATCCAATTCAGATTTCTCAGGGTTGATATATTCTGCAACTGTTGGAAAATGGTCAACAATCACATGCGACCAGATTTCAGCTAAAGTTTCACCTGCAAACTTGAAGTTTGCTCTTTCCAAATCCTCATTTATTGTTCTGCCCTGCGAATCAAAGTGAATGCCATAATGTTCATTTGGCAATATGACACCAGACAGTTCTCTGCTAAATGGAGCCATTCGATGTTCCACACGATTATAAGCATTTTTTCCTGGTGCACTGGTTGCAAGGAATAAGGCATCAATATTATTTTAACGAAGTGATGGATTACAACTTCAATTACGGTAATTTCTTCATCAGTGATATAATTATGCAGCAGACAACAAAGAAATAATAACACTTCCGTAAGGCTACTGATAAAACAAGGCTTTGCAACAGTTTATTAGCGGTCCAAACTAGCATGAGGAATGGTGAACAACACATTGAAAAGATATGCATTTCATGCTATTTTGACATAAAACTAATTCAAGTGTTTCACAATTTTTTTTGAAAATTATTTTTAAAACTATTTAGTTTTACTGAAAAAATAAAAAAATTAAATTAGAAATAAAATTAAAAATATATTAAAAATGTGATGTCACACTTGGCCTGACCCCCCCTGTCACAAACTGTTTCACTTTCTTATACCCCCTCCCCCCCCCCCTTGGAGCGTGACGTACTTTATGGACGGCCCCTTTCCTGTTCTTCTTGTTGGGTACATTTATTGATTCACCTCAGTAAATGTTGGTAACCCAATTATTCTATGTTGTTTTTTAATAATTCATGACTAACTTTTACATTTGTACTAAATGCTATATTTTACACTGGTTTAAATAATGCTTTGGCTCAACATATCTTTGAAGGTTCACCATGTCATATGCCATAGTTTGTTTTACGGAAGATAACTCAATTGCAATTGTTCCAATGTCATGGTTAGAGGACGACAAGACATTCTGGCCACCTTATGATGATCAAAAACTCATCGACAAGGCTGTCAGAACTAGTGAATCCCCTAGTGAAGAATGGGCGAAGTACACTGTGAGGATCCTAGGAGTATCAGGTATTTATTTTAGCTGATGTTCACCCTTGTCAGTCTGTCTGTCGCATACTACACTATGAATTACGACATATCTCTCTATATTAACACATGAATGTTATTTACTCCAAGGTAACTACGAAAATGCTCGGCAAAAGCTACGAACTGCAGAAATGTGGTCAGACATTGACAGCAGCTCTGAATCTAAAGCACGGCACAGAAGGTTGGTCAACTTTAAATAACTACATTAGCCATTTTTCTATTGTGTGAATTTATTCAATCTAATCCACAAACTTATTTTTCCATTTATTTATTGCTTGACTTTTATAGTTTTTGGTTTCCATTTATTTTGTTGTGAATAGCTGAAAAGTTTTTAAAATATCAACTATATATTATGAAATTTGTTTCTTATATAGGGCACCAAAAAGACTATTTGACACCGATGATGATACATGTGTGGAAACTCGTCCATTCGGGAAAAGGTCGAGGAAGCAGTTTAGTCTGTCAAAGCAACTTGCAGCTGCACCAGTGTTATCATTCCAAGAAACATCTACAGTCCAGCAACCCACCACTGTTGAGTCTTGCTCTGCTTATAATCCTACTAGTTCAGTTTCAGTGTCATTTTGTTCATCGGAACAAACTCCAGGCACTCAACCAAAAATGCCTTGCCTTTCAGCAGCAAATCAAGCTACTCCAGTTTCAGTAAGAGCTACCAGCCAACCTTCTCTTTCTTCTTTTACCTCTCCAGTACCAACCATTAGGACTATTCATTCGGTGGCAACGGATTCTGTTGATGCAAGTAAGTAGTACATGCTCATGATGCATTATGTACTTTTAACTATAGTATTGTTGAGTTAATTGTTGTTTTAACAAAATGTCTTATTCAAAAAAAAACAACAGTATGATGCAGCCTAATTGTCATTGTTAATTTTTTTGTACAATGACCTTCATTAGCATTAGTTTTTATGATTTTACAGCAAAATATTGTTGTTTCAGGTACAAGAATGATCCTTACGCTGTTGACAGAGCTAAAAACGTCAGTCAATGAGCTTTAAAAGCAGGTGACAATGAACACCAAACTTCTACAGACATTGACTACGGGGGCTTCTGAAGCAGATGACGAATTGGATGTTGATTTGCCATTGCGAAACAAAGCAGCATTGGATTTGTTGGAACATGACGTTTCCAACAACAGAACTTTATTCAAGTCATTGGTATATTAAAACTTTTTAGCATACTTAAACATAACATTGATGCCTAATAGATCATGCTTGTTGATTAATGACGTTAAATGTGACGGTTGACTGATGATAGCCATGATTCAGATCCAATTCCCATTCATTATAGATTAAGCCCTAAGCTACCAAAGGAGGCAGAGATGTAAAAGATGCCACCAAAAGAATGATGGCTGAGTACTTCACAACCGAATTGGCAATTGAAGTGAACTGGACTGGGCAAGGTGGGAAGGTTTCTTTCTGCAAGTTGCAGTCTGCCAACATCATTCGCAGTAAGTCAACAGGTTTACATTTAGTATGTTTTTTGGTATGGAGTTGAGTGATTATTTAGAACATAATTATATTGTCAGCACATTTTACTATTGGTAATTTTTTTGTTTTTATATTTTTATATAAAATGTAAAATTAAATGTTTAACGGAGGCAGTTAGAAAAAATTACGCAACACGGGATGCCACAGATGCAGAGATACAGCGAGAGGTTGTACCCTTTCTGCACGGTGCACAAGATCGTGATGGTGGCCGTAGAAATCGACAAAAAAAGAAGGCTCAACGAAAGACAACTGAAAAGTCACCACAGTTGTCAAATTTATCTTCTGATTCATTAGAACATGTGTTGTGAATAAATAATTTGTTTATATTTAAAAAAATTGTTGTTGTTCATTTAAAACCCCTGCAGATTAATGCTTTTGTGATATCATTTGATTTGGCTTTTATTTGAAATCCCTGGTATACAATATGAAATGTAACCTAAGTTTCTTTGATAAAGGAATAATTGTAAAATTCATGTGATCTTGCTTCTTCAAATTTTGCAGATTTATGTTTTTGACATTAATTCGAGAAGATTGTGACTAAAATCCCTTCCCCAATCATGAGTTAAGAAAGATAACACAAAAAAACAGGTTCTTTGTTTAAAAAATTAATTAAAGAACAGCTGTACCTAATTGAACTTGATTTCTATCACTAACTGACAAAGAAATGGGTAACATATCTTAAGAATGTATAAGGAACATGCTTATTAATAAATTCCAAAAAAAATTATTTACTGTGGCCCCACCAGATAGCTTATCTTTCAATAGTTTTCCATAGTGTTGTCACCAGACTTATTTCATTCTTACTTTCCTTTAAATCATTATCTGATTAACTATTTTACGCAAATTTAAATACATTTTAAATAAATATCACTTTTATGTTTAATTAAAAATTATTGACCCAAAAATAGTTCGTTTTCCGCTATTTAAGGAAGTTAAACCTTTATAGCTAAATATAGTTTATAGAAAACACGGAATCAAAAGTAGCGGAACAAGTAAAAGAAGCTGTGATCGGCGTCTACATGACACTATAACTATCGGTAGAGATGGTGACTACGAGAATATACAAAGAAAGCATGCACTGTAATATGTTTAAAAAATATATACATGAATATTCCCAGAAAGCATGCGCTGTAGGACAGCTGGATAAAAGCAATAGTACACCGACGTCAGGCCGCCATTACGCCGCTAAGCGGATGCCGACATCGGACCGATAGATTGCCGATGGGCAAAAATCTGTCGGTCCACCAGTGGCAGCCGACAGCGGACCGACAAGTTTACCTCTATAGGGCCGCTAGCGGTCCTGTCACGTTTTGCGTGACGGGCAAATAATACTGTTTTAAAAATTACTGGAGGCATGAAATATTATTGTACAACCACCAATGTGCTCGTATTGCTTAATATATTTTACCAAATAAAAAGGACAAAACATCATATAAGACATTAAAATAATCTGGTTTTGTAAAAGAAATCAGGAAACAACTCGCTTGCTGTGACGTATTCGGGAATTCCACAAATCTATACAGGCTGGTGAAACAACGCGAGTTGTCGAATGCTTGCTGTGACGTATTCAGGAACTCCACAATCTATAAATAGTCTTGCGTCTCGAAGTTGAGAATTATATATATAGACTAGTAGTTGCCCGTTGCATTCGCAACTAAAGGTTTTATCTCAATAAAATGTTTAATATGATAATTAATAGGAACCATTAACACGGAATTCCAAGTGCATAGCAAAAAACTAGTAAATAGCCGGTTTAAGCAACATCTTTTAGTGATCTATCAATTGCATCTAAAGCATGGCTCGATGTCATCGTGCACTCATCCAGCAAAAACATTTCCGCTGCAAATATATTGTGCGCAAATGTTGTCTTACTGTCTTCTTTAATAGAAACTATTAACACGGAATTCCAAGAGCAGAATTATTTTTTTATTTATAGATAAATTGTACCATCTGGAAGTCAATTTAACTACTGAATTTTTAAATACGATTGATAAGGTTAATCAGATGCTGATGTATGCCACCTTCCTAATGTGCAGAAATGACCTACATTTTATACGTCACAAATTACGTTTTACCTGTCAACGCTAACCAACCAAATCAAACCAAATAACCAAACCAAACCAAATTAGATCAAAATAACGAGTTGCTAGAAATTTTGTATCATCATTTTTTTGCGTGTAATTTTGTAATGCATTTTGATAATACAGCGTCTTGCCGGTCACATCTGCACTAATAGTTTGTCATCTGTAATCAGACAGTGTCTAGACTTGCATGGCTGATACAATCATGTGTACACGAGACGGTAGAAATATTTTTCAGAATTATTGTGACACCGAGTTAAATTTAACATTTTATATAGGGCTGTTGATTAATGCAATTAAAAGTGCAATTGATGCGTTAAAAATATGCGATTACATTTTTAACACAAACACCTAAATGCATTTAATTTTACCCAAATCCTGTTATTTCAGAGTTGCAGAAAAAAAATTCAGGAAATAACCCAATTCTATAACCAGATCAGACAAGATTAAAAAAAAAGGTAAAAAAAAAAAACCCGAACTCAGAAACTGTCACGTTTACATAAAATCATAGCAGAGATATGATCTTGAAACAATAAGATTGTCATTTCTTAATTCTAATGTATGACCTTGAATGATACAATTAGTTAATATTTGCAGTATCTAGAAAGCTTGATTGACAGGTGTCATGATTTGGAAACGATGGAACTTGTGTAAACTTCTTTTGGGACAGAGAGGGTACGGGGGTTGGGTAAACATAAGTAACGTCATCTAAAATGTAACTGGGTTGGGAAAGGGGGAAACATTAAATAAAAACGCCTTAATAATAAGTGAGCATCTACTTTCTGGCTATACTATTATGTTATGAAAGAAAAAGCACATGAGATATAAATGACGTGTGCATTTTTTGGGAAGGGAAGTGGAGGGGGTATGTACAGTAGTGGATGATAGGGTAAACAAGACTTACGTGTGGCGAAGTGTTACAAAATATGACAGGGAAGGGGGAACAGAGGTTGACATACGTCATTAGTTTTGAAACTACAGCACGAGAAAAACACTTGTTTGGCATTGTTGTTGATTCAAAAGAAAACAATTTGCATCGCTTGGCGTGATTGATACATGCCAATACATTGGTCTCAATAATTAATTCAAAAGACATATATGCTATTGCTTAATAAATCTGTTACAATTAATTATATCTCTTTCGTAAATTAATCTGACTTGTTTATTATGCCAATTTCATGCTATGATATTATGACATACTAGTTTGAATACAAACAAATGTATTGTATTGTGTCGATTAAAAGGTGCGTTAATTTGCGATAAAAATTTTAATCATGCGTTAATTTCGATCAATTTTTTTAATCGAACAGCAGCTCTAGTATTTAAGGATTCATTATTTAGGGAGGGTGACTCGATTATTTGTAATAATACTGGATTTTGTTATATTAGTCAAATTATATTTCAATCATTACAGTTAGAGTGTGGAGTTTGTTACTTAACTTTATATTTGGTAAGGTGGCATACATCAGCATCTGATTAACCTTATCAATCGTATTTAAAAATTCAGTAGTTAAATTGACTTCCAGATGGTACAATTTATCTATAAATAAAAAAATAATTCTGCTCTTGGAATTCCGTGTTAATAGTTCCTATACTTTTTTGTCTTTTCTTTTTTTTTTTTTAAAGTTTGTATCTTGTTTGTAGCGGGGGTAGTTGAAAAATTGACATAATTTTACTAGGAGAATCACCAAAAGTTTGACGTTTGTTGATTGTAAAAGGGGAGGGGGGCGGATCTGAAAAGTGCAAAAGGTTTTCAACGTAATTAATTGACATAACCCATACCACTAGTATTATATTAGATATTAAAGATTGCTCGATTTTCACTTGCACTAACGCCGACAGACTTGAGACCGCTAATATGCTTATTCCTTCAATAAATATCCTTAACTGGGCAGTGTCATAGTTGGTTTTTGTGTATATTAGTAGTATGTAAAGTTTATATATATATTTTGAGGTACTTCTACCTCTTGGTAGCTGTAAATATGTTTCAGTCTCTTCAGAGCGTATGTTTTAACCAACTTGACTTGAGCGTGTATATAAATATATTTAAAGACGAACTACATGTAAAAAGCACTGAGCAAACTTCTACGAATACATTTACATATATTTATTTTCATATGAAGGAACTTCTTACTTTCTATTGTACAATAAGATTGATGTGATAAAATATATTCTTACACTAACAAGGTCTCAGTCTGTCCTCTCCATTATCGTCTGCTCTAATAATTATTTAATATTTCTTCACTTCCGCTAAACTAAGTGGCCAGATAATTCAAACCATCTCTGTGCCAAATAACATTATTCTAGCCTAACCTGGTTATTACAGGCAGGATAGTGTGGATGCCAGAAAGTCGTGAGCCGATAAGTGGAGATTGGACTGTAATTCATGTTAATTGTGTAATATCAAATCAAACATATGACATCATATGTAGAATTCCCTAACCCATCGACCTTCTTTGGCCCAGAATTTCTCTCTGCGGCTCTGCCTGTGAACATTCACTATTCTTTTATTTGTGATTTCACAACAGAATAATAGCCCCACGCTAGAATATTATACACTTAACATACTTTAAAAACAAGCAATTAAGCCCGTTCCATTCTGGACACAGGACGTGTTAGCGCATTTTCTTGTTATGTATCAGTACGTTTGTTAGCTTTCAGTAAATACTTGTAAATTTTGGAAATGTTTATAAATTCAATTGTGTAATGCATATATCTGTAAAAAAAATTATATTAAGACGTTTCTTTATATTTGAAAAAAAAATTATTTTCTCTTAAATCTAACTACAAGTGGTTTGTGGTTACTGAAATAGGACTCATAATTGAAAACATTCGAAATTGTAGTCATTTAATCGTCCGAAAAATCCGTCAATTGTTGCATAGCTCTGATACTTTCAATTAAACTCAGAACACAAGCTTACTATTTCATTTGATGAGTTTCTTAATAAATCTTGGTGAAACTACGTGCTGCAGTATTTCGCAACAAATGAATGGGTTATTGAACGTACAAGGTGTAGAATGGGGCCATATATATAATATATAAGCCCCTTAGGAGCCCTGAAGCCCGGCCCTCAGAAGTCCTATCGCGAAATGAACTTTTGATGTACACACGGCAGGCCAAGACCTACAATATGATATATACATCATGGGTCTAGGACTTAATGGTTGCTGAGATATAGGGCGCTCCATTATTAATATAGCTTATATAGTAAAAAACGGTACTTTATAAGGCCCCTTTTACGGCCCTGAGGTCAGATCGCGAAATGGAAAAAAGTCATTTCTTGGCAGGCCAAGACCTACAAAATGATATATACATCATGGGTCTAGGACTTATGGTTTTTGAGATCTAGGGTGATGACGGACAGACGGACAGACAAAACGGGGACAATAGAGCATTTTTTTTCGAAAATGCTCTAAAAAATCTGCTAAATCCACATTTTTTTTGTCTGCCATTTTTAAATCTCATTAATTATTACTTTATTCTTCTTCAAATATTAAATGTAAAGCTAAAAATTAATATTTTTCAATGTAAAAGAAATGGATTCACTACAATACCGTCTAGTTCTTTTGATTCAATATTCGTTAAATGAATAAATGTATTACTTTCAGGGCAATAGCTGTTTCATTTTTCTACTTTTATTTCATTTCTAGTTCATTTTACCAGAAATAAATACACATTTTTGAAGGGTAAAAAAATCCATATGAATATTATACATAAAAACCATGTGCTAATAACGTATAGAATAGTAATTTATATGTTGACTTGACGTTGTGAGTTACTTTTTTGGCATGTTTCCTATTCACTTCAACACATTCACACACACAAGTCGGCCTACAAGTGCTCTTAATAGTGCAATATATCAGTTTTGATGAAGTACTTTTATACTCTTTTAAATTCTTTATCATTAACTTCAAATATGAAACATACATCAAAAGCAATGCTTTGTACAATTCACAGTTTATAAATGACATATAAACTAGCATGGTAGAGGCTAATATGAACAATTTCTAAAAATTTTGCAGTTTTACACATAAAAATGACAGAATAAAATATCATTTAAAATAGACTTGCTAAGTTTAACCCATGGAACTGAACTTAGAATCCCTTACAATGCAGTGTGTCATCCTAAAAAAACAGTTGTCCATCCAGCATTAGCGTGTACAAAGACCAATATAAATAAAACAATGAATAATGAGATAGCACTTTTCTATCATATTTCTTTAGGGTCAGATAAAGTGAAATTGGAATGAGCATGTTGCTCGACCATCAATTGAAATTTTCACAGAATTAGATGAGGAAATCTGAAGTTACAGATGGATTTTTCTTCTGAAAATTGTTGTATTTTTTTTTTTTTTATATTAGCCATGGAAAAAACCTAAAAAATGACTTTTTTGATAATTCAAATGCTTATAAATGCTTTGAAAATTATTAATCCAAATCTATCCAAATTTTCCCTAACATTTCAGAACATCATTATCAAATTATGTATTAAATTTATATGCTTAATCTTTGTTGGTTAGAAAGTTATTGAGGTTTAAAAGTGGCCGATTTCACAAAAATTGTCATATTTCAACTGAGCACATAAAAAAATTTAAAAGCCAAAATTATATAAATTTTATATTAATTTATTCACACATACATCCATAGTAAATACTGAAAAAATCATTACCATGGTTCTTTTTGTTTTTGAGAAAATGCCTTAAAACAAACAGGCGATTTGCTAAAAACTCGATTTTCAAATTTAGGGTACTGTTAGACATTCGGCCATAACTTTTACAAAAATTATCAAATCCATCTGTAACTTCAGAATTCCTCATCTAGTAGGCTAATAATCATTCTGTGAAAGTTTCATTGTAATCCGAAGTGATCGAGCAACAAATGTTTAAAATCTGAACCAATTTCATTTAATCTGACCCTTTATCTTTACATGAAAATACATTTCAACTAAATTTTAAAAATCAACAAATATAATAATTTATAAAGTAAATGACATGATGATGACTAAAACTATACAAGAGATATTAAAGATTATACTCCTAACTCAGATGTCCCCAACCTTTTTCTCGTCACGGACCGGTCAGCGTTTGATAATTTCACCGCAGCCCACTGGGGGGTGGGTGGGCGTTGATTATTTTTCTCGTCCATAGAAAGTTACAAAATCACGAGATAAATAAATAAAAAGGAAAAAATTTTAAAATTCTTGGGCGTTCCACAGACCGTCCGCGGCCCGGGGACCACTGCCTTAGTACTATTTGTACAATCACCCAGTACTATTTGTTGTAATGTTCATTTACTAAATCAGCATTTTATTCACTTTCTAAACTAATTTGTAATATAATATTTAAACACAATGAAGAGAAAAGCTCCTAAATTAAACTGTATTCACATTGTCTTATCAATAAAACAAATAATCACTTGTGTATGTTCGTTATCTAACAATGAGCAACTTATGAAACAGACATTAAGAAACCACAATTTTTTACAATTTCATACATTATGTCATAATAACATAAAGTTTGTACTTAATAAAGTTTATTTCCTTCTTGCACATCTTTACACCACTGGCACAGGGTGTTCATAAGAACTAATGTATTATTACGGACTATAAGACAAATTTAACCATAAGATGCCCCAGTTTTTACAACAGCAAAATAAGAAAAAAATATTCTATTGCCTTGCTGGACAGCATTTGACTATACGATGCACCCTAAACCCATTGTAAGAAAATGTGAGTCTTATACTCCAAAAAATACAGTAGATATTAGGCAATAATTATTAAAACATGAATTATTACAACTGAGAATAAACAGGAGGCTGGGATCTAATAAATGAAATTAATATAAAACTAAAACAAAAAAAAATAGATTAAAGCAACTTTTATTCCACATGACTTGATATGTAAAATGTACACTTCATCAGGTAGCCAATAATTTGTTTTTTTATTGGAGTAATTAAAGTAATGCTTAAGTCAGAAAGAACAGATTTAATTCACATAACAATTAGTTGTCCAGAAATCCTGATTCATTTAGGACATCAAAAATAACACAAGTAACAAATAAACCTATCCGTACAACCATCTAGCTAATTTGCTAAGTAACCAAAAATATTACAATTAAGGAAAGTCCGTCCAAATGGTTTTTATTTTCAAATAAATAATTAAATATAATTAGTACATTGTAATTATACTCCGAGAAATGGTAAAAAAATCAATAAAAGGTTTTAAACATTTTTAATAAAAATAAACAACTATATTATTAAGGTGGTTTTTTTTTTATAGTGATTAATATAAAAAAATATTAATTAAGCCTAAATTTTCTTATTTTTAAATAAGTCAATTTAAAAAAAAAAAAACAGGAAATTTTTACCTTGTATTTTGTTTTCATCGAATGTAAATGATATTTAAATGCGAGTACTTAACATTCTATACCTATGTATACTTTACTCAATATAGATTAAATGGCAGTAAAAGGAAATACAGTCATACCCTACTTAAAAATGTTCTGTTCTGCAATAATGCTATTTTTTTCGCAAGATATAAATGTTCATAAATTCATTGAATTAAAAAAAAAAATCATTCTGTCACATGTCATGGTTAATCTCAGACTCATTAACAGTCTGATTGTGAGTTTGTTAAGATAAAATCTTCATACTAAAGCATCTGCTAAAAATAAAGATTTTAGAAGCGAAAAGAAGACAACTACATTAATGGGGTACCTGGGTCATGAATAAAACTTTTTTTATTATTGAAGTTTATGACATTTTACTACCATAGTATGACATATTAGGTTGAAAAATAGTTTTTGCAAAAAAAGTTTTTTAAATATTAATCTTTATAGGTGTGGCATGCCGGCCATCTTGAAATTTGACCTTTTTGTGGCAGAGGTTTCTGAAATATTTGTAGTCTGATTCATATATAAATTATATAATGCAAAATTTTATTATCAGGAAAGTTTACTTTATGGAATGACAGATAATATAATAAATACATTGTTGTTGAATTTTTAAAATTTAGAATAGTGAACATAAAAAAAAAAGCTTTTTATTCTGAAAATTATAAAAATTGCCGAAAAAAAAAGGCTCATCTGTCATTCCATAAAAACACTTGTTCTGATTGTAAATTAAAAGACTAATCAAAAATCTGACAAGTGATTTTTGAAAAATCTCCTGCTGCAGCGAAGCTAATTGTGAACATTTTTTTATAGAGAAAAATGACTTTCAAGTTGAATTTTTTGAATGAGTATCATTCTTAAAATACATCTTTCATGTGATTTAAATATATTTTCTTGCAATAGTTATTGGTATGTTTTAGTATCTAAAAAGGGAAACTTTTTTTTAGCCATATTGCATTTATTTCTTGAAAGAAAAAAAAAGAAACCTTCCACATTTACTTAGTCTTTGAAAAATTTCTTTAATCATTTATTCTATGTTGCGAATATATCATTTTAATAAAAAAAGATAACAAAAACACTCTATTAATAAATTACAGCTCACTATGTAGACTGCATCTCTGTATGTATATATATTTACACACACACATTTCTTCTAATTTAATGCAACTAACCCCATTTTTCTTACATATTATTGCCTCGTTTACAGCTGATATTTGTAGGAATGTTATTCCCGCATTAAGTAGGGTATGACTATACCACAAATACATTCCTATGGCAGTCTGAAAAATATAGGGGAATTCAGTTTACAAGTTTTACAAGTAGATGTAGCTTAGTTTATCTGATTTATTTTTAATGAAAAAAGAAATAAGAAGTAATGTAATTTAAGTTTGTTTTTTTAAATCACGTTTTGAGAGATACCTAATACCTAAAATTGGTAAAAAAAAATTAAACTTATTAAAAAATTTAAAATAAATCATGTCATATATTAAGTCCATTTTTTTTTTTGGTTTTATCAAAATTATGTTACCTAAATAAAAAAACAATATTTAACAAGCAAATGAAATGAAAATTAAAATGTCAGAACACTTGAAATAAAATTGAATAATTTCTTGTTTTCAATGAAATTCTGCTTTTCAATCAGTTGGTAAAACCTAAAAATAAGCTGCTATTTTATATTGAAAAATTCCAACACTGTCTAATGTGTAATTATGGATTAAAAGATATTAATAGTTACAACTTACATGAATTGTTTACTACTTTTTTTTTAATTCTGAAAATTCGAAAAAGATTTTGTGTACCAAACCTGTAATTTTTCAACCAGATAAGGTCTAGTATGAAAAGTAGATCTGTTTTAATATAACTATTGTTTAAACATTCTTAAATTTAAGAATTTTTCGGTACGAAAGTTGAGTTGTGTATTCAAGCATAAGAAACAATACAAAATAAATAATGAAAGACCTTTTCCCAAATAAAAAAATTCTTACTTAAAAAGACATTGTTTAAAATAATTTAACAATTAAAGACTCATCTAATTATTAAATTTTTAAGAAAACAATATATATCATAAAAAATCTGCTACAGACTAGGGGTTGCCTAGTCTGTAATTTTTTGTTTTTGACAACTGATTAACTTTCATCATTAATGGCAGGCGGTTCTCAAACTTGCCACACACTAAATAACCTGTGTGGTTTTCACAAAAATCTATGATTAATTGTATATATTATCTAGGAGTTTGTCATTTTCCATTACATGAGATAAGGACTAATTAAATGATTCATTAAAAATGTAATGAATAGATTTCTGTTTAACATATCAAATAGACTATGAGAAAGTTTTAAATAAATTTTATAGTTGTAACAATTTTTAAACTGTAAACAAAATATGAGGGGACGGGTGGTCGTGCAGTGTAATGCGCTCGACTGTTGACCTTAGAGTCCTAGGTTCAAACCCCAGAGAGAACCTTAGGATTTTTTCCGGTCCTGGTGTAAGTCCCCAAGTCCACCCAGCTTTAAATGGGTAAACAACTTTAAGTTGGGGGAGTAAAGGCGGCTGGGCATTATGCTAACCACACAACCACATTATATGCAGAGGTTACTGGAACAGATGAAATCTACACTTCATCTGCTCCAATGAGCCCTAAGGGACTTAAGGGAACTTTTTTTTAAACCAAATATTGCAGTGAACACGGTATTTTACCTAGGGCTGTATATGTTAAACTCATTTAATCTTTATATAGTGAAAATAGTTTCACATGTTGAAAATCTAAGATAATCTTATTTCTGTCAAGTTGTTTAAACTAAAAATTTCATTCAAATAATTAATTGTAATTATTTATAGCAGTCATTAAAATGGAAGTAACCGTTTCCTTATGAATCTGAATAAAATGTTCTTAACACACCTAAATACATATCAAAAGCATATTAATAAAGATTAAATATAGCATCTAATACTAAAAAAGATAAGAAAACAAGAGAAAATAAATATAAAAGGTTAATGTAGGAATTAAATTAACATATGCACTATGTATTTTAATGTCCAATAATAGGCAACATTTTTTTTTTAAACCTGACCACAATTCCATACCAAGCAGTTTTTTGGCAACACACTTCAGCTTGTAACCCACACTTTAAGAGCCACTGGCATAGGCCTATAATATAACCTTTTGATAATTGTATTTAATTTCAGATTGGATTTGCTTGATGAATATAAATTGTTTAAATAAAAATTCATAATATATGTGACTTATAATCTATAAACATAATGTCCTTGTAACTTTATGATCAATCACTAATGCATAAATGGTAATCAAAATGGTAAACAGCAATAGCCTTTGACGGAAAGCTTCTAAAAGGAATTAAAACACATATAAAAATTACAGAAATGATTAAAATATAAAGGTTTTGTGAATGTTAATAAAACTGACTGAATTTTTCTAGGTATTAGTACACCTAAATTTCACTCATTTTGATGCAGCACATTTGAAATATGGACATTAAGTAAAATAGTCTGTTAAAATTTTGGTTAGTGAAAGTGTTTAATTAAACTGATTGAATTTAGTGTATTATTGGTGTAGTATGCCCTGAAATTTGTTCAGATTGTTAGTTTCTTTTCTGTATCTGCTCTTGTTCAACAGTACAGTGCTGGATTCAAATCTGAATTTTATCTTTTTTTTATAAAAAAATAAAATTAAATGAAGAGATTTTATTAAAAGGTCTTAGAACTTTGTGAAATAAAATTAGTTTATCATTGTGTTTATTAGAACTAATATATAAAAAAAAATCATGATAGAATTATTTAAATTTTAATACAATTTTTGAACTGTGTTTTTATCGTAAAAATGACAATTTTGCAAAGGTTTATGCAGGGTTCCATAATCACACGTTTCAGGGTTACACAATTACTCATTTTACATATCTGAACCAACTGTCATAGGAATACTGAAATTACTAAGCATGTAATCAGTAAGGCCAACTTTAGACTTTTTGAAAAATAATAAACCATCTGTTAACAAAGGCCTTGGGAAAAAAATGGCACTCAGTTATATTTTTCAATAACTAACTTAATACATGTCACTAATTTTTTTATAGGAATTATTTTTCATTTCTAAATTCATAAAAGGGGTTGTGTGGTTAGTACAATGACCAGCCGCCTTTACTTGCCAAAATTAAGTCAAGTACCGGTTTGAAGCTGAGTGGACTTGAGGACATTAATCAACTTTCACCAGGACCAACCAGGAAACATTTCCTTAGTTCTCAAAGAGGATCAAAGTAGTGACTCTCAGGTCAGCAGTTGAGCGCTTACATTGCTCTCCCACACATCTCTTTTATTTCTATATTACATATAATTATCCTTTTATTTTCGCAGTATATAAATATGAAAATAAATAAAATTTGAGTAGCAATTAAGGAAAATATCTCTTCAATGTGCAACAGTTTAATAAAATTGAATAAACATCATATCCAACAATTTTTTTTTAGTAGATTCTATTCCAATTTAACATTCATTTAATAAAAAAATAGGTTCTACTTTCTTAATGTAGATTAAAGACATCATATAAGTCAAAGCTTAACTGATTAAAAACAAATTTCATGACTTGTGGAGAAAATTTTCTTAGAAGCTCTGATGAACATTCAAAATGCAGTCTTAAAAAGACTAGTTTAAAGGTAAGTGTGGAGTGCTGGAACATGTAACAAAGTAATCTATGTCATGATTTCAATTTGTATAGATATAAATCTGATCAGATAATATGATGATGTATAAAACAAACAAATTCATAAAAAAGCATGGCTTATCAAATTCAAGCAATGCTGAGTCTCAGAATAAGCCATGAGGGGTTTATCCATAAGGCATGGATCTGAACCTATTTTTAAATAACTTTTTTATTCAAAGTAATATTGGTCAAGAATTTCAATGAAACAAAAATAGCATTATTAATAACAAAGACGATAGAAAATGCAAATTCTGATCAGTCACTTCTGTTCTTAAATAGCGCATTGAATGTCTGACAATTATCAATATATCATCATTTAAAATATTACATTTTATATATATATAGTGCTACTTTTTAAAATAATACCATTTGAAAAAAAAGCATATAAAAAGAGATAAATTTTTGTTTAAATAAATATCTAAAAAAAATGTACACTTGAATAGACTAACTAAACACAATAATCTAATTTGTATCTTACTATTTAATTACAATTATAACTTTCTTATCAATCAGAATTAGTAGACTTAACAGCTCTGACTTCATCTTCTTCTTTTTTATTCTCTTGCAAAAGTCTGTTGGCTACTGCTGCAACCAAGGCTGCACCTTTCCCACTACCATCATGAGATAACATAAGCTTGAACTATGGGCAAAAACATATAAACAAATAAATGAAACATAAAAATATATTTCATTCAACTTAATTTTTAATGATATTGTTCATGTAAAAAAGATATACCTATAACTCAATATATTTGACTCCTAACAAACATGACATAGATGAAAAAACTGCAACTTTTTTTTTGTTCACAAAGGTTGAAGCATGAGAAAAAAAAAAAAACTGCTTTTTTTCAAATTTGTATAGAATTTTTTTTACAAAAGAAATAAATTAGTGTTGAAAACATATGTACTGATGCTGTTTTGTATTTCATTTAAAATTCAAATATTTATTTTGTCATTTCATATTATCCCAGTTTCCAAAAGCATATTAATCAATTTATAATTACTTTATTGTGCTTTGAATGTTGTGTGCTAAAATTTGCTAAATGATATAAATAATGTTTGCTGAAGATAGTTGTAGTTAATTGTGATGATATTAAAGTGTACCACAGACTTATATTTGTTCAATCTGGTACAAAAGGTTAAAAAATGGTACAAAAGGTTAAAAAAAATAAAAATACTTAGTAATGTTAGATTTTTTTTTTCTTCATTTTTACATACTTAAACTTATTTATGATAAAAACATTAAGCGTGTACAACTAATAAAAATAGGATGTTCAGTGAGGGTAGGAGGAATACAAGCTCATATGAAGTAAAAGTAAAAAGGGGAGTGGTTCTTGTGGAGGATAAGGTTAGAAAGAGATGTAATTAGCTAATTTGAAACTATTTCTTTATTAAGAAAAATGAGCTAACAAAACAGCTGAAGCAGAAATTTTGTTAGGTGCTCTTTGGCACTGGATGAGATCAAGGAAAACCAAGACACAGCATAATTATCTATCAATGAAATAAAAAAAAAATAGTGTCACAGAGGAACTTATTTGGTTTTGAATGGATGAAAAGCACTCTGCTGTGGACTGTGTTAAGAATAGTGCATTGTCATGGAATAAAAGGGCAAACATTACAATGCAACGTTGGGGGCCAGAGCATTTACTGGAAATGTTGTAAGAATGATTAAACAGAACACACACTATGAAACATGGGGCTCCAAGTTTCTCGATTATATCTCAAGCTCCCAGCCAGTTCTGACTTTCTCCCTTTCCTTCCTACATTACTTGAGGCCTCATTTTTGATTTCTTAATTTTCTTGCAGGATGGAAGGACGCAGGAGCTGTTCGAGTGATGTCGTACTTGTGGCATTCACGTGGCCTTGACTTAAGAGAGTTTTAAACTGTCATTTTCTCATAGTTTGACAGCCATGGAAGGCCTGAAGGAGAGGTGTTTGGTGATTCTGCCCCTAAGATAAACGATGGTCTGCAAGTGGTATCAGCATTTTATAAGCAGTCAAGTGATTAGAGATGATGAACATCGTGAGCCCAAGTCTAGGACGTTAAAAACGGCAAGCAACATTGAACGAGTAAGAGTGCTGATGATGGTTGTCTCACTGTCCCCATGATTGTCATGGAGGTGAAGACTAACAGAGAAGCTGTTAGTCGCATCCTGAAAGAAGATATCGACTATTGCAAATTATCAGCTAGGTGGATCACACGCCTTCTGACGAACGAGCAGAATTTTTTAAGTGTTTCAAGCATGGCAATGCTACCAGCTTCTGACAACTGGAGATGAAGCCTGGTTTTCCAACCATGGTCTGGTAGATGTAGGGAGTGCATAGTCTGGTGAAAGCCAAACACATCAGGTCGGTGAAGAAGACCATGTTTACCAAGTTCGCCAACCAAAAAGGCATGGTTGTTGCTGTCCCTCTGGTACCAACGGAGTGCCTGCCTGAAGTTTTAGATGGGATTCATAGGTTCACTCCAGGGTGCCCTTCAAAAGGCAGTGGTTCCACCACGACTATGCCCAGCCCAGTTTCACAACTGAGAATTTCAAGACCTGTTCCAACACCGGGATCAAAAGGGCAGAGAAGTGAGTGCCAATTGGCAGTGATTACATTGAGAAGGTGTCTTCCTAGCCTCTGGAAAAAAGTTATTTGCCAGTATACCGTAATACCACTGAACAAGAATGTTGAAAAAACCCCTTGTGTTCAGATCATTGCAAGTCAGCGTGGAAATGTGTATTTGGAAACAGGAAAGTCTTATTTAAGCTCCACTGGACTTAAAGTATGCTATGCTATTGATCCTGTAGTGAACTTTGTGTACACAATCAAAGCTAGGGCACTCAACCATAGACAATTTAAATCTCTCCTTGACGTTGTGAAGGCAGAGCATAGTGATGTGATGTTCCATAATTGTGTTCATTGGTTAAGCCTGGACAAAATGTTTCAATGGGTTTGGCAAAAAGAAATATACTCTTTCTGGGTATGAAAGAAATTTCATGTGATTTTGGGACATATATGCAAAGTGAGGAATGGATATAAAAGGTAATGTTTGCATCTGACTAATTTTAAAAAAAAATGAGTGTGGCATTACAGGGAAAGGAATTTTCGTAGATGAAAAATTGAGGCACATGAACATTTCTAACAATGTTATGTTTTGAAAGAACACAGAGGAAACAAAAGGGTGTGTCTTGATTCTGAAGAAATATGCTATTGGAAATGATCTCTTTCTGTTAGTTTCAATATAAACTGCACAAAACCTGTTCTAAATCTAAGATGATCTAATTAGAAAATTATAGTCTACTTTTTTGTTGGCAGGTACATACATAGCTTGTTTCACATTTTTTTTCTGATACTCAGTTCTTTTTATTTTTTCAAAATGTCTCTCATAACACATCAAAATGATGTTAGTGTCACTTTTAGTGGTTTATGGGGTTTGTCTTATAAGCATATGCCCTTTGAAACACATACTATGTTGCCCCAGCCCCTACCTAGGTCTTCAAGTTAAGTGACCATTTATATTTTTCTGTTTTAAGTATAATATATATACTTGGTTAGTTTTCTTCAATTTGGGAATGATTTAAATTTGAATAAAAAAACATGGCTTAGTTAACAAATGTAAATAACATAATAAAACAAGCAAAAATTAAGCCTGTAAAAACAGGACGTTTTAGAGCATTTTTGTGTATAAATAGAGAGGGAAGTAAGTCATGTTTAATAACTGTTACAAAAATAAATAATGATTACGCCCCTTTGTTTA
The DNA here is from genome assembly GCA_021962125.1 of Bulinus truncatus. Classification (NCBI taxonomy): domain Eukaryota; kingdom Metazoa; phylum Mollusca; class Gastropoda; family Planorbidae; genus Bulinus; species Bulinus truncatus. The sequence goes on from JAGDYQ010000095.1 coordinate 139,984, forward strand.
GCTTATAATCTATATATAATATAAGAGCCCCTTAGGAACCCTGAAGTCCGGCCCTGAGAGGTCATATCGCGAAATGGACTTTTGATGGACACATGGCAGGCCAAGATCTACAAAATGATATATACATCATGGGTCTAGGACTTAAGGTTGTTGAGATCTAGTGTGATGACAGATAGACAAAACGGGGACAATAAAAATACACTAAACACATTAGTATTAGCAGACCTTAGAAACATACTTTGTGAGTCTTAAAACAACCTAACACCACTGGTGCCAATTTGCAAGTAAAGACCACAATTTTTAGCCCAAGTAGAAAGTTTTTAATAATAATGTTTGTATTTTTTTTATAGACCTAAAAAAAAACAACATTCCGATTAGTGAGATGCCATGTTTAAACAAGACACAATCTATCAGTTTGGCGTCACTAAAGGTACATTATAAGCTGTAAATAAGTTGATACTCAAAATGAAGTGATGTTGTATATCGCAAAATAAAAAATATATGAAGATTTTAGATCATAGTCGATATTGCTGTAAATATATTTGGCCTCAAATTTATCTTTAATGAAGTTAACAGGCCACAATAGCAAGTAGATTTGACAGATGATAGAAAATTCAGGCGTTCATTAATTTTCATAAAGGAAGCAGACATATTCTAAGACAACTTATAATTTTGTGAATATTTACACAACTATCATCATATCATCTGAGCAGAATACAGCCATCTCTTGATTAGCGCGCCCAAAAATGTTGAGACTTTCCCTAGATATACACTGTGCCGGTTTTGATTGTCACGTCTTTTTTCCTTCGCCTGCACGCCATTTTGTCTGTCTCTCAGTCATTCAGCAACAATCATCGAAGCAAGATGTCTGACTTACTTATTGTTTGCACTACCCATTTCGATTTGATTACTATGTTTTAAAAATAATTTTTTTAATTATGGACAAAAAAGAAACTCTTAAACGTAAACACATCACTTTAGAACCTTTTGCCGGAATGCGCAAAAGATTTTTGTGGCTTTGATGATCGTATCAACGAAGTTATTGGCGAAATCACTTAGTAGGAACAGATCTTGGCTTTAAAGCAGATTCAGAAAACATTAAAGAATTATTGGAATCTCACTCAAAAGACTCGACTGACAACGATCTTCTTGTAATTGAACACGAAAAAACGTCCGAGGAAGAAAATAAACAGGATCCGGAAGAAGAGGAAACACCTCCTATAGAAATTTCATCTAAAAGGAGAATTTGATCCCAACAAATAAAGAAGCATGAATGTTGTCGTGAAATCGACAAGCAAGTCAACTGATACCGGAAAATTATGGAGGAAAGAAAAAAACCTACTGTTCAGTTAAAGTTAGATGCATTTTTTGGTAAAAAATAAATTTTAAACCTACTTTATTTCTTTTATTTATATCCTTCTATATTTTGAAAAATATAAAGCAAGTTTTTAGTGAAAATTAAAATATAGGTCTAGGTTAAATATTTTAGAGGATTCATTATAATTGTTCCCATTGGTTTATTAACCGCGCTAATCAAGGGATCGCTGTATATGCCAACTGTACAAAAACGTCAAGATAAAAATGAGAATGACATTATGATTAATAAACATATACAAACATATATATTGTTTTCTGTAAGTTGCACCTTTAAAATAATAAGGTACCATAATACTGAACCATAAGTCATACCATTAGCAGACATGTGATTAAAAATACAAACTTATTGGATTGGCAATGTTTACTCAAACTATAAGAGATTGATATTAAGGATGGTAAACTTGAGATGTTGAAAATATTTTTTTTAAAATGGGAGTTCATCTTGAGTCATTTCATTAATTCTTTTATTAAAAAAATTAAATAAAAAATTCTTAGAACTTTTTCTGCAACTCGTCCTTGAGGAAAAGTTTGGATTGAGGTTGTATTCAGCAAGGATTCATGTTGTGATTCAAAACTTTAGTTAAATTTAGAACATAGGAATTTCTCATATTTTTTAATGGAATTTCAGTCTACATATGCTGGTCCGCTTAATTATTGGAAAATTAAAATATAGGTCTAGCTTAAATATTTTAGAGGATTCATTATAATTGCTCCCATTGGTTTATAAGTTTGATTAGCGCAATAAATCTTGGGGATTTATTAACCGCGCTAATCAAGGGATCGCTGCATATGCCAACTGTACAAAAACGTCAAGATAAAAATGAGAATGACATTATGATTAATAAACATATACACATAAATTATAAGTCAACATCTTTCTCAGTGATTTTTAACTATGTTTGTGGAATAAAATCAACCAAGAAACTAAAACTCAAATAAAGGAATAAAACTTGCTTTTGTTTGTAAAACTTAAATAAAGTAGATAAATTAGGTAAAAAAAAGTGCGCAAAAAATAATACTACATGTATTAAGCCGCATTTTGTTAAACAGTTATGGAATGGTATTGAACTATTATTTGTTTTGACATTATAATCTCCATTCATCTTTTTTACCATTATAAAAATGAATGAAAAGTAATAAGCTTCAGAATTCTACAATATAATGATTAATGGACTAGAAATTATTCATCAAGAATACATCTACATATTTATTCAAGTTTTCATCATGGTAAGTAATGTAACTAAATGAGAACAGGTCCAAATTGAGTTACAATATTTAATGACAACAAAAGACACGCACCCACAAAAATTTAAACTATATAAATTTTAATAAATGGTAATAAAAAGGGTATTCTCATGATATTATTTATGAGCAGTAATAAAATTGGAAAAAAAATTATTTTTTCAATGCATTAATTTTTTCCTTTAAATACTTACAGAAATATCAGGTAGCACTAAGTCTTTAACTTTTTCCATCATTAGATCATGAAAAAAAGGATGAAAACGGTATAAAGATCCATCTACACCAACAGTTACTTCCTTTCTATTCATCTTATTTAGTAAACAAGCTATTCCTGAATTTATTTAAGAAGACAAATAATGCAGTGAATTAGTAGAATTTCTTATAATTGCATTACAATCAATACAACAAAAAAATTAAACACATAAAAAAATAAAAGAAAAATAAATAAAGCTGAACAATATTTTATTTCTTATTGAATACATAAACATACTGGCCCACAATTGTATTGCCAGTATATTTAACAGAACAGACACATAAAAAATGATGATGGCTACAGCTTTAAAAAAGTTTGCTATGCTATTGATTTTTGTGTGATTTTGTGGCTTAAGGTGCACTGCCTTTTTTTTATTTGAAAGGAAATCCAAGAAAAAATGTTTCCAGTTAGACTCAATAGAATTCTCACTTTCATTGTCAAGCACACTTCATCTGAAGCTCTACTTTACAACACAAGCAAGACCCACAGAAATTCAATTTTAGGTTTGAGTGTTGCATTATTGGGTGTTCAGGTGTGACAAGAAAATTTAATTTTTAGTATAAACAATGCAAAGAGTATCAAAGGAGTTAAAGGAAAAATAGATATTGCAATACTTAAATAAATGTCTTCTATTACCTTCACACAGATGAGATTAATTTTTTTTAATAGTCCTTTTTTTCTAAAGCAAACTACAGTGAATTTTTGTGTGTGTAATGCTCAGTGATATTGATAAAAAAATAAGAAGTACAATAAAAATTGTCATTAAAAAAACATTCATGCAGGGGAGTAAAGAATGGTCAGTTCATTTAAAAACATCAAGTACATGAGGTGAAAAATGTGTTTCTATGATCTTTATATCAAGTGATTCATTTTTCATGGCCACTATTTTCCCCCCAATATGTCCTTTCTTATCATTCCAAGCATCACAATATACATGTATAAAGTTTTTTTTTTTGTAGAGTCACTTTTATGAAAAGAAATTATTTATTTAATAAACTTACCAGCAGAAGCCAAGTAAGCGGCTCTCTTAGAGACCAGACTGCATACATGTCTAACCAATCTACAATCTTGTTCATTATGAGTTGATAGATCTAATTCATCAAATATTTGCTTTGTAACTTTAAAGCCATCTACATTATCACTAAAAGAATATATTTTGAATATATCTACATTATACAAACCACAAAATATAGTTTTTTCATCCCTAAGTAATTTTTTCTAACATTTTATAGTTAAATCATTAATTAAGCAAAATCCTTAACATAAATTTACCATGGAAAATCTTTTTTTTTTTTTGCATTTATTTTTTAAAAACCTAATTATTAATATATAAAATTATTTTTATTATTTCTGTATTTTTTAGCAAACATCAATCTTGAGAAAGTCACCAGAATGTGTTCTAAAGTGTTTACTTATCTTAAAGAAAGTTGAAAGAAATTAGTAAAATATTTTTTTAAATTCTTACCCTTCTATTTCAGATACATATTTTGTATAAAACCTTCCTCGAGTAGCTAGGTGATAAGAACCTTCTCCATCAAATAACAGATTATGTTTTCTCAATCTCTCAATTGCCAGGCGGGCTATCTCACCCATGTACATTCCAGATATCATCTTTTCATAGCTAAATGAAAAATTTCATAAAAAAAAAAAAGAAGTCTAATATATAAAGCAAAGTTTAATTATATGTGTGGCCATGTGCAAAATCTCCATTCAACGCCAAACTTTGCATACATTTTTTGTGTGATTTTGTGGCTTAAGGTGCACTGCCTTTTTTTTATTTGAAAAAGTCTCTGAGGTGAAAAGATTTTCAATAAGTTGTATCCAATATAGTGAAATACCCTTTGTAGGAAAAAAATTTACTCACTAGTTTTTGAAGCAATGTATCCATCCCTTTTATTTGAATTGGTAAGTACAAAAATGTGATTCAAAGCTTGAATTATTTTGAATTCAAATGATTTTATACAAATTAGGTTTAGATTCTGAAGCATCATTATATTCTAAGAATGGATGATGCAGCCCTTTTGGTGGCAGAGTAATTACTCAAGTTTGGCAGATCTACCATGCTAATGTACAGCAATTACTAAACCAAAAGCCTGATATAAAAAATGTGAATAATCAAGTTTTTGTAGGTATTCAGAAATGGACCCATTCAATTATATACGTTATAAAGAAAAAAAAGAGATTTAAAAAAAAAAATGAACGATTTGGAATTCAAACAATTTCCATATAGACTAATTTCTAATTCTGAGGTATAAATGTATTTATGATGTATAATATAAATATACTGTCACCTCCCTTGGCAGAATAAGTGCTGACCCCCAACTGCCTCCCAATTCAAGCTCCTGGGTGATTACATGTTTATTTTTTTTGATAATTTAAAGAAATAGGCGATTTTGCTTTGTTCTAAATTTATGTTTTTTTTTATAAAAATGGGTTGAAAAGCTGAAATAATAAAAAAAAATCAAAGCAGCAAATTTAAAATAAATTAAAAAAATTTTTTAAAATAGATTAAAAAGGGCAAATTTCAACTTAAGATCTATCAGTTTTTAACAACTTCAGTACATCACTCTGAGATGATAAGCATTCACATGCTTCACAGTCTTCAGAACAAAATGGTTCCGACAATATGGATTTTATAAATGGTGTTTCACTTTGTTCAAAGCTTTATTGACACACTGTGATAATCTGCTCAAGTGCACACCAACATTTCTAGCAATAGGATAGGATAATGAGTTGACTGACTAGGGCCCCTGCTAGTAAGTGGGCCATTGTCAGGTAGGCCTTTATTGCTAACAGTGTCAGGCCCAAATTGTAGGGAAAATTGAGCACTTGTCAGGATCCATAAGCTAAAATCACTTAACAGTTTGTGGAATAGAGGTCGAAAGGACATCAGTTGTTAAAGATATAAGGGACTCTAAATTTGCAAGTGGGGGCATTGACACCGTTTTTTGACATTAAGTCCCCAAAGACATATGAACAGCTCTGTCTAGTAACCTAAAGTTGGATATAGGAAACACAATATAGAGTGTATTCTGTAAGTTGCACCTTTAAAATAATAAGGTACCATAATACTGAACCATAAGTCATACCATTAGCAGACATTTGATTAAAAATACAAACTTATTGGATTGGCAATGTTTACTCAAACTATAAGAGATTGATATTAAGGATGGTAAACTTGAGATGTTGAAAATATTTTTTTTAAAATGGGAGTTCATCTTGAGTCATTTCATTAATTCTTTTATTAAAAAAATTAAATAAAAAATTCTTAGAACTTTTTCTGCAACTCGTCCTTGAGGAAAAGTTTAGATTGAGGTATTCAGCAAGGATTCATGTTGTGATTCAAAACTTTAGTTAAATTTAGATCATAGGAATTTCTCATATTTTTTAATGGAATTTCAGTCTACATATGCTGGTCCGCTTAATTATTGGATAAACAAATTAATGTTTAAAGAAATCTTTCAGAAATATCTAATCTAAAGCGTTATTTCTATATGTACTGACTTCTAGCACATCAGAAGAGCCAACTGGAAATATTCTTGATAAGAGACAATTACTAATAGAATTATTTTTTTTATAACATTACTGTCATTAAAGCTAAAATTATTACAATTATTAATAAATCACAGGGTTAAAAATAGCATACATTTGTTTTCCAGGGTTTATGGAATGCTTGTCAATTGATTTATCAAAGTCAGTCAATATGAAATCTAAGCAACCATCATTGCCAAATGCACCCCATTCTGTGTTGATCAAGACCTAAAAAAAAAAAACATGAACAAGTAATAAATTTATGTACAAATTTATAAAAGCTAAATAGACTAACTCATTGTGTCATTTATTTATAATTCAGTTTCTTTAAAAATATAATTGCTCAAGAAGATTTCATCCCACCAACCTGTTTTGGTTCCTTAAAATCTCCATCCCAAGTCTTTACTTCACTTAGACTTTCAATGTAACATGCATTAGTTCCAGTTCCTGTGAGAAACACAAACTTAAGTTAGAATTGAAACAGTTATAAACAAATGCTAAACAATGAAAAAAAATCAAATACCAAGAAAAATGTACTTTTAATCCTTAACTCTAGAAGTGAATTTGATTTTTGATTCCTGACATCCTAGTGCCAATATTTAACAAAAAATTGATTCATAAAGGGTTTTCTGTTACACCAAAGTTTACTCACTCAATTTATCAATATTTAGGATGGGAGACTGCCAATAAAAAGTGTTAATCTTATTAAAATAGATATATAACAAAAAATATATATATATTTGAATAATGGATTTTTCCCTTTAACACTGCACTGCAGCTATAGAGGTCAATTAGTTAAAAAGAAAAAGGAAAAATGTTACATAATCTTGACCACAAGGAGTACAGTCAACCATATAGAACTCATATATGAATAAATTTTTTGAAGATTTACAACTACAGAATAACATTTTTATTTCTATCTAGTGTATCATACATTAACAATCTATTAATACCTTTCCTAATTTAATGGAACATAAATTTATTGCTTTCACACTAGCAATAACAGAATGGATAAAAAGAAAATATTAAATTGAAGATTCCGAACTTCTGAAAAGTATTACCAACCAGCGCCACTGTAATAGGACAAACTCTTGATCAATGAAATATAAATTGCTAACAAGGAAGGCATGGTAAAAGAAACCATTTATAAACAAAATTTTTTTTTTGCAAGCAGAAAAATCGGAATTTTGGTGAATAAAGATAATATACTATAATTTTTGGTTTTTAGAATTTGAAACCTATTTTATCAAAGTGAGACATTTTTTTTTTTTTAATTACAGATAAGTTAGCCATGCCCATTCCCTCTATTACAGATAAGTTAGCCTTGCCCATTCCCTCTTCTTTCCTCTACTATAAGGCTGGTAGAATAAGGCAAAAACCTAAATTGGAACGTTCAAATAATTATGAAACAGGCAAGGCACCACAGAATGCATTCAATATGAAAAGGTATAAAATCCTGATACAGGGTAAATACCTAGTGAGTTCAGATGGAATAGAGCAGGTATGACATAGAGGCAAATGGTGAGATAGAATTATACTCAGGAATCCAGAGACAACAGATGGCAGAGTGGTGTAGATACTTGACTGTCGACCTGAGAGTCCTGGGTTCGATCCTCGGTGAGGCCCATGGAATTTTTCCAGGTGAAATTTGGTACAAAGTCGTCCCACAAGTCCACCCAGCTTAAAATGGGTACCTGACTTTAAGTTGGGGAAGTAAAGATGGCTGGGCGTTGTGCTAACCACACAATACCTTCATATGCCGAGGTTATCGAAACAGATGCACTCTACACTTCATCTGCCCCAATGGCCCGTTAGGGCTAAGGGAACTTTACTTACTTCACTTATTTAATCCAGAGACAGTTACTCAGCTCATAAGGGCAGAGGAAGTGCTGAATTCAACTGTTTAAGGTGCCATACAATAACGAGGGTGGTATGTCTAGTACAACGCCAAGCTGCTTTTACTTCTCTAACATGTGTCAGGTATCCATTCAAAAAGACCTGAAAAAGATACTGAGGTTCTCACCGAGGTTCCAACCCAATACCCCTAGGTTGATAATTTACACTGCTTGACCATGTGTTCGCACATAAAAATAAACTACCATTTTAAATTTATTTTAGTTGAATTGAAGAAAAAAAAATTGGATCCTCTTTTTCTCTTGTTTCATGGTTTCACCCAATGCTGGATTTTCCACGAAAGGTATCTTTATATTGTAGTGGGGTAAGTGTTTAGAAATATAGCTACCTTAACCTAAATATAAAGTCACTATTTATCACATCATCTAAGTAAAACAGCTAAATAAAGTTTCACGTAATGTTAAATTTTCAAGGTCTAAATGAATCAATCACAACAATACCAAGAATAAGTCCAACAGCACACTGCCGATCACTGTGAGCACAAGACATTAGTGCACCAACAGTGTCATTGATTACAGCCAAACATTTCACATTTTTCATATCCTGCAATATTTCATAAAGGAATTATTTATAAATTTTAGGTTTTAAACTACTATTATAAGTATAAATGTAACAAATAATGATTAATTATAAAAACAATAAGAAGTAGGTAGTCTAACTGAATTTTCGGATCTAATGTAATTATTTTATTGAAATGAAATTAATCCTCTAAGAATTTGAATACCAATTTTATTAGTATATCTTGATTAATAAAGAAACTTTTTTAAAACACCTTAAAAAGTACCATTTTCAGTCGTCATTTACTAAATTATCCATATCCCCACTCACTGCTTAAATAAATAGTAGCATATAATCTTTTTGACTCGAACAGCTTTTTGTCAAATTTGTCATGACAATTTTTAAACAATTACTGAAAAAAAAAATTGAATCACAGACATAGTTATGATATTAATTTGAAGTATATTTGATACTTTATTACTTTTTTCGGAATATATTTGCTATCCATTTAAGATCTAAACCATGTAATGAAGAAAATGTAAATGCATTTTGTCGAGAAAACATCCATTACCATTCTGAGCTAGTTGAGATATCTTACTGCTGTGAGATGAGTCAAGTCATAAATTTCAACAAGAGCCTGGAACTGGTGGTAATTAAGTTCATGTCCCCAAATGAACACAGCAGAAATGACCGGTTTCAGAGAAAACGAAGTCTTTCCGGCAGAGTGCTTGCTGATGTATAATGCAGTGTAAGAACAAAGTGCCCAGAATTTGCAAATCTTCCAACTGAGTCCTAATCAAACCTGCAGTTCCATAAAAATCTCTTTTCCAGTGTTTGTTCCGAGCATACCACAAATGCATGATAACTCTACTGTACTCTGAAAATCATAATTCACATTGCAAATAAACAGGAGAAGTTGTGTTGTACTCGAGATCAGTTGACTTGACACCACGGATAAGCAGGAGAAGTTGTGTCGTATACTCTGGAGATCAGTAGACTCATCCCATGCCAGAGAATATCACAAATTTCTAGCTTTCTCACATATCTGAGCATTGTTTTCTCCAAGTTCTTCTGTTCTCTGCATAACTGAACTTGCCAAAAGGCTTATGCTTCCAAATTTATTGGCTTTCTCAGGACATAAGCCATTTGCTGATTCCATCATACACTCTTTGATGAAGGCCATCAATAAATGGTTTTCCTCACTCTGACAGCTTACGTATTATTTTGTTAGCTCTGGCAGCTTACGCACTCTTTTGAAAGAGTGACAGATTTAATTTTCAGCAAACTTTCTACAGAAGAAATTTCTAAATTACTTTTAAAGAATCATGTCTCATAGTGTAACTTTCCAGATAACTAAAAATGTTTCATGTTGACGCCACAGATTGTATTCTTGCAAAACAGCAACACTTTCACTGTATACCAGGCTATCAGCTTTTTAGTTTTTTGTTTCTACCAAAAAAAAAAAAAATACTTAGCTCCCCATTTTTCAATGAAAACGCGACAATAGTCTACTTTATATAGCACACACAACTCAAGATAGGATTTAAATCACTGGTATCAGTGATTTACATATCCTTTTAACTTTAGTACCTACTAACACTTTCCTGGAACAATTTTTTGGGGAACCATTGAGTCATGGAGAAGAGAGTTGTTTTTTAAATGTGTCCCCATTTTTTTGCTGTTTTTCACTCTTAGTATCCTTTTACACTGAATAACATGTTTCTAGCCTCCAGAATTCATAAAAAAATTATCAGCGAAGATCACCAAAGTATTCTAAAGATAATATTTAATTTCAAAGGTTATAAGGTTGTTTATCCATAAGTTCAACAAACCACTCCAAGTATTATTGGCGGGTCAGATAAAATGGCATAGCAGACAGTAGTTTGGTGAGCCATAGGCGACGCAAATGAAAACTGAGTGAATTGAAGTGCAGAAATAAGCTATGTAACGTGTAAAGCAGTTTTATTTTATGTACATTAGTATGGATTATTTCAGTTAAAATAATAGTAAAATTATCTCAAAATAATAACAGACAACCTTGAAATAATTTAATAATGATCAACATATAATATGTAATCATTGGACAAAAATTGAAAACAACTGTTCAATGAGTAAATAATAATTTTGTGAAAAAAAAATTGAAAAAAATAAAAAGTCATCAAATATTATCTATTATTTGAATAGTAAAAAAGTAAATTGCTATCATTATAAGGATAAAAACTGTTTTATTCAATAACTTAAAATATTCTTATTACTGTAAATTATATGGCTGTTGAAACATTGTTGTTAGAATTCAACTACTGTATAATGATAAAAAATAGATATATTTATTATTTTGCCCTCTTGCTGTATGCCCACTATTGACTTTTTTAACCTGCAATTTATGCAATAGAAAATGAAAGTTATTTTTCCATTTTTGTGGTAGCCAAAAACTCACACCAGAGCTCATCACCAAACTTTCAAAAAACGAAAATGACTATGGCATGTAAGTAAGCACAGTGTAAATGAAAGTAAAGTAAAGTGAGAGTGACATAAAAATAGCCTTGCATGGACAATGGCTAGGGAGGGGGGGTATTTTAAAATACTTGGGCTTTTCATTCATCAATAGCCGAATGCGAATAATGGAGATAAGCATTACAATTGCAACAGTTGTTGCAGCTTCAGCATAAACACGTTTATAAGCCACTGATGACCCACAAAATTCCATATTCTATAGATGCTAGTCGATGCTGATGCAGAAAGATGCTCTAGATTTTTTATGCAGATCAATGCCCCTCAAATTACTGCTGGTTACACCTGGGTGTTCTTGGAAAAAACTGAATAAACAGGCCTAAATGAACATTAAATAATGGACAGGTTAAAACTAGGGCTGCTGATTAAACTGCGCTAACTGCGTAAAAAAATGCAATTAAATTTTTTAACGCAAAGTCTAAGCGCGTTAATTTGACCGAAATGCTGAAAGTTCACCAAATAAATAAATAACCGAATTTCACTCAACGATTTGAAGTTAAAGTCCATTCACTTATTAAGTAGATCTACCACCCCTACCTTGTCGCAATTCGCACACACACCCTCATCCCCAGCTATGTTGACAAAAGCCCCACTTTTATTGTAAAATGAAGATGTTTTTGTTATATAACCCTTCGACAAGTGAACCTCCTGCTCCCTTCCCGGTCGATGTAAAAAGAGAAAAGTTTCATTCACTAGTTTACATTCTATAATGTAGTGTATTGGTGGAGGTACTGTAGTGTATTGTTGAAGGTAAAAAAAAATCAAGTGTATAATGAGCCCGGTTATAATTATGTCAAAATAACGAGATGCTAGAAATTTTTTATCATCATTTTTAGCGCAAATTTTTTAAATCGCATTTTGATAATACAGCATTTTGCTGGTCATATCTGCACTAATAGTTTCATATACACCATACCTGTCAATCAAGGTCTAGACTCTGCTGATGCACACATCAGTACATGAGACAGTGGTTGTATTTTTCAGAATTATTGTGAAACAGCTGATTAAAATTTTTTTATATAGGGCTGTTTAGTAATTGCATAAAAGCGTATTTAACGCGTAAAAAATATGCTATTAAATTTTTTAACTCAAACACCTAAATGCATTAAATTTGACCCAAATGATGTTATTTCAGAGTTGAGGGAAAAAAAAAACCCACTAAATAACCCAATTCTAAAACCAGAAATAGATTTAAGGCAAGAAAAAAAACCCGAACACAGAAACTGTCACGTTTACATAAAATCATAGCAGCTATATGACCTTGAAACAATAGGATTGTCAGTTCTTAATTCTAATTTATGACCCTAAATACAATTAGTGAACATCTGCAGAAGTGTGCTCCTAGTTCGATTGACAGGTGCCATGGTTTTGAAACAATACTAAAAAAAATATTGGCAATATAGAATACCAATACTGCCTGTAAAATCTATTGGCAATACCAATACCAATACAATTTAAAAACCAGTATTGGAATACCAATATTTATTTATTATTGCCTTAACAATATCAATATTTGGGTCATTCGACGAATAAAATGCAAATACGTAATTCATTGCTCTATATCACTTACATCGATAAACGATAAAAACATTTTCTTGACTGATTTAGATGAGGTATTTTTTAACCAAATTTTGTTCAATAGTTAACACTTGCTTCAACAGTTTCCTCAAAGCATCCAAAAGTCTTTGACAACATAATAAACTACTATTAAATAAGTTGGCATACCTTAACGTCATTAAGCGAACAAGATTTTTAATATGTACTGCTGTACACATATTGTGAATGAATGAATGAATGAATAGATGGATGGATGAATGAATGGATGAATGAAGCAAATGACTGTCATAGAAAAGCAAATGATACATAAGCAGCCAATTAAACATCACACTATAGTAAAAGCAGTCAGACCGAGTCAGTGGATCGCATTACATCTGTAAAACTAACGATGAACGATGAATTACAGTAGAGTTCATAGGGTAACGTCACCAACTGGCAGTCACCACTTGAAGTTTCAGGCGAAGAAATGTAACCATTTCAAAATGCGCACTGCTCAGTCGTGAACGAAGGAGGGGCAAATACTCGTCCTCCTAATGAAAACAGCCCTTCAACAGCAGCGCTTGAAGGAAGTCCTGTATTCAGGTCTATGTATATTTTACGGATATGTGGATAGGCGTCCAATGATGCAATACCGTCTGAAGTGTCTGCCAAGTAATTATTAATTTCTTGATTCACATCAGGTGAATCATTCACACGATGTCGTCTGCCTGACTATCCAGCGAAGAAGTCTGGCTGATTATCTGTACCATCAGCAGTAGCAGCCGACGTTGCTTTCTGATCATCAGTCGTAGCAACCAATAGTGATTGTGAAACGCGTCTCTTCAGTAGTTCAGTAATATCAAGTGATATCAAGTTCATCACAAAGTTTGTCAAACATAGCTTCCATGTCACTTACACAGAGAATGTTGTAAACTCTGGTGACAGCATCATATATTGAATTCCACCGGGTTTCACCAGGTGTTACCAAAAGAAGCTACAACTGATCGGTTTTGTTTATTCCAGAGGGCTGTCAACTTTGAAAATGTCTGAACTGATGTTCTCTTATAAAGTGGATCAGCAATTTTGGCACAGTCACAGGCTGAGCAAATGACAGGCACGCTTCCAATGTGCCGGAAGGACATACAGGATCTGATCATCATCTGCACTGCTTGTTGGATTCAAGGTCTCATCAATCTCCTGATACTGAATACAGGATCTGATCATCATCTGCACTGCTTTTTGGATTCAAGGTCTCATCAATCTCCTGATACTGAATACAGGATCTGATCATCATCTGCACTGCTTGTTGGATTCAAGGTCTCATCAATCTCCTGATAATGATTATCTGAATCGTCAGAATTGTCCTCACCATTCTGATCCATTTCCACGCTGCTATCTTCAGATTCATCAACTGAAAAGAGACGGAATGCTTTTATGAAGTTTGACCCACTGTCAGTGACAGTGAAACATATTTTGCAACTCATACTCTTCAAAGATCTCTCCAGCGTCTTTTCAATTACATGGAAAGTATGTTTGCCCTTTAGTTGACGAACAGTAAGACAGGCAGTATTCTTTTGTCACAGATAAACTACTGCTACCACTGGACACTTGTTGAGGCACTGATATAGTCTGTGAAGTTGCGGAAGTGTCGTAATCTGCCATGGTTTTATGTCTCTGAAACAAATAAAAAGTTACATATTATAATTATAGTTGGCAGACACATGACACATGCATGGATAGTGGAATGGTGACATGAGTCACATGACCCAGCAAAGGCCAGAATTATACATTGTCTAAAGTATACATTTATTGCTAATTAACCTTTTTCCCCGGCAAATTTTTTTTTCTTTTTTTTTTATTCTGTTTTATTTTTATTGAAAGCATTATTATAAGACATGTTAAAGTGAAAAAAGTTGAAAAAATTGAAAAAAATTTTGCATTCGAGGCATATTCCATTTTAGGAACATTGCCGACTTGATGTACAATTTTTTTTAGGAAAGAAAATGATAGGTGCCCTTGTTTTGAAACAATGGAACTTGTGTCAACTGGTTTTGGGACAGAGAATGTATGGTGATCGTATGAGCCATAAGTGACGCCATCTTTGTTGGGAGAGAGGCTACTAAGTGTATTGAAAATGTAACTGGGTTGGGAAAGGGGGTAAAATAAAAAAAACGCGTTAATAATAAGTGAGCAACTAATTTCTGGCTACACTATTATTTTATTAAGCAAAGGGTACATATGAAATAAAAAATGACGTGTGTATTATTTTGGGATGGTTAGTAGAGGGGGTATGTACGGTAATGGAGGGTAGGAAAAACAAGACTTTACTTGGTTGGCGAAGTGTAGCAAAATGACAGGGTGGGGGGACAGGGGGGTTGACATACGTCATTAGTTCGGAAACTACGGTGCGAAAAAAACGCATGTTTTTCATAGTTGTTAATTAAAAAGAACAACTCGCATCACTTGACTAGATTGATACATGTCAATAAACTGGTCTTAATAACTAATTCAAAAACTAATGGAAAGAAATATATGCTAATGGTTAATAAATCTTTAACATTTAATTATTCGTTAACCTGACTTGTTTATTATGCCTTTTTGTGCAATAATATTTTAACATACTAGTTTGAATACAAACAAATAAATTATAGTGTTTCGATTAAAATGTGCGTTAATTTTCGATAAAATTTTTAATCATGCGTTAATTTCGAAATATTAGTTAGCACTTGACGACTATTGATTTACCTCCCGTGGTTTAAAAAAAATTGTAAAGTAAAAAGATAATAAAACAAATCAATTGATAAAATATTATTTTTGAATTTAACAGTTCTGATATATGTATATATATATATATATATATATATATATATATATATATATATATATATATATATATTAGAGCTGTTGTTCGATTAAAAAAATGATCGAAATTAACGCATGATTAAAAAATTTAATCGCTAATTAACGCACTTTTTAATCGACACAATATAATACATTTTGTTTGTATTCAGACTAGTAAGTCATAATATCATAGCATAAAATTGGTATAATAAACAAGTCAGATTAATTTACGAAAGAGGTATAATTAATTGTAACAGATTTATTAAGCGTTAGCACATATGTCTGTTGAGTTAGTTATTGGGACCAATTTTTTGAGATGTATCCATCACGTCAAGTGATGCGAGTTTTTTTTTTAATCAACAACCATGCCAAACAAGTGTTTTTCTCGTACCATAGGTTCCGAGATAATTTCGTATTTCAACCTCTCTCCCCTCTATCCCTTTCGTATTTTGCTACACTTTGCCCCCCCCCCCCCACGTTTGTCTTGTTTACCCAACCCTCCACTACCGTACCTACCCCTTCACTTCCCATCCCAAAACAAAATACACACGTCATTTCTATCTCATATGTGCCTTTTCCTTCATAAAATAAAATGATAGTATAGCCAGAAAGTTCACTTATTATTAACGCGTTTTTTTTATTCCCACCTTTCCCATCCTGTTAGATTTTTGACACACTTAGCAGCTTCTCTCCCCACAAAGATGACGTTACTTATAGCTTACCCAACCACCGTACCCCCTCTGTCCCATTTTTTCAAATCATGGCACCTGTCAATCAAACTAGGAGCACGCTACTGCAGATGTTGACTAATGGTATCATTGAGGGTCATAATTAGAATTAAGAAATGACACTCCTACTGTTTCAAGGCCATGTGGCTGCTATGATTTTATGTCAACGTGACAGTTTCTGTGTTCGGGGTATTTTTTTTTCTTTTTTTTTTTTAATCTTGTCTGATCTGGTTATGGTTATAGAATTGGGTTAATTACTGATTACTGAAATGACAACATTTGGCTAAAATTGAACGCATTTTGATGTTTGCGTTAAAAATGTAGTCGCATATTTTTAACGCATTAATTACGCTTTAATTGTAGTTAAAAAACCGCCCAATATAAAATATTAAATTTAGCTCAGTGTCAAAATAATTCTGAAAATTACAACCACTGTCTCGTGTACAGTCTAGACCTTGATTGACAGGTGTCATGTATATGAAACTATTAAAGCGATAAAAAAAATTTGGGCAAAAAATGATGATACAAAATTTCTAGAATCTCGTTATTTTGATCTAATTATAACCTGGTTCATGATACACTTATTTTTTTTTACCTTCAAGTTGACTTCAACAATACACTACAGTATATAATGTAAACTAGTGAATGAATTTTTTTCTCTTTTTACATCGACCGGGAATAGAGCAGGAAGTTTACTTGTCGTAGGGCTATAAAACAAATACATCTTCATTTTATTACAAGTGGGGATTCTGTCGACATACCTGGGGGTGAGTGTGTGTGTGCGGATTGCGACAGGGTGGGGTGGTAGATCTACTTAATAAGTGAACAAACCTATAAACTTCAAATTTGTTGTGTGAAATACTGTTATCGATTTCTTGAACATTCAGTATTTTTGGTCAAATTAACGCATTTAGGTGTTGCGTTAAAAATTTTAATCGCAAAAGTTTTTTGACGCGTTAATCGTAAATTAACGCAGTTTAATCAGCAGCCCTAATATATATATACATAAATATTAGTTATACAAATTCTGACGTCACATCGAGGAATAATTTATATCAATAATAAGATAAAAGAAGACAAAGAAATGAGTACTCATGTGACCTATTAAAAAAGGCTCCAAGGATCAAATATTAATAAATTGCCATAAATTTTTATGAAAGTAAATCTTTCTTATAAAATTAAATTTTTTTCATAATATTTATTTAAATTACATGAAATCTGAACATACAGTGATATAAAATGAAATAGTTAAGAAACCATTGAAAAAAAAAATTGCATTACATTCATGACGTTTTTGCAAGCAAATATTACACAAAAAATTCGTTTAAAAGTATTCACTTAAAAACATATCAGAATACATTTGTCAAATAAAAAAAATGAAATTCACAATAAGAAAACCCAGTCCATCAAAGATGTCAGTTCAAACATTCAAAATTACTATGGTCCACGATAGTGTAGAAATCATGCAATTTCATGCAGATTTTTCACCAAGAAGGCCTCAAGAGACCATCATGAAATTTTCACCATAGCTAGTACTTACCAAGGTTAACAAGAGTGCAAAATATGAAAAGTGTGAATTACTGTCCGCATGGTCATCTGGAGTTCGCAATAAGTGCAAAAATGGACGACCATGATGCTTAAAGGGGCCCACCATGAGTACACTATTATAGATTAAATAATAAACACATATATGGTACTTACTAATTGTATAACAAACATCATTTCATGTCTTATAGGTTCTTGGCTATACCGGGTCAAATATTGACGAA
The DNA here is from genome assembly GCA_021962125.1 of Bulinus truncatus. Classification (NCBI taxonomy): domain Eukaryota; kingdom Metazoa; phylum Mollusca; class Gastropoda; family Planorbidae; genus Bulinus; species Bulinus truncatus. The sequence continues at coordinate 158,184 of JAGDYQ010000095.1, forward strand.
AACTGTCTGAAGTGCAATGTTTGGAAATGTTTAGGTCTTTATGTGTGAAAGCTACACTTGAGAAAAATATATCATTCAACTCAGGCCAAAACAATGAGTAAATACTCAAAATTTCAGCCTGATACCTCTTTTAGTTTTTGAAATATTCACGTTCAAATATCGCGAAAATGTAAATGTCACGCGAACTCGCGACTAGTTTTAAAAATTTTAAAAAGCATGTCTCAGAAAGTTTTTGACCAAATGGCCTGAAATTTTCAGGAATCACTCAAATTTGAATGTACCACAAGCCCTGAAAATTTCAGGAAGATCTGAGGGGGTCGGGTGAACACCACTGGTTGAGTTGACATGGAATGACCCCGCGGAAGTTATACACATGTACGCCAGGCTAGCCGATTATGTATTAGATAGTAAACAGGCCAGGTACCCGGATCGGCTATTAGGCACGCAGTTGGAGTTGAAAAAGTAGATGCGCTCACAACACCATATCATTGACTAATCTTAATTCATTCATAAAATTTTAAAGGACTCTTTCTCAATAGTTCTTTTTATCAATTCTCTTTCACTTACATCCACACCCATCCCTCCCTCCCTCTCCCGCCCGCCAACCCCCTTCCACTCAAGACATGCTCGAATCGCAGTGGGTCTCAATGTACACAATTACAAAAAGGGGCATTTAGTATAACTGAATGTTCTTAGAACATGTATTATTTTAATTTTCTTCTATTTCATTTTTATTCCAACTTTACATAATTTGCGCACACTACTCCATATCATTTCAAAATCTTAATTAATTAATAAAAAGAATTCCCCATTTTTTATTCAAGAAAGAGTTATTTGATGAACAAAGTGCGCACCAAACATACTCTCATTTAGTAAGTCGTCTCTTTTCAATTTCTATAAGTTTGGAATTCCCCAAGCTATTTTTATACTGACGGTCGACGCGCGCTTTTTTTTTTACTCCGCGAACGTGTGACGTAGAACTTCTCTTCGTTTTTAGCGATTTCATCTCGTGCGGTGCCGTGTATTTGTAACGAGCAGACATGTGGCTTTTATTGCCACGAACATCCTATACATTGCACGGTGTGAGGGTCTGTCAAACGTACGGTCGACTATGTTAGACAATTATGTATATAGATTTTTTCCCCGAGAAAATGGTTTGATTAGTTAATACAACTTCATGAAGTGCAACCCTTTCAATCTGGCCCAATAATACGACTCAAAACTGCCTGTTATTCTTCTAGGTTCAAGCAAATTACATTTTTCGAAGCATTATGGAAAAAAAACAGAATGAGAAATGAACAGTTAAGAGAGATCGTGGTGTTGAACATTTTTAGATGGGACGAATGAAATTGTGTCTTTAAAATGTGTATCTTTTGATACGCAGAGTCTGATCATCTCGTTGAGAATAAATTGTATTTATCATTTTCTTTATTTTTATTTCTTTCACATTCTAGCAACTGGCCCAAGAGTCAATACAGACACTTATCATACAGCTAGTTTGTCAATGCAGACAATAAACTAGACTACCAGTATTTAGTACTTCAAAATAAGTGTACAGCTATCATCGTTCTGGATAATAGTTACCGATATTGATCTGTTAATCGATTGTCTTTGAACATTCGATTTGATACTTTGTAGTTATGAAAGTATATCGCATTGACAAACACAATTACAATAATACATTTCAGACTCCAATTAGAGTAACACTTATTTCAATAAATACACCTTACTAAAACCTACTGAACCTACCTACATACCCTCCTACTGAACCTGCCTACATACCCTTCTACTGTAACCAGAAGATGCGCCCCCGTCACCATTACAAACTATCGCATACACTACTGACATACACATAACACTACCAATCACATACACCAATATATATATATATATATATATATATATATATATATATACTCACATAATATTCTATTACATATACATACTATTTAATGGTATACTGTGTCTTACTGCATTTTCCTAAATGGTATACTATGTCTTACTGCAGTTTTCTGAATTGTATACCATATCTTAGTTGCTGAATGGTATACAAAGCCTTACTTAGTTGCAGAATGGTATACAAAGCCTTACTTAGTTGCAGAATGGTATACCATGTCTTACACTTACTGCCCGAAAATGTATACATCTGTACTGAAGTTGCTGCATACAGTGCTAACTCTTTCAAAATGGTTACATTAGCTGCTTGTTATAAATATACTAATACGTTTGTATTTATACATTTTAATAAAACAATGCCAATAGAGAACTAAAGTTATATTTAGTTTGATTGAATGTTTTTCTTACCTTTATTTCATCTTCTTTATCTTTTCGTCTTCCATACAAAAATGTGGCTAATGCAATCATCCATAAAGCAATGACCATCGATACCTATATAAACATATTAATTATAAATAGCCACTATAGCTAGACGTTTGTTTATATAGTTTATTATTGCAGCAATTCAACTGTTAAACCTCATTAGTCTCTGGATGGATTGCCAACGAATATTTTAAATTATACTTCTTCTATATAACCACTGCTAGAAAACGTATTATTATTTCTGAAGACAATACCAACATAATAAAATAAAGAAAATGTTTCACTGATGTTGTGTCACACTGTTTAGACAATTTGGCTAAATGACCCTTAAAAAAACACTTCACATTTATTCATGTACATGTTTTGTTATTCTCAATTTGTTTTGTCATCTTCATCGTTATTTTTTATTATGATAAAAATTTATTAAATCTCCGGGGTTGTACAAGATGGTAATTTATGGACGCAAATTTTTAAAATAGCGTATTGTCGTGATTAAAAACAAGTTTTCAATTTCTCATCTTTCTATCTAAAAGTTAGAATGTCTAAAATCAATTTTACAAGATTTATATACGTAACAACACAACCACAGCCTATACATTTCTAATAGACATATTATATATATATATAAATAAATATATATATATATATATATATATATATATATATATATATATATAGCCGTGTGGAGTAGAAACAAGACTGGTGTACATGGTACAGGGTTCGATTCATGTCGATAAATACTGTTTCAGGTGTGTAAATGTTATCAAATGTAACCAGCTTACATGGGAGCCTGTCAATATTTGAAGAAATGTAGGCGTTGTTCTAGTCACAAGGAATGAATCTCATGAATCTAGCGGAGCCAACAATACATGGGATAAAATAAGGACACCATAACAAGTTTATGCAGACACGCCCTACTTCCGGGTGTCGAACATTTGAGTATTATAGTTTGTTTTGGCCGCGAGTAAATCACAGTACCCTGCACTAACCCCCCCCCCCAACATATTGTGTATTCTCTCTTCTTTTTTATATTCTATATATCATCCCCACCCCTACTTATTCTGTGTCCTATATATCTCCCCCCACCCCTACTTATTCTGTATTCTATATATCTCCCCCACCCCTACTTATTCTGTGTCCTATATATCTCCCCCACCCCTACTTATTCTGTATTCTATATATCTCCCCCACCCCTACTTATTCTGTATTCTATATATCTCCCCCACCCCTACTTATTCTGTATTCTATAGCCTATATCTCCCCCACCCCTACTTATTCTGTATTCTATATATCTCCCCCACCCCTACTTATTCTGTGTCCTATATATCTCCCCCACCCCTACTTATTCTGTATTCTATATATCTCCCCCACCCCTACTTATTCTGTATTCTATATATCTCCCCCACCCCTACTTATTCTGTATTCTATAGCCTATATCTCCCCCACCCCTACTTATTCTGTGTCCTATATATCATCCCCACCCCATAAAAAAGGATTCCATTTGTATTTGTAATTCAAATCATTACAACAAATTTTAAGTAACAAAAATAACTCTAACACAATTTCCTAAAATATAAGATTATATAGTCATCGAATGCGAATATTTTTCTCAACTGGAATAAACACTCAACTTATACATCAAGTCCTTAACACAACTTATACATCGAGTCCTTTACACGACTTATACATCGATTCGTTTACACAACTTATACATCGAGTCCTTTACACGACTTATACATCAAGTCCTTTACACAACTTATACATTAAGTCCTGTTACTTGATCAGTGACTGCTCTCTACATTCTCTCCCGTTAATTTTTATTTACACTTCATAAATTGACAAAACCACTATCTGTTCATGTTTTTTTTTATTTTATGCAAAGATTTTTTAACGCTGAAATTTTTACTCCAGCTCATTAAATATATTACTTGATAAAATATTTCGTCATTCTGATATAGTCTAGACACTTTGGTTGAAATTCGTTTTGTATATAGACACTTTGGTTGAAATACGTTTTGTAATTTTTGAATTCATATAGAATTCCTCTCTACCCCCTCCCTTATATTTATTATTTACCCCCCACCTCCCCTCTCCCTGTTTGTTTTCTTTTCATTTCTCATTCTGTATTAACTCTTCCTCCTCCTACCCGCATTTAAAATCCCTCTCTTACTTGTATTATTTTTTTCCTTATATAATTTGTACACATACAATCAACTTCTTTGCATTCTCAGTCTCGTCAGTTCTATATTTCAGTACCTCTATTCGTTTTGATTGTTGGGATGTAGGTGATATGATGTAAACTAGTGGAGGGAGAGTGTGCTGCAGGCCAGATAAAACAACCTTCAGGACCGTACTTGGTCTGCTGGCCAGTAGTTTGTCCATGTTTGGTATGGAAGATAATTTTTTTCAAAAGATCATTTTTAGGCGCCCTCTCTAGCTCGGCGCCCACTCTAGCTCGGTGCTCTGTACGCCGCACAAGCCGCACTACTCTGGTTCGGTATACTCCCTTTGAACCCACTCTTATAGAATCGATCTTAGTCCTAGCCCCTTATGGGCCGCCGTGTCACTCAGCTGCTGGAGACTGTCATTCAACCCCCATGGCTAGCTGGCTTCTCTATTCCGCTAGACGTGGACACTCGTACACCAAGTTGTCAACGATTTCCACGTTCCACATGCAGTGGCGACAACGGGATTCGTAATTGGGTCTCAGGTTCCTAAGTAGGCACCAATCGGAGAGTGCCCGGTTTGAAACTTAGCTATCAGGGCCTGTTCGTCTCTTCGAAGCTTAAACCACGGATCGGATTTAGAAGGTCGTTCAAAATTTCTTCTGACCTCTCAGCCTATGATTCCGTTGTCCCAACTCAAAATCCATACGGTTTGTTCAATGCTGTACACGTTCAAGACGAAACCTGCTATCATTTTCCATTGTTACGTCAGCATATCTCTGCTTTCGTTTCCAGGATGCCATATGACCTAGGATCCCTTGCAAAAACTGCTCTAATATTGTAATTGTTCATGAGGTTCTGGATGGCCTCCAGCAGCTGCAGCCACTATTTAGCTCTCCTGAAGAACCAGTGGCTAAACTGCAAAATCAGCCCGTTGCAAGACGAGCACGGGAAGTGAGTCCTTGTGGAGACGATAATGTCACAGAACGCGAGTATTGTACAAAGCTACAACCCTTGAAGGCAGATCGGGACTTTGAAGAGAAAGCAAAGTCAAACTACTCTCAACCGATAAAGTGAAACCAGATACTCTCTTACCAAATTTTTGTCCTACCCCCTTCATAGGCGATATTCTCTCTTTCATTATCTGTTCTGTTTTCTTTACACCTTCATTTACATAATATTTTTCTCCTCTCCATAATCTTTCTCACCCTCTGTATTCTCTCTTTATCCCAACTCCTTGATTACGTTGATCCACTTTACACTTGCTCTAATTGAAATGTTAAGTACCAGGGGTGGGGTGTCGGCCAAAATATTTGCCGACACCGACTCCTGTGTCGGCATTCCATCAATCACCGACACCGGTGTCGGTTTTCTATCGTCCGCCGACACACCGGTGTCGGTTTTCTAAAATTCGCCGACACCGACACCGGGGGGGGGGGGGGCGAAGGGACATGATTGTGTTTTTTCCCCTGTATATATCTTGTTTTTTTCCCTGTATATATCTCATACTATATATATAAAGATGCACATGTAATTGTATATTTACTTTTCTTGGCTCTACAACCAATTAGGGTCTTGGCCTGCCATACTACTCTTCTCCACTTTTCCCGACCCATGGTCTTCTTTCTCCAATCTCTCACTCCTATGGCTTTAAAGTCTTTCTCCACTTCCTCCAACCATCTACTTCTCCACTTGTTATTTTTCTTTACTGGACCATATTATTTCCTAAATATTTTCCTTTCCCAAGTGCTTAGCATATTTTCTGCTTGTTTGCTGAAGTTGTATATTTATACTTTATCGATATTTTTTTAATTTAATGTATACTTTTAATAAACAATATATACTTTTTCTGGTTAAATATTTTGAGCTTTGGTGAAGAATATTTGTTTAATATATATTTATTATTGTTATTGATTCCTTATAAAATCAATGTATACTTATAATCAAAATAGGAAAAAAAATGTTTCAATAAGCATTTATTGAATGCAGTACTTGGTGAAAAATAAAGAAAATATACACATTTGGGCAGGGTCAGCATGATAACTTTTTTGACGTACTTGTAAAACTTATTTATCCCCAACCACATCCCATTTTTAATTGCGAGAATTGCTAGCTAATTCTAAGTCTATAGCGTGAAGTGTTTTAAACTGTAATTTAAATTGACTGAATATATTTACTTCGATCATTTTACTTTTGAATGCTACTAAAGTAAAACTGATATATTTTCGTGATTGATCATATTTTTTCTGTACCGTACTGGTACTATTGCCTTTTCTCAATCAGTTGTTTACAATGTAAAAGAAATATTGACAGCATACCAACATCCTACAGAGCATAATCAAATCGACTGGTAATATTCGTGCACATATTATGCAACTATAAAGTTTAATATAGGTTTGATATACTGGTACATTTGTAACGTTTTTCTATCTTTCCTATTCATGATCTGGAAGTTGCAGCTCTAAAGTATAACCAAACTGTCCGACTGCCTGGGCACCCACAAACACAGTGGTCCCCAATCCCCAGTACCGGCCCGTGGATCAAATAGCACTGGGCCGCCCAAGAAACATTAAATTATTTCCTTTTTATTTATTGTAGTGCGACACCTACCCCTCTCGGGCCGCGGTAAAATTATTAAATGTCGACCGGTCTGCGGCGAGAAAAAGGTTAGGGACCACTGCACTAACACACACACACACCACTTCTATGGTACCGGTAGCTTATATTTTGTTTAAACAAAATAAAAATTGCCTTTGTATCTTACTAAGCTGCTCTTTCAAAGCAAGTTTGTCGGCATTTTTATTTTCCGACCTAACCATGAATATAACTAATTTTATAGATGAATATAAAAAAAACAACTTAAAGAAGGTATAATTATGTTGCAGCATGCATTGTATGGGCCTAATTTGTAGTGTAATTAGTAAATTAAAAAAGTAAATAAATAAAATTGCCGAACTGTGCAGTTAAATGTGTTTACTTAAATAATTATGCACAGGTCGCCGAGCTAGACGGGTCTCCGAAATAGTAAACTTGAAAACAATGTTCAGCTTCTAGACCAGACAAGAGAAATCTACGTCCCGTAAAACGTTTTGATTTGACCCACAGTACACTCCCCTTTTTTCATTTACATTGATAACATTTACATTTATGTTTGCTCACATAAAGAATTATAAACACCCCAGTGATCTGCTCTTGGTCCAGCCCTTCAATCAAATTTAAGAAATTATTGTTGTTCTTCAGTAGTTATAAATTTACATCCCTGATCTGCGATTTTGCAGCATGTCCATTACGATGAAAAAAAAAAGTTATCAGTTGTACATGTAACATTGAAAGGTCACGAAAACACTAGATATGGATATCGATAGTAGCTGCAGTTATTACATTGAAGTAACAAAAGTGTATGGTCTACTTCAAGATATGCCACAGTATGCGGGATGTTATTTTTATAGTAAACCTGAAGCGGCCAATTCGCTACTTTTAATAAGTTCTCATTTATGTGTAGGCTTATGCTCAAATATTGGTCAATATTATTATTAACGATTGCCTAAGTGAGCAAGTCACTGCAAAGTACAGACATATCCAACAACACTAGGGCAATGATGCTTGGAAGTTTATAAGTGGCCATTCAGAGAATGCAGAATGCTGAAATAAAATCACGACAAGGGCTACAGACAATGATAAAAGATGTTTGTTCCAGACCTATTTTTTTTTTAGAAAAGAGAGAGACGTATGAAGACACTACATACTAAACGGTTAATACAGAAAGGAATCGTTATTAAACACCCGAATTAAACCTGAAATATGTTGTGAAAAATGTTATGTATTGTAATAGGTGGTGGGGCGGGGGCCTAAACAGCTCCAGCTACGGACTGGACTTTAATGTAGTGCCATTGTGACGTAGATTGGTAATGTTTCATTCTGGCTGAGAGAAATTAAGCTGTGGAGAGTGTGATCATTCTTTGAAGTTCTAAAAGACTTGAATAGGTTTGTGTGTAATCTTTCTCCAACATGGATATTGATAGAGGGATGCAAACTAAAAATTTCTTATGATTTACAATGATTGAGTGAATAACAGAGTAAGCAAAGCCAGTAGCCTTCCTATCTGCTTTCAGTCACAATTCTTTTAATGCTGACAAGTCGTTGTACTGTAGAGAATCTCGCTTTGGAAAGTAATACATTTGTTGATTAACATATTTACCACGTATTTATTTAAAAAGAAAAGAAGAACTTAAGAAAACATTAAATTCAAGATTGGCTAAGAACTATATGACGTTGTTCTGGATTATTTAATAAAGTTCTAGTATTTTTTGGGGGAAGTTTTTGCGCCGACATCAAACCGACTCCGGACAAGTACAAATGCTGACACCGACATCGACTTTGGACAAAATACAGATGCCGACACCGACACCGACACCGGATGATCGTGTGGTAAAGCGCTCGACTGTCGACCTGAAGGTACCTGGTTCGATCTCCGGTGAAGCCCAAGGAAATTTTTCAGGTCATGGCTAAAGTCTTCGCTATATCTCCCGTGGTGCCTCCATGGCCATTGCACTATTGGCTATGGTGGGTATGAAAGAAGGGCACCAAAAACCGTCCCATTAGTGGTTTATAGGATCTAAGAGATATCATCTCATCCTTACAGGGACTTCACACACCGACACCGGGCAAAGTACAAATGCTGACACCGACACCGGCAAAAACTACAGACACCGACACCGGCTCCCCAGCCCTGTTAAGTACAGTGTTGATTTTATTATTTTATTTCTTCTGTATACATACGCGACTGATTACCCTAATCCACACTTCCTCTATTTTTTAATACTTGTTACTTTAAACGATGTGAGTTCATAACTCAATTCCTAAACACAACACTCTTGTTACTTGAACACAACAATTATGTTACTTGAACACAACACTCTTGTTACTTGAACACAACACTCTTGTTACTTGAAAACAACACTCTTGTTACTTGAACACAACACTCTTGTAACTTGAAAACAACAGTCTTGTTACTTGAACACAACACTCTTGTTACTTGAACACAACACTCTTGTTACTTGAACACAACACTCTTGTTAATTGAAACAACATTCTTGTTACCTGAACATAACAAAAGCTCTTGGCCGGAGTATATACATTTTTTTTTGTTAAATATTGTTCATATTTGATTTATTTTCATCGCTGCAAACAATACATATTTTTATCCATACAAACGATAATTGTTTCTGATTGAATGTATTTGAGAGATATTTCACAATTATTTAGAATTACTAGCTGTACCCTGCAAAACCTTTGGATATGGTAATATCCCTTTAAAATTGATCGGTAGGCTAGGTTATTTTTGGTTTCGGGCAGATCCGATTTTTTTTCATGATTGTATTTTAAACTGGAAAATTGTTGTATTCATTCTTTACTTTCGATTTAACTCAGAACCCAAACCGCTTATATATATATATATATATATATATATATATATATATATATATATATATATTTATATATATATATATATATTATTTTTATTCATTCTGGCTGGCTGCGTGATATCCATACACTTAAGCTAATTATATTTATGTGTGCGTGTTTGTGTGTGGATACCACTAGTCGATTTTAGGATATAATAGAACAACATCTCAGTCTTACAGTAAAAACTATGTACGACAACATTTACGTGAATTAGACAAAAAGCACACCGCCAAGGGGTTCTCAAATATCTTCAGGAAGAGTCCAACATCCAGCGGGTCAATCAACCTGGGTAACTTACAATGTAACTACCAGTGAAGGCTGCTGCCACAACACACTGACAGTGCAACTGCTGCAAGCTGGAGAACATTGTCAGCTATTTTAAAATATAAAAGTAGTTGTAAATAAACGTTTAACATAAAGTAAATTATATTCAAAGATTGATAATTTGTTATGGTAGAAAGTTATCTTTATTTATTTTAAATTCTATACACTGCGATGCTATTGAGAAAGTAAAATTAAAGTTCCCTTAGACCGATAGCGCCATCGGGGCAGATGAACTAAAGAATGTATTTGCTTAGATGAACTAAAGAATGTGTTTGTTTAGATGAACTAAAGAATGTATTTGTTTAGATGAACTAAAGAATGTATTTGTTTAGATGAACTAAAGAATGTATTTGTTTAGATGAAGTAAATAATGTATTTGTTTAGATCAGGGGTCTCCAAACTTTCCAGCCTTAGGGCCATACTGGTTACTCCAGTAAGTTCCGAGGGCCAAAACCATATTATCATTGTTGCCGGTGGTAAAAAGTGAAATAGTCCACTGATGAAAAAAAAGTCCGAAAAAGTACGCAACGTTTAAAAAAAGGCTGCAAGGACTGACTAAAAAAAGTCCGCAAAAATGGCAACACTGCATATTGTTACTTTTCCTGTCTTTATCTATAATTTTCGATTAGGTATTGTAGAGTACGAGCCCATGAGGAGTAACGTGACATGACATCTGGTGGATTTTTAAGCGGAAATAGGTAGTACCTTCTATCGCTAACAGATGGCGCTAATAACACCGTACAGAATAATTTCGATGGTTCGAAAGTTCTGGTGTCTTCCCCTCACTTCTAGATGGCAGTAATTGGAATGTATATAAAGGCTAGTGGCGCAACTTCAAGTCCCAGTTCCTATGACACTGTTGTGAAATTAAAATGGTGCGTACCTCCTTAGAACGTGTTAGTGCGTGTTTAAGTTTAAGACATCTTTGTAACAGTATTTAGATTTGAATTGTTGCTTTTGTATGTGATTTAGTAAGTATGGAAAAAGAAGCGAAAAATTGATAGTGAGTGCATAAAATTCAAAGATCAGTGGAACATTCAGTATTTCGTAATTGAGTCCAGTATTAATGCGCTATGTTTGATTTGTAATGAAAACGTATCCGTTTCTCAAGAAATATAACATGTAAACGTCATTATGAAACAAAACATTTTCAAAATTACTCAAAATATACAGGAAGTTTGCGCACAGAAAAATTCGAAGCTATGAAGGGCGGATTGAAATCGCAGCAATCTTCATTTTACAAAACTCAAAACTGAACAAGAGGCTGCAACTCATGCCAGCTTTCGAATGTAGCTCTTGGAAATTGCAAAACGTGGAAAACCATTCATAGATGGAGAAATGATCAAAGAATACATACTTGCAGTAGCCGAAGAAATGTGCCTAGAAAGGTAAAATTTATTAAAAACTGTCAGTATGTCAGCAAACGCAATGGCTCGAAGGGTAGAAAACATCGCTGAAGATATATCCTCTCAACTGTTCGACAAAAATGGACATGTTGAGGAGTGGTTTTCCTTGAAGCCTTGGATGAGTCAACGGATGTGTCAGATACTGCTCAGGTGTTGATTTATGTTCGAGGAGTAGATATTAAAAGCTATGAAGTGCATATGAAGAACTTCTAGGTATGTATACGTGTATTCATGGCACAACTACTGGTAGAGATATTTTTAAAGGAGTTGAAATGGCCATTAATCAAAAGAACCTTCTGATGGAAGAAGCTTGAAATGTATTATAGCTTCTGATGGAGGCAAAAACATGGAGTGGGAAAGATTAAGGAGTGGTCTACTCTTATGTCTAAGACTGTAGAAAATGACGGTGGTTCAAAACCATTAGTCTTACATTGTATCATTCATCAACAGTGTTTGTGCGGAAAATGTTTGAATATGTCTGAAGTTCTGAAACCAGTCTATCAGCTGTTTATTTTATCACATCTTTTGGGCTGAATCATCGACAATTTCAGCCAATTTATTGAAGAGATTGGAGAAGATGACTTACTTTATCATACTGCCGTACATTGGCTTAGTTGTGGGGGAAGTCCTTCAGCGCTTTTTTGATCTACGAGCAGTGATCGAAATTTTTTTTGAATACGAAAAAGCATCGCCCTCTTGCCGAATTTTAAAACAACGCATGGCTACTATTGAAGTTAGCAATCTATGTTGATTTGACAAAACATGTGAACGAACTTAGTTGAGATTGCAAGGAGGAAACCAGCATCTTCCTGATTTATACATGTATATCAAATCATTACGGAAGAGATGAAAGTGGTTCAATCACAACTACAAAGTAAATGTTTTTCACATTTTAAAACATGTGAAATATTCAGCCACACCACTGATACTGATTTTCCTATCGCTTTTGCAATCTAAGCTTGCAGTGCTTTAGAAAATAAATTTTGATATTCGTTTCTCGGACTTTGATGCCATTTTGAAACAAATTAAGATTTTTTCAGAATCCTTTTGATACTGACATTGAAATCCTAGACCCGGAACTTCAAATGGAAATGATTGATCTACAGTGCGGTGATATAATTGAGAACAAATATCAAAACTCATCTTTGTTTGGAATTTTAATAAGAGTCTTCCACTGACACAATTTGATAATTTGCATTAATTTGCTCGTGGGCTCTTTTCTGTTTTTTGGTACTACTTATTTATTGTGAAGACCTTTGCCAAAATGGAGTACACAAAAAATGTTTACCCAAGAAAATCCTAAATCTCTTTTAATAATAATTGAACAAGTAAAAAATAGTTCACAACTACAAACTATTGTCAGTGGAAAATCTCAATTACATAGATCTAATTAATTATTTCATATGTCATTATGCTTGTTATAAGTTATGTTTTTCAGGTGAAGTTATCATACTGACTTTAAGTATATGTCACATTTATGTAATGAATAGAAACTATACCTAACATGGGTATCAGGTGGTTATCATAATTGACCTAAAGTATATCATATTTGTAATGAATAGAAACTTGTTCAACATGGGGTAATCAGTGGTTATCATACTGACCTATATGTCACATTTTGTAATGAATAGAAACTATACCTAACATGGGGGCAACAGTGGTTATCATATTGACCAAGGGTATATGTCACATTTTATAATGAATAGAACTATACCTAACATGGGGCAACAGGGTGGTTATCATACTGACTCATATAGCGTTACATTTATAATGAATAGAAACTATATCAGGGGGGGTGGTTATCATACTGACCTTAAAAGGCGTCACATTTATAATGAATAGAAACTATGTTCTAATACCCCCGGGTAACCGGGTGGCTACGGGTACCGACCGGGGGGGGGTCATATATGTAATGAAACTATATCTAACATGGGGGGCAATCAGGGGGGGCCGGGGCATACTGAATACATTTATGTAATCAATAGAAACTATATCTAATATGGGGCAATCAGTATGATAACCACCCTGATTGCCCCATGTTAGATATAGTTTCTATTCATTACATAAATGTGACATATACTTAAGGTCAGTATGATAAATTCAATTCTGATTGCCCCATGTTAGGTATAGCGTTTCTATTCATTACATAAATGTGGACATATACTTAAGGTCAGTATGATAAACTGCCCTGATTGCCCCATGTTAGGATAGTTTCTATTCATTATGATAAATGTGACATATACTTAAGGTCAGTATGTGATAACCACCCTGATTGCCCCATGTTAGATATAGTTTCTATTGATTACATAAATGTGACATACTATGTCGTATAACCACCCTGATTGCCCCATGTTAGGTATAGTTTCTATTCATTACATAATGTGACATATACTTAAGGTCAGTATGCTAACCACCCTGATTGCCCCATGTTAGGTATATTTTTATTCATTACATAAATGTGACATATACTTAAGGTCAGTATGATAACCACCCTGATTGCCCCATGTTAGGCATAGTTTCTATTCATTACATAAATGTGACATATACTTATGGTCAGTATGATAATCCAATTTGATTGCCCCATGTTAGGTATAGTTTCTATTCATTACATAAATGTGACATATACTACATGGTCAGTATGATAACCACCCTGATTGCCCCATGTTAGGTATAGTTTCTATTCATTACATAAATGTGACATATACTTAAGGTCAGTATGATAACCACCCCCATCACCCCATGTTAGGTATAGTTTCTATTCATTACATAAATGTGACATATACTTAAGGTCAGTATGATAACCACCCTGATTGCCCCATGTTAGGTATAGTTTCTATTCATTACATAAATGTGACATATACTTAAGGTCAGCATGATAACCACCTGGATTGCCCCATGTTAGGTATAGTTTCTATTCATTACATAAATGTATACTAAGGTCAGTATGATAACCACCCTGATTGCCCCATGTTAGATATAGTTTCTATTGATTACATAAATGTGACATATACTTAAGGTCAGTATGCTAACCACCCTGATTGCCCCATGTTAGGTATAGTTTCTATTCATTATAATGCATTATTGGCATTTATACTGTATGCTAACCACCCTGATTGCCCCATGTTAGGTATAGTTTCTATTCATTACATAAATGTGACATATACTTAAGTGGTCATAGATAACCAATTTGATTGCTCCATGTTAGGTATATATAGTTTCTATTCATTGCCAAATGTGACATATACTTATGGTCATATGATAACCACCCTGATTGCCCCATGTTAGGTATAGTTTCTATTCATTACATAAATGTGACATATACTTATGGTCAGTATGATAACCACCCTGATTGCCCTATTACATGTTAGGTATAGTTTCTATTCATTACATAAATGTGACATACTATGGTCAGTATGATAACCAATTCCTGATTGCCCCATGTTAGGTATAGTTTCTTTTATTCATTATATAAATGTGACATACTTAAGGTCGTATGATAACCACCCTGATTGCCCCATGTTAGGTATGTTTATTCATTACATAAATGTGATATATACTACATATGTCAGTATGATAACCAAAATCGATTGCCCCATGTTAGGTATAGTTTCTATTCATTACATAAATGTGACATATACTTAAGGTCAGTAAGGATAACCACCCTGATTGCTCAGCAAAGGTAGTATAGTATCTATTCATTACATAAATGTGACATATACTTAAGGTCAGTATGATAACCACCCTGATTGCCCCATGTTAGGTATAGTCTCTATTCATTACATAAATGTGACATATACTTAAGGTCAGTATGATAACCACCCTGATTGCCCCATGTTAGGTATAGTTTCTTCATTCATTACACAAATGTGACATATACTTATGGTCAGTAGATAACCACCTGATTGCCCTGTATGTTAGGTATAATTTCTATTGATTACATAAATGTGACATATACTTATGGTCAGTATGATAACCACCCTGATTGCCCCATGTTAGGTATAGTTTCTATTGATTACATAAATGTGACATATACTTAAGGTCAGCATATAATCACCCTATCAAGCCCATGTTAGGTATATTTCTATTCATTACATAAATGTGACATATACTTAAGGTCAGTATGATAACCACCCTGATTGCCCCATATTAGGTATAGTTTCTGCCCATTACATAAATGTGACATATACTATGGTCAGTATGATAACCACCCTGATTGCCCCATGTTAGGTATAGTTTCTATTCATTACATAAATGTATATATACTTAAGGTCAGTATGATAACCACCCTGATTGCCCCATGTTAGGTATAGTTTCTATTGATTACATAAATGTGACATATACTTAAGGTCAGTATGCTAACCAATTCCTGATTGCCCCATGTTAGGTATAGTTTATGATTTACAATGTGATATATACTTAAGGTCAGTATGCTAAATCTCAATTCTGATTGCCCCATGTTAGGTATGGGTTTCTATTCATTACATAAATGTGACATATACTTAAGGTCAGTATGATAACCAATTCTGATTGCCCCATGTTAGGTATAGTTTCTATTCATTACATAATGTGACATATACTTATGGTCAGTATGATGAATCAACTTGATTCTAGTTGTTAGTATAGTTTTTATTCATTACATAAATGTGACATATACTTATGGTCAGTATGATAACCACCCTGATTGCCCCATGTTAGGTATAGTTTCTATTCATTACATAATGTGACATATACTTAAGGTCAGAAGATAAACCAACTTGATTGCCCCATGTTAGTATATAGTTTCTATTCATTACATAAATGTGACATATATTTATACTATAAGGATAATCCACCTCTAGATTGCTCCATGTTATAGATAGGTTTCTTATTCATTTATAAATGTGACATATACTTAAGGCCAAAGTAATGATAACTCACCTGATTGCCCCATGTTAGGTATAGTTTCTATTCATTACATAAATGTGACATACATAATTTCTAAGGTCAGTATGATAACCACCCTGATTGCCCCATGTTAGTATAGTATCTTTATTCATTACATAAATGTGACATATACTTAAGGTCAGTATGATAAATCACCCTGATTGCCCCATGTTAGGTATGTTTATTCATTACATAAATGTGACATATACTTAAGGTCACATGATAACCAATCTGATTGCCTCATGTTAGGTATAGTTTCTATTCATTACATAAATGTGACATATACTTAAGGTCAGTATGATTCAATTCTGATTGCCCCATGTTAGGTATAGTTTCTATTCATTACATAAATGTGACATATACTTATGGCTGCATGATAACCACCTGATTGCCTCATGTTAGTATATTTACCTATTATATAAATGTGACATATACTTAAGGTCAGTATGATAACCACACTCTGATTGCCCCATGTTAGGTATAGTATCTATTCATTACATAAATGACATATACTTAAGGTCAGGTATGATAACCACCCTGATTGCCCCATGTTAGGTATAGTTTCTATTCATTACATAAATGACATATACTTAAGGTCAGTATGATAACCACCCTGATTGCCCCATGTTAGGTATAGTTTCTATTCATTACATAAATGTGACATATACTTATGGCTGCATGATAACCACCCTGATTGCCCCATGTTAGTATAGTTTCTATTCATTACATAAATGTGACATATACTTATGGTCAGTATGATAACCACCCTGATTGCCCCATGTTAGGTATAGTTTCTATTCATTACATAAATGTGACATATACTTAAGGTCAGTATGATAACCACCCTGATTGCCCCATGTTAGGTGTATAGTTTCATTTCTTCCACATTACATAACGTGAGACATATACTTAAGGGGTCGTATGATAACCACCTGATTTGCCCCCATATTAGGTAGGTTTCTATTCATTACATAAATGTGACATATACTTACACAGTATGATAAATCAATCTGATTGCCCCATGTTAGGTATAGTTTCTCATTCATTACATAAATGTGACATATACTTAAGGTCAGTATGATAAATCCACCTGATTGCCCCATGTTAGTATATAGTTTCTATTGATTACATAAATGTGATATACTGTAAGGTCAGTATGCTAACCACTCTGATTGTCTCATGTTAGGGTATAGTTTCTATTGATTACATAAATGTGACATATACTTAAGGTCAGTATGCTAATCACACCTGATTGCCCCATGTTAGGTATAGTTTCTATTCATTACATAAATGTGACATATACTTAAGGTCAGTATGATAACCACCCTGATTGCCCCATGTTAGTATAGTTTTATTCATTACATAAATGTGACATATACTTATGGTCAGTATGATAACCACCTTGATTGCCCCATGTTATATAGTTTCTATTGATTACATAAATGCAGACATATAATTAAGGTGGTATGATAACCACCCTGATTGCCCCATGTTAGGTATAGTTTCTATTCATTACATAAATGTGACATATACTTAAGGTCAGTATGCTAATCCACCCTGATTGCCCCATGTTAGGTATAGTTTCTATTCATTACATAAATGTGACATATACTTAAGGTCAGTATGATAACCACCCTGATTGCCCCATGTTAGGTATAGTTTATTCTATTACATAAATGTTATATACTTAAGGTCATATGCTAACCACCCTGATTGCCCCATGTTAGGTATAGTTTCTATTCATTACATAAATGTGACATATACTTTATATTGTCATGATAACCACCTGATTGCCCCATGTTAGGTATAGTTTCTATTCATTACATAAATGTGACATATACTTATGGTCAGTATGATAACCACCCTGATTGCCCCATGTTAGGTATATAGTTTCTATTCATTACATAAATGTGACATATACTTAAGGTCAGTATGATAACCACCCTGATTGCCCCATGTTAGGTATAGTTTTTATTCATTACATAAATGTGACATATACTTAAGGTCAGCATGATAACCACCCTGATTGCCCCATGTTAGGTATAGTTTCTATTCATTACATAAATGTGACATATACTTAAGGTCAGTATGCTAAACCACCCTGATTGCCCCATGTTAGTATAGTTTATTCATTACATAAATGTGACATATACTTATAGGTCAGTATGATAACCACCCTGATTGCCCCATGTTAGTATAGTTTCTATTCATTACATAAATGTGACATATACTTAAGGCAGTATGCTAACCACCCTGATTGCCCCATGTTAGGTATAGTTTCTATTCATTACATAAATGTGACATATACTTAAGGTCAGTATGCTAACCAATTCTGATTGCCCCATGTTAGGTATAGTTTCTATTCATTACATAAATGTGACATATACTTTGGTCAGTATGATAACCAATTGATTGCCCTATGTTAGGTATAGTTTCTACCTATTGCATAAATGTGACATATACTTATGGTCAGTATGATAACCACCCTGATTGCCCCATGTTAGTATAGTTTCTATTCATTACATAAATGTGACATATACTTATGGTCAGTATGATAACCACCCTGATTGCCCCATGTTAGGTATAGTTTCTATTCATTACATAAATGTGACATATACTTATGTCAGTATGATAACCACCCTGATTGCCCCATGTTAGGTATAGTTTCTATTCATTACATAAATGTGACATATACTTAAGTCAGTATGATAACCACCTTGATTGCCCCATGTTAGGTATAGTTTCTTTTCCATTACATAAATGTGACATATACTTAAGGTCAGTATGATAACCACCCTGATTGCCCCATGTTAGGTATAGTTTCTATTCATTACATAAATGTGACATATACTTAAGGTCAGTATGATAACCACCCTGATTGCCCCATGTTAGGTATAGTTTCTATTCATTACATAAATGTGACATATACTTAAGGTCAGTATGATAACCACCCTGATTGCCCCATGTTAGGTATAGTTTTTATTCATTACATAAATGTGGATATATACTTAAGGTCAGTATGATAACCACCCTGATTGCCCCATGTTAGGTATAGTTTCTATTCAATATACAAATGTAATATATACTTAAGGTCAGTATGATAACCACCCTGATTGCCCCATGTTAGGTATAGTTTCTATTCATTACATAAATGTGACATATACTTATGGCTTGTATGATAACCACCCTGATTGCCCCATGTTAGGTATAGTTTCTATTCATTACATAAATGACATATACTTAAGGTCAGTATGATAACCACCCAGATTGCCCCATGTTAGGTATAGTTTCTATTCATTACATAAATGTGACATATACTTAAGGTCAGTATGATAACCACCCTGATTGCCCCATGTTAGGTATAGTTTATTGATTACATAAATGTGACATATACTTAAGGTCAGTATGATAACCACCCTGATTGCCCCATGTTAGGTATAGTTTCTATTCATTACATAAATGTGATATATACTTAAGGTTGTATGATAACCACCCTGATTTCATTGCCCCATGTTAGGTATAGTTTCATTCATTACATAAATGTGACATATACTTAAGGTCAGTATGATAACCACCTGATTGCCCCATGTTAGGTATAGTTTCTATTCATTACATAAATGTGACATATACTTAAGGTCATATGATAACCACCTGATTGCCCCATGTTAGGTATAGTTTCATTCATTACATAAATGTGACATATACTCAAGGTCAGTAAGATAACCACCCTGATTGCCCCATGTTAGGTATAGTTTCTATTGATTACATAAATGTGACATATACTTAAGGTCAGTATGCTAACCACCCTGATTGCCCCATGTTAGTATAGTTTCTATTCATTACATAAATGTGACATATACTTACATGTCAGTATGATAACCACCCTGATTGCCCCATGTTAGGTATAGTTTCTATTCATTACATAAATGTGACATATACTTAAGGTCAGTATGATAACCACCCTGATTGCCCCATGTTAGGTATAGTTTTATTCATTACATAAATGTGACATATACTTAAGGTCAGTATGATAACCACCTTGATTGCCCCATGTTAGGTATAGTTTCTATTCATTACATGTGACATATACTTAAGGTCAGTATGATAACCACCCTGATTGCCCCATGTTAGGGGTATAGTTTCTATTCATTACATAAATGTGACATATACTTATGGTCAGTATGATAACCACCCTGATTGCCCCATGTTAGGTATAGTTTCTATTCATTACATAAATGTGACATATACTTAAGGTCAGCATGATAACAACCCTGATTGCTCCCATGTTAGGTATAGTTTCTATTCATTACATAAATGTGACATATACTTATGGTCAGTATGATAACCACCCTGATTGCCCCATGTTAGGTATAGTTTCTATTCATTACATAAATGACATATACTTAAGGTCAGTATGATAACCACCCTGATTGCCCCATGTTGTATAGTTTATTCATTACATAAATGTGACATATACTTAAGGTCAGTATGCTAACCACCCTGATTGCCCCATGTTAGGTATAGTTTCTATTGGATTACATAAATGTGACATATACTCAAGGTCAGTATGCTAACCACCCTGATTGCCCCATGTTAGGTATAGTTTATTGATTACATAAATGTGACATATACTTATGGTCAGTATGCTAACCACTCTGATTGCCCCATGTTAGGTATAGTTTCTATTCATTACATAAATGTGACATATACTTAAGGTCAGATGCTAACCACCCTGATTGCCCCATGTTAGTATAGTTTCTATTCATTACATAAATGTGACATATACTTAAGGTCAGTATGCTAACCACCCTGATTGCCCCATGTTAGGTATAGTTTCTCATTCATTACATAAATGTGACATATACTTAAGGTCAGTATGCTAACCACCCTGATTGCCCCATGTTAGGTATAGTTTCTATCATTACATAAATGTGACATATACTTAATATCAGTATGCTAACCACCCTGATTGCCCCATGTTAGGTATAGTTTCTATTCATTACATAAATGTGACATATACTTATGGTCAGTATGATAACCACCCTGATTGCCCCATGTTAGGCATAGTTTCTATTCATTACATAAATGTGACATATACTTATGGTCAGTATGATAACCACCCTGATTGCCCCATGTTAGGTATAGTTTCTATTCATTACATAAATGGACATATACTTAAGGTCAGTATGATAACCACCCTGATTGCCCCATGTTAGGTATAGTTTCTATTCATTACATAAATGTGACATATACTTAAGGTCAGTATGATAACCACCCTGATTGCCCCATGTTAGGTATAGTTTCTATTGATTACATAAATGTGACATATACTTAAGGTCAGTATGATAACCACCCTGATTGCCCCATGTTAGGTATAGTTTCTATTCATTATATAAATGTGACATATACTTAATAGTCAGCATGATAACCACCCTGATTGCTCCCATGTTAGGTATAGTTTCATTGATTATACAAATGTGATATATACTTAAGGTCATATGCCAACCACCCTGATTGCCCCATGTTAGGTATAGTTTTCATTCATTATATAAATGTGACATATACTTAAGGTCAAATGATAACCCAACCTGATTGCCCCATGTTAGGTATAGTTTCTATTGATTACATAAATGTGACATATACTTAAGGTCAGTATGATAACCACCCTGACTGCCCCATGTTAGGTATAGTTTCTATTCATTACATAAATGTGACATATGTTTACAGTCAAAGTATGATAACCACCCTGATTGCCCCATGTTAGTATATTTCTATTCATTACATAAATGTGACATATACTTATGGTCAGTATGATAACCACCCTGATTGCCCCATGTTAGGTATAGTTTTATTCATACATAAATGTGACATATACTTATGGTCAGTATGATAACCACCCTGATTGCCCCATGTTAGGTATAGTTTCTATTCATTACATAAATGTGAATATACTTAAGGTCAGTATGATAACCACCCTGATTGCTCCATGTTGTGGGTATAGTTTCTATTCATTACATAAATGACATATACTTAAGGTCAGTATGATAACCAATCTGATTGCCCCATGTTAGGTATAGTTTCTATTCATTACATAAATGTGACATATACTTAAGGTCAGTATGATAACCACCTGATTGCCCACATGTTAGGTATAGTTTCTCATTCATTACATAAATGTGACATATACTTAAGGTCAGTATGCTAACCACCCTGATTGCCCTCACGTTAGGTATAGTTTCTATTCATTACATAAATGTGACATATACTTAAGGTCAGTATGATAACCACCCTGATTGCCCCATGTTAGGTATAGTTTCTATTCATTACATAAATGACATATACTTAAGGTCAGTATAGATAACCACCCTGATTGCCCCATGTTAGTATAGTTTCTATTCATTACATAAATGTGACATATACTTAAGGTCAGTAGGATAACCACCCTGATTGCCCCATGTTAGGTATAGTTTCTATTCATTACATAAATGTGACATATACTTAAGATCAGTATGATAACCACCCTGATTGCCCCATGTTAGGTATAGTTTCTATTCATTACATAAATGTGACATATACTTAAGGTCAGTATGATAACCACCTTGATTGCCCCATGTTAGGTATAGTTTCTATCATTATATAAATGTGGACATACTTAAGGTCAGTATGATAACCACCTGATTGCCCCATGTTAGGTATAGTTTCTATTCATTACATAAATGTGACATATACTTAAGGTCAGTATGATAACCACCCTGATTGCCCCATGTTAGGTATAGTTTCTATTCATTACATAAATGTGACATATACTTAAGCCAGTATGATAACCACCCTGATTGCCCCATGTTAGGTATAGTTTCTATTCATTACATAAATGACATATACTTAAGGTCAGTATGATGAACACCCTGATTGCCCCATGTTAGGTATAGTTTCTATTGATTACATAAATGTGACATATACTTAAGGTCAGTATGATAACCACCCTGATTGCCCCATGTTAGGTATAGTTTCTATTCATTACATAAAATACATATACTTAAGGTCAGCATGATAACCAATTTGATTGCCCAAAGTGTTAGTATACTTTATTCATTACATAAATGTGACATATACTTAAGGTCAGTATGATAACCACCCTGATTGCCCCATGTTAGGTATAGTTTCTATTCATTACATAAATGTGACATATACTTAAGGTCAGCATGATAACAACCCTGATTGCCCCATGTTAGGTGGCAGTTTCTATTCATTACATAATGTGACATATACTTAAGGTCAGTATGATAACCACCCTGATTGCCCCATGTTCAGTATAATATTCATTACATAAATGTGACATATATACTTGGCGTCAGCATGATAATCCACCTGATTGCCCCATGTTAGGTATAGTTTCTATTCATTACAATGTGACATACTTAAGGTCATATGATAACCACCTTGATTGGAATTTATAAATAGTATAGTTTCTATTCATTGTTATTAAAATGCACATATACTTAAGGTCAGTATGATAACCACCCTGATTGCCCCATGTTAGGTATAGTTTCTATTCATTACATAAATGTGACATATACTTAAGGTCAGCATGATAACCACCCTGATTGCCCCATGTTAGGTATAGTTTCTATTCATTACATAAATTGCATATATACTAAGGTTTAGTATATATAACCACCCTGATTGCCCCATGTTAGGTATAGTCATTCATTACATAAATGTGACATATACTTAAGGTCAGTATGCTAACCACCCTGATTGCCCCATGTTAGGTATAGTTTTATTCATTACATAAATGTGACATATACTTATGGTCAGTATGATAACCACCCTGATTGCCCCATGTTAGGTATAGTTTCTATTCATTACATAAATGTGACATATACTTATGGTCAGCATGATAACCACCCTGATTGCCCCCATGTTAGGTATAGTTTCTATTGATTACATAAATGTGACATATACTTAAGGTCAGTATGCTAACCACCTTTACGCCCCATGCTAGGTATAGTTTCTATTCATTACATAAATGTGACATATACTTAAGGTCAGTATGATAACCACCCTGATTGCCCCATGTTAGGTATAGTTTCTATTCATTACATAAATGTGACATATACTTAAGGTCAGTATGATAACCACCCTGATTGCCCTCCCATGTTAGGTATAGTTTCTATTCATTACATAAATGTGACATATACTTAAGGTCAGTATGATAACCACCCTGATTGCCCCATGTTAGGTATAGTTTCTATTCATTACATAAATGTGACATATACTAAGGTCAGTATGATAACCACCCTGATTGCCCTATTGTTGTGTATAGTTTTCATTCATTACATAAATGTGACATATACTTAAGGTCAGTATGATAACCACCCTGATTGCCCCATGTTAGGTATAGTTTCTATTCATTACATAAATGTGACATATACTTAAGGTCAGTATGATAACCACCCTGATTGCCCCATGTTAGGTATAGTTTCTATTGATTACATAAATGTGACATATACTTAAGGTCGGGGTATGATAACCACCCTGATTGCCCCATGTTAGGTATAGTTTCTATTCATTACATAAATGTGACATATACTTAAGGTCAGTATGATAACCACCCTGATTGCCCCATGTTAGGTATAGTTTTCATTCATTACATAAATGTGACATATACTTAAGGTCAGTATGATAACCACCCTGATTGCCCCATGTTAGGTATAGTTTCTATTCATTACATAAATGTATACATACTTTCTTAAGGTCAGTATGATAACAACCCTGATTGCCCCATGTTAGGTATAGTTTCTATTCATTACATAAATGTGACATATACTTAAGGTCAGCATGATAACCACCCTGATTGCCCCATGTTAGGTATAGTTTCTATTCATTACATAAATGTGACATACTAAGGTCAGTATGATAACCAATTCTGATTGCCCCATGTTAGGTATAGTTTCTATTCATTACATAAATGTGACATATACTTAAGGTCAGTATGATAACCACCCTGATTGCCCCATGTTAGGTATAGTTTCTATTCATTACATAAATGTGACATATACTTAAGGTCAGTATGATAACCACCCTGATTGCCCCATGTTAGGTATAGTTTCTATTCATTACATAAATGTGACATATACTTAAGGTCAGTATGATAACCACCCTGATTGCCCCATGTTAGGTATAGTTTTTATTCATTACATAAATGTGACATATACTTAAGGTCAGTATGATAACCACCCTGGATTGCCCCACATGTTAGGTATTTCTATTCATTACATAAATGTGACATATACTTATGGTCAGTATGATAACCAATTCTGATTGCCCCATGTTAGGTATAGTTTCTTATTCATTACATAAATGTGACATAAAAGGTTTAAGGTCAGTATGATAACCTGATTGCCCTACGTTAGGTATAGTTTCTATTCATTACATAAATGTGACATATACTTATGGTCAGTATGATAACCACCCTGATTGGCCCCATGTTAGGTATAGTTTCTATTCATTACATAAATGTGACATATACTTAAGGTCAGTATGATAACCACCCTGATTGCCCCATGTTAGGTATAGTTTCTATTCATTACATAATGTGACATATACTTATGGTCAGTATGATAACCACCCTGATTGCCCCATGTTAGGTATAGTTTCTATTCATTACATAAATGACATATACTTATGGTCAGTATGCTAACCACCCTGATTGCCCCATGTTAGGTATAGTTTCTATTCATTACATAAATGTGACATATACTTATGGTCAGTATGATAACCACCCCTGATTGCCCCATGTTAGGTATATGTTTCTATTCATTACATAAATGTGACATATACTTATGGTCAGTATGATAACCACCCTGATTGCCCCATGTTAGGTATAGTTTCTATTCATTACATAAATGTGACATATACTTAAGGTCAGTATGATAACCACCCTGATTGCCCCATGTTAGGCATAGTTTCTATTCATTACATAAATGTGACATTATACTTAAGGTCAGCATGATAACCACCCTGATTGCCCCATGTTAGTATAGTTTCTATTCATTACATAAATGTGTGACATATATACTTAAGGTCAGTATGCTAACCACCCTGATTGCCTCATGTTAGGTATAGTTTCTATTCATTACATAAATGTGACATATACTTAAGGTCAGTATGATAACTTTCAATTCCTGATTGCCCCATGTTAGGTATAGTTTCTCATTCATTACATAAATGACATATACTTGAAGGTCAGTATGATAACCACCCTGATTGCCCCATGTTAGGTATAGTTTCTATTCATTACATAAATGTGACATATACTTAAGGGGTCAGCATGATAACCACCCTGATTGCCCCATGTTAGGTATAGTTTCTATTGATTACATAAATGTGACATATACTATGTCAGTATGCTAACCACCCTGATTGCCCCATGTTAGGTATAGTTTCTATTCATTACATAAATGTGACATATACTTAAGGTCAGCATGATAACCACCCTGATTGCCCCATGTTAGGTATAGTTTCTATTCATTACATAAATGTGACATATACTTAAGGTCAGTATGATAACCACCCTGATTGCCCCATGTTAAAGGTTTCTATTCATTACATAATGCACATATACTTAAGGTCAGTATGATAACCACCCTGATTGCCCCATGTTAGGTATAGTTTCTATTCATTACATAAATGTGACATATACTTAAGGTCAGTATGATAACCACCCTGATTGCCCCATGTTAGGTATAGTTTCTATTCATTACATAAATGTGACATATACTTATGGTCAGTATGATAACCACCCTGATTTGCCCCATGTTAGGTATAGTTTCTATTCATTACATAAATGTGACATATACTTCAAGGTCAGTATGATAACAACCCCGATTGCCCCATGTTAGGTATAGTTTCTATTCATTACATAAATGTGACATATACTTATGGTCAGTATGATAACCACCCTGATTCCCATGTTAGGTATAGTTTCTATTCATTACATAAATGTGACATATACTTAAGGTCAAAGTGATAACCACCCTGATTGTTTCCATGTTAGGTATAGTTTCTATTCATTACATAAATGTGACATATACTTATGGTCAGTAAGGATAACCACCCTGATTGCCCCATGTTAGGTATAGTTTCTATTCATTACATAAATGTGACATATACTTATGGTCAGTATGATAACCACCCTTGATTGCCCCATGTTAGGGTATAGTTTCTATTCATTACATAAATGGGACATATACTTAAGGTCAAAGTGAATAACCACCCTGATTGCCCCATGTTAGGCATAGTATCTATTCATTACATAAATGTGACATATACTTAAGGTCAGTATGATAACCACCCTGATTGCCCCATGTTAGGTATAGTTTCTATTCATTATTAAATGTGACATATACTTAAGGTCAGTATGATAACCACCCTGATTGCCCCATGTTAGGTATAGTTTCTATTCATTACATAAATGTGACATATACTTAAGGTCAGTATGATAACCACCCCGATTGCCCCATGTTAGGTATAGTTTTATTCATTACATAAATGTGACATATACTTAAGGTCAGTATGATAACCAATTTTATTGCCCCATGTTAGGTATAGTTTCTATTCATTACATAAATGCATACTTAAGGTCAGTATGATAACCAATTCTGATTGCCCCATGTTAGGTATAGTTTCTATTCATTACATAAATGTGACATATATCAAGGTCAGTATGATAACCAATTCCCGGATTGGCTCTTATGTTAGGTATGTTTTGTATTGATTACATAAATGATATAATATAGCTTAAGGTCAGGCATGCTAACCACCCTGGATTGCCCCATGTTAGGTATAGTTTCTATTGATTACATAAATGTGACATATACTTAAGGTCAGTATGCTAATCCAATTCCGATTTGCCCATAAAATAGTAATAGTTTTCTATTGATTACATAAATGTGACATATACTTTAAGGTCAGTATGCTAACCACCCTGATTGCCCCATGCCAGGTATAGTTTCTATTCATTACATAAATGCGACATATACTTAAGGTCATGCGCCAACCAATCTCGATTGCCCCATGTTAGGTATAGTTTCTATTCATTACATAAATGTGACATATACTTAAGGTCAGTATGCTAACCACCCCAGATTGCCCCATGTTAGGTATAGTTTTAGTCTCATTACATAAATGTGACATATACTTAAGGTCAGTATGCTAACCACCCTGATTGCCCATACAGTATAGTTTCTATTCATTACATAAAATGACATATACTTAAGGTCAGTATGCTAACCACCCTGATTGCCCCATGTTGTATAGTTTCTATTCATTACATAAATGTGACATATACTTATGGTCAGTATGATAACCACCTGATTGCCCCATGTTAGTATAGTTTCTATTCATTACATAAATGTGACATATACTTATGGTCAGTATGATAACCGCACCCTTGATTGGGTTCACGTTGTATAGTTTGTTCATTACATAAATGTGACATATACTTAAGGTCAGTATGATAATCACCTGATTGCCCCATGTTAGGTATAGTTTCTATTCATTGCTACAATGCACATATACTTAAGGTCAGTATGATAACCACCCGATTGCCCCATGTTAGGTATAGTTTCTATTGATTACATAAATGTGACATATACTTAAGGTCAGTATGATACAGAACCACCCTGATTGGCCCCATGTTAGGTATAGTTTCTTATTCATTATATAAATGTGACATATACTTAAGGTCAGTATGATAACCACCCTGATTGCCCCCGCATGTTAGGTATAGTTTCTATTGATTACATAAATGTGACATATACTTAAGGTCAGTATGCTAACCACCCCGATTGCCCCATGTTAGGTATAGTTTCCTATTCATTACATAAATGTGACATATACTACAATCAGTATAAATCAATTCTGATTGTCCCATGTTAGTATAGGTTTCTATTCACTACATAAATGGACATACTTAAGGTCAGTATGATAACCACCTGACGCCCCATGTTAGTATACTATTCTATTACAAATGCATATATACTTATGGTCAGTATGATAACCACCCTGATTGCCCCATGCCAGGTATAGTTTCTATTCATTACATAAATGTGACATATACTTATGGTCAGTATGATAAATCACCCTGATTGCCCCATGTTAGGTGATAGTTTCTATTCATTACATAAATGTGACATATACTAAGGGTCAAGTATGATAACCCACCCTGATTGCCCCATGTTAGGTATAGTTTTCAGTCTATTACATAATGTGATATATACTTAAGGTCAGTATGATAACCACCCTGATTGCCCCATGTTAGGTATAGTTTCTATTCACATAAATGTGACATATACTTAAGGTCAGTATGATAAACCTCAATTCTGATTGCCCCCATGTTAGGTATACTCATTCATTACATAAATGTGACATATACTTAAGGTCAGTATGATAACCACCCTGATTGCCCCATGTTAGGTATAGTTTCTATTCATTACATAAATGTGACATATATTTAAGGTCAGTATGATAACCACCTGATTGCCCCATGTTAGGCAGGTTTTTATTCATTACATAAATGCATATATACTTAAGGTCAGTATGATAACCACCCCAGATTGCCTATGTTAGGTATAGTTTCTATTCATTACATAAATGTGACATATACTTAAGGTCAGTATGATAAACGTACCCTGATTGCCCCATGTTAGGTATAGTTTCTATTCATTACATAAATGTGACATATACTTAAGGTCAGTATGATAACCACCCTGATTGCCCCATGTTAGTATACTTGTCTTTCTCATTACATAAAATGTGACATATACTTAAGGCCAGTATGATAACCACCTGATTGCCCCATGTTAGGTATAGTTTTCATTCTCATTACATAAATGTGACATATACTTAAGGTCAGTATGATAACCACCCTGATTGCCCCATGTTAGGTATAGTTTCTATTCATTACATAAATGTGACATATACTTAAGGTCAGCATGATAACCACCTGATTTGCCCTTCATGTTAGGTATAGTTTCTATTCATTACATAAATGTGACATATACTTAAGGTCAGTATGATAACCAATTCTGATTGCCCCATGTTAGGTATAGTTTCTATTCATTACATAAATGTGACATATACTTAAGGTCAGTATGATAACCACCCTGATTGCCCCATGTTAGGTATAGTTTCTATTCATTACATAAATGTGACATATACTTAAGGTCAGTATGATAACCACCCTGATTGCCCCATGTTAGGTATAGTTTCTATTCATTACATAAATGTGACATATACTTCATGTCAGTATGATAACCACCTATCAGTTCCATGTTAGGCATAGTTTCTATTCATTACACAATGTGACATATACTTAAGGTCAGTATGATAAATCACCTGATTTGGCCTCCATGTTAGGTATAGCTCTCTAATTCATTGCAATGTGACATATACTATGTCGTAAAAGATAATCAATCTGATTGCCCCATGTTAGGTATATAGTGTTTCTTATTCCATTACATAATTATATATACTGGTATTTCTGCATGATAACCACCTGATTGCCTCCATGTTAGGTATAGTTTGGTCATTTACATAATGTGATATATTTGGATATCAAGGATAATCAATCTTCAGATTGCCCATGTTAGGTAGGTGCTTCTATTCATTTATAAATGTGACATATACTTAAGGTCAGTATGATAACCACCCTGATTGCCCCATGTTAGGTATATTTATATTCATTACATAAATGTGACATATACTCAAGGTCAGTATGATAACCAATCTTGATTGCCCCATGTTAGTATAGAGTTTCTATTCATTACATAAATGTGACATATACTTAAGGCTGTCAGTATGATAACCACCCTGATTGCCCCATGTTATATAGTTTCTTATTCATTACATAAATGTGACATATACTTAAGGTCAGTATGATAACCACCCTGATTGCCCCATGTTAGGTATATTTATTCATTATTACAAATGTGATACAGTACTTAAGGTCAGTATGATAACCACCCTGATTGCCCCATGTTAGGTATAGTTTCTATTCATTACATAAATGTGACATATACTTAAGGTCAGTATGATAACCACCCTGATTGCCCCATGTTAGGTATAGTTTTATCATTGCTATAAATGTGACATATACTTAAGGTCAGTATGATAACCACCCTGATTGCCCCCATGTTAGGGTATAGTTTCTATTCATTACATAAATGTGACATATACTTAAGGTCAGTATGATAACCACCCTGATTGCCCCATGTTAGGTATAGTTTCTATTGACACATAAATGTGACATATACTTAAGGTCAGTATGATAACCACCCTGATTGCCCAAGTGTTAGGTATAGTTTCTATTCATTACAATGTGACATATACTTAAGGTCAGTATGATAACCACCCCGATTGCCCCATGTTAGGTATAGTTTCTATTCATTACATAAATGTGACATATACTTAAGGTCAGTAATATGATAACCACCCTGATTGCCCCATGTTAGGTATAGTTTCTATTCATTACATAAATGACATATACTTAAGGTCAGTATGATAACAACCCTGATTGCCCCATGTTAGGTATAGTTTCTATTCAATATTACATAAATGTGACATATACTTAAGGTCAGTATGATAACCACCCTGATTGCCCCATGTTAGGTATAGTTTCTATTCATTACATAAATGTGACATATACTTAAGGTCAGTATGATAACCACCCTGATTGCCCCATGTTAGGTATAGTTTCTATTCATTACATAAATGTGACATATACTTAAGGTCAGTATGATAACCACCCCTGATTGCCCTCACATATATATTAGTTTCTATTCACTACATAATGTGACATATACCTGAGCAGTCAGTATAGCACACCCATTGCCTGTTGTATGTTAGGTAGTTTCTATTCATTACATAAATGTGACATATACTTATGGTCAGCATGATAACCACCCTTGATTGCCCCATGTTAGGTATAGTTTCTATTCATTACATAAATGTGACATATACTTATGGTCAGTATGATAACCACCCTGATTGCCCCATGTTAGGTATAGTTTCTATTGATTACATAAATGTGACATATACTTAAGGTCAGTATGCTAACCACCCTGATTGCCCCATGTTAGGTATAGTTTCTATTCATTACATAAATGTGACATATACTTAAGGTCAGTATGCTAACCACCCTGATTGCCCCATGTTAGGTATAGTTTCTATTCATTACATAAATGTGACATATACTTAAGGTCAGTATGCTAACCACCCTGATTGCCCCATGTTTAGGTATAGTTTCTATTCATTACATAAATGTGACATATACTTAAGGTCATATGCTAACCTGCACTGATTGCCCCATGTTAGGTATAGTTTCTATTCATTACATAAATGTGACATATACTTAAGGTCAGTATAACCACCCTGATTGCCCCATGTTAGTATAGTTTCTATTCATTACATAAATGTGACATATACTTAAGGTCAGTATGCTAACTGCACCTGATTGCCCCATGTTAGGTATAGTTTCTATTCATTACATAAATGTGACATATACTTAAGGTCAGTATGATAACCACCCTGATTGCCCCATGTTAGGTATAGTTTCTATTCATTACATAAATGTGACATATACTTATGGTCAGTATGATAACCACCCTGATTGCCCCATGTTAGGTATAGTTTCTATTCATTACATAAATGTGACATATACTTATGGTCAGTATGATAACCACCCTGATTGCCCCATGTTAGGGTATAGTTTCTATTCATTACATAAATGTGACATATACTTAAGGTCGTATGATAATTCAATTCTGATTGCCCCATGTTAGGTATAGTTTCTATTCATTACATAAATGTGACATATACTTAAGGTCAGTATGATAACCACCCTGATTGCCCCATGTTAGGTATAGTTTCTATTCATTACATAAATGTGACATATACTTAAGGTCAGTATGATAACCACCCTGATTGCCCCATGTTAGGTATAGTTTCTATTCATTACATAAATGTGACATATACTTAAGGTCAGTATGATAACCACCCTGATTGCCCCATGTTAGGTATAGTTTCTATTCATTACATAAATGTGACATATACTTAAGGTCAGTATGATAACCACCCTGATTGCCCCATGTTAGGTATAGTTTCTATTCATTACATAAATGTGACATATACTTAAGGTCAGTATGATAACCAATTCGATTGCCCCATGTTAGGTATAGTTTCTATTCATTACATAAATGTGACATATACTTAAGGTCAGTATGATAACCACCCTGATTGCCCCATGTTAGGTATAGTTTCTATTCATTACATAAATGTGACATATACTTAAGGTCAGTATGATAACCACCCTGATTGCCCCATGTTAGGTATAGTTTCTATTCATTACATAAATGTGACATATACTTAAGGTCAGTATGATAACCACCTTGATTGCCCCATGTTAGTATAGTTTCTATTCATTACATAAATGTGACATATACTTAAGGTCAGTATGATAACCACCCTGATTGCCCCATGTTAGGTATAGCTTCTATTCATTACATAAATGTGACATATACTTAAGGTCAGCATGATAACCACCCTGATTGCCCCATGTTAGGTATAGCTTCTATTCATTACATAAATGTGACATATACTTAAGGTCAGTATGATAACCACCCTGATTGCCCCATGTTAGGTATAGTTTCTATTCCATTACATAAATGTGACATATACTTAAGGTCAGTATGATAACAACCCTGATTGCCCCATGTTACGTATAGTTTCTATTCATTACATAAATGTGACATATACTTAAGGTCAGTATGATAACCACCTTGATTGCCCCATGTTAGGTATAGTTTCTATTCATTACATAAATGTGACATATACTACACCGTATGATGTCTAACTTTGATTGCCCCATGTTAGGTAAAGTAGTTCTATTCATTACATAAATGTGACATATACTTAAGGTCAGTATGATAACAACCCTGATGTCCCATGTTAGTGGTATAGTTCTATTCATTATATAAATGCACATATACTTGGCTAAAGTATGATAACCACCCTGATTGCTCTTACGTTAGGTTATTTCCTCATCATTACTACAAATGTGACATATACTTAAGGTCAGATGATAATCAACCTGATTGCCCCATGTTAGGTATAGTTTCTATTCATTACATAAATGTGACATATACTTAAGGTCAGTATGATAACCACCCTGATTGCCCCATGTTAGGTATAGTTTCTATTCATTACATAAATGTGACATATACTCTATGATATGATAACCACCCTGATTGCCCCATGTTAGGTATAGTTTCTATTCATTACATAAATGTGACATATACTTAAGGTCAGTATGATAACAACCCTGATTGCCCCATGTTAGGTATAGTTTCTATTCATTACATAAATGTGACATATACTTATGGTCAGTATGATAACCACCCTGATTGCCCCATGCTAGGGTATAGTTTCTATTCATTACATAAATGTGACATATACTTAAGGTCATATGATAACCACCCTGATTGCCCCATGTTAGGTATAGTTTCTATTCATTACATAAATGTGACACATATTTTTATGGTCAGTATGATAACCACCCTGATTGCCCCATGTTAGGTATAGTTTCTATTCATTACATAAATGTGACATATACTTATGGTCAGTATGATAACCACCCTGATTGCCCCATGTTAGGTATAGTTTCTATTCATTACATAAATGTGACATATACTTATGGTCAGTATGATAACCACCCTGATTGCCCCATGTTAGGTATAGTTTCTATTCATTACATAAATGTGACATATACTTAAGGTCAGTATGATAACCACCCTGATTGCCCCACATGTTAGTAGTTTCTATTCAATACATAAATGTGACATATACTATGGCTGCAATGATAACCACCCTGATTGTCCCCATGTTAGGTATAGTTTCTATTCATTACATAAATGTGACATATACTTATGGTCAGTAGGATAACCTTCCCTGATTGCCCCATGTTAGGTATAGTTTCTATTCATTACATAAATGTGACATATACTTATGGTCAGTATGATAACCACCCTGATTGCCCCATGTTAGGTATAGTTTCTATTCATTACATAAATGTGACATATGCATTTAAGGTCAGTATGATAACCACCCTGATTGCCCCATGTTAGGTATAGTTTCTATTCATTACAAATGTACATATACTTAAGGTCAGTATGATAACCACTCTGATTGCCCCATGTTAGGTATA
The DNA here is from genome assembly GCA_021962125.1 of Bulinus truncatus. Taxonomy (NCBI): domain Eukaryota; kingdom Metazoa; phylum Mollusca; class Gastropoda; family Planorbidae; genus Bulinus; species Bulinus truncatus. Next base: position 194,051 of record JAGDYQ010000095.1, read on the forward strand.
GTTTCTATTCATTACATAAATGTGACATATACTTAAGGTCAGTATGATAACCACCCTGATTGCCCCATGTTAGGTATAGTTTCTATTCATTACATAAATGTGACATATACTTAAGGTCAGTATGATAACCACCCTGATTGCCCCATGTTAGGTATAGTTTCTATTCATTACATAAATGACATATACTTAAGGTCAGTATGATAACAACCCTGATTGCCCCATGTTAGGTATAGTTTCTATTCATTACATAAATGTGACATATACTTAAGGTCAGTATGATAACCACCCTGATTGCCCCATGTTAGGTATAGTTTCTATTCATTACATAAATGTGACATATACTTAAGGTCAGTATGATAACCACCCTGATTGCCCCATGTTAGGTATAGTTTCTATTCATTACATAAATGTGACATATACTTATGGTCAGTATGATAACCACCCTGATTGCCCCATGTTAGTATAGTTTCTATTCATTACATAAATGTGACATATACTTAAGGTCAGTATGATAACCACCCTGATTGCCCCATGTTAGGTATAGTTTCTATTCATTACATAAATATGACATATATTTAAGGTCAGTATGATAACCACCCTGATTGCCCCATGTTAGGTATAGTTTCTATTCATTACATAAATGTGACATATACTTATGGTCAGTATGATAACCACCCTGATTGCCCCATGTTAGGTATAGTTTCTATTCATTACATAAATGTGACATATACTTATGGTCAGTATGATAACCACCCTGATTGCCCCATGTTAGGTATAGTTTCTATTCATTACATAAATGACATATACTTAAGGTCAGTATGATAACCAACCTGATTGCCCCATGTTAGGTATAGTTTCTATTCATTACATAAATGTGACATATACTTAAGGTCAGTATGATAACCACCCTGATTGCCCCATGTTAGGATAGTTTCTATTCATTACAAATGTGACACAAGGTACTTAAGGTCAGTATGATAACCACCCTGATTGCCCCATGTTAGGTATAGTTTCTATTCATTACATAAATGTGACATATACTTAAGGTCAGTATGATAACCACCCTGATTGCCCCATGTTAGGTATAGTTTCTATTCATTACATAAATGTGACATATACTTAAGGTCAGTATGATAACCACCCTGATTGCCCCATGTTAGGTAAGTAGTTAGTTTCTATTCATTACATAAATGTGACATATACTTAAGGTCAGTATGATAACCACCCTGATTGCCCCATGTTAGGTATAGTTTCTATTCATTACATAAATGTGACATATACTTAAGGTCAGTATGATAACCACCCTGATTGCCCCATGTTAGGTATAGTTTCTATTCATTACATAAATGTGACATATACTTAAGGTCAGTATGATAACCACCCTGATTGCCCCATGTTAGGTATAGTTTCTATTCATTACATAAATGTGACATATATACTTAAGGTCAGTATGATAACCACCCTGATTGCCCCATGTTAGGTATAGTTTCTATTCATTACAATGTGACATATACTTAAGGTCATAACCACCCTGATTGCCCCATGTTAGGTATAGTTTCTATTCATTACATAATGTGACATATACTTAAGGTCAGTATGATAACCACCTGATTGCCCCATGTTAGGTATAGTTTCTATTCATTACATAAATGTGACATATACTTAAGGTCAGTATGATAACCACCCTGATTGCCCCATGTTAGGTATAGTTTCTATTCATTACATAAATGACATACTTAAGGTCAGTATGATAACCACCCTGATTGCCCCATGTTAGGTATAGTTTCTATTCATTACATTAATGTGACATATACTTATGGTCAGTATGATAACCACCTTGATTGTTCCATGTTAGGTAGTTTCTATTCATTACATAAATGTGACATATACTTATGGTCAGTATGATAACCACCCTGATTGCCCCATGTTAGGTATAGTTTCTATTCATTACATAAATGTGATATATACTTAAGGTCAGTATGATAACCACACCCTGATTGCCCCATGTTAGGTATAGTTTCTATTCATTACATAAATGTGACATATACTTAAGGTCAGTATGATAACCAACCTGATTGCCCCATGTTAGGTATAGTTTCATTCATTACATAAATGTGACATATACTTAAGGTCAGTATGATAACCACCCTGATTGCCCCATGTTAGGTATAGTTTCTATTCATTACATAAATGTGACATATACTTAAGGTCAGTATGATAACCAATTCTGATTGCTCCATGTTAGGTATAGTTTCTATTCATTACATAAATGTGACATATACTTAAGGTCAGTATGATAACCACCCTGATTGCCCCATGTTAGGTATAGTTTCTTTATTCATTACATAAATGTGACATATACTTAAGGTCAGTATGATAACCACCCTGATTGCCCCATGTTAGGTATAGTTTCTATTCATTACATAAATGTGACATATACTCTAAGGTCAGTATGATAACCACCCTGATTGCCCCATGTTAGGTATAGTTTCTATTCATTACAAATGTGATATATATTTAAGGTCAGTATGATAACCCACCTGATTGCCCCATGTTAGGTATAGTTTCTATTCATTACATAAATGTGACATATACTTAAGGTCAGTATGATAACCAATTTGATTGCCCCATGTTAGGTATAGTTTCTATTCATTACATAAATGTGACATATACTTAAGGTCAGCTTGATAACCAATTTGATTGCCCCATGTTAGGTATAGTTTCTATTCATTACATAAATGTGACATATACTTAAGGTCAGTATGATAACCACCCCTGATTGCCCCATGTTAGGTATAGTTTCTATTCATTACATAAATGTGACATATACTTAAGGTCAGTATGATAACCACCCTGATTGCCCCATGTTAGGTATAGTTTCTATTCATTACATAAATGTGACATATACTTAAGGTCAGTATGATAACCACCCTGATTGCCCCATGTTAGGTATAGTTTCTATTCATTACATAAATGTGACATATACTTAAGGTCAGTATGATAACAACCCTGATTGCCCCATGTTAGGTATAGTTTCTATTCATTACAAATGTGACATACTTAAGGTCAGTATGATAACCACCCTGATTGCCCCATGTTAGGTATAGTTTCTATTCATTACATAAACAGATATACATTGTAACTGGTATGATAACCAACCTGATTGCTCCATGTTAGGTATAGTTTCTATTCACACATAAATGTGACATATACTTAAGGTCAGTATGATAACCACCTGATTGCCCCATGTTAGGTATAGTTTCTATTCATTATATAAATGTGACATATACTTAAGGTCAGTATGATAACCAATTTGATTGCCCCATGTTAGGTATAGTTTCTATTCATTACATAAATGTGACATATACTTAAGGTCAGTATGATAACCACCCTGATTGCCCCATGTTAGGTATAGTTTCTATTCTATTACATAAATGTGACATATACTTTTAAGGTCAGTATGATAACCACCCTGATTGCCCCATGTTAGGTATATGTTTTATTCATTACATAAATGTGACATATACTTAAGGTCAGTATGATAACCACCCTGATTGCCCCATGTTAGGTATAGTTTCTATTCATTACATAAATGTGACATATACTTAAGGTCAGTATGATAACCACCCTGATTGCCCCATGTTAGGTATAGTTTCTATTCATTACATAAATGTGACATATACTTAAGGTCAGTATGATAACCACCCTGATTGCCCCATGTTAGTATAGTTTCTATTCATTACATAAATGTGACATATACTTAAGGTCAGTATGATAACCACCCTGATTGCCCCATGTTAGGTATAGTTTCTATTCATTACATAAATGTGACATATACTTAAGGTCAGTATGTGATAACAACCCTGATTGCCCCATGTTAGGTATAGTTTCTATTCATTACATAAATGTGACATATACTTAAGGTCAGTATGATAACCACCCTGATTGCCCCATGTTAGGTATAGTTTGTATTCATTACATAAATGTGACATATACTTAAGGTCAGTATGATAACCACCCCTGATTGCCCCATGTTAGGTATAGTTTCTATTCATTACATAAATGTGACATATACTTAAGGTCAGTATGATAACCAATCTGATTGCCCCATGTTAGGTATAGTTTCTATTCATTACATAAATGTGACATACTTCCATATCAGTATGATAACCACCCTGATTGCCCCATGTTAGGTATAGTTTCTATTCATTACATAAATGTGACATATACTTAAGGTCAGTATGATAATCCATTCTGATTGTTCCATGTTAGGTATAGTTTCTATTCATTACATAAATGTGACATATACTTAAGGTCAATCTGATTGCCCCATGTTAGGTATAGTTTCTATTCATTACATAAATGTGACATATACTATGGTCGTGTATGATAATCTGTTCCTGATTGCCCCATGTTAGGTATAGTTTCTATTCATTACATAAATGTGACATATACTTAAGGTCAGTATGATAACCACCCTGATTGCCCCATGTTAGGTATAGTTTCTATTCATTACATAAATGTGACATATACTTAAGGTCAGTATGATAACCACCCTGATTGCCCCATGTTAGGTATAGTTTCTATTCATTACATAAAATGACATATATTAAGGTCAGTATGATAACCACCCTGATTGCCCCATGTTAGGTATAGTTTCTATTCATTACATAAATGTGACATATACTTAAGGTCAGTATGATAACCAATTTGATTGCCCCATGTTAGGTAGTAGTTTCATTGAATACAATGTGACATATACTTAAGGTCAAGTATGATAACCACCCTGATTGCCCCATGTTAGGTATAGTTTCTATTCATTACATAAAAATGTGACATATACTTAAGGTCAGTATGATAACCACCCTGATTGCCCCATGTTAGGTATAGTTTGGTCTATTAGTATAAATGTACATATACTTAAGGTCAGTATGATAACCACCCTGATTGCCCCATGTTAGGTATAGTTTCTATTCATTACATAAATGTGACATATACTTAAGGTCAGTATGATAACCACCCTGATTGCCCCATGTTAGGTATAGTTTCTATTCATTACATAAATGTGACATATACTTAAGGTCAGTATGATAACCACCCTGATTGCCCCATGTTAGGTATAGTTTCTATTCATTACATAAATGTGACATATACTTATGGTCAGTATGATAACCACCCTGATTGCCCCATGTTAGGTATAGTTTCTATTCATTACATAAATGTGACATATACTTAAGGTCAGTATGATAACCACCCTGATTGCCCCATGTTAGGTATAGTTTCTATTCATTACATAAATGTGACATATACTTAAGGTCAGTATGATAAACCACCTGATTGCCCCATGTTAGGTATAGTTTCATTGATTACATAAATGACATATACTTAAGGTCAGTATGATAACCACCCTGATTGCCCCATTTTAGGTATAGTTTCTATTCATTACATAAATGTGACATATACTTAAGGTCAGTATGATAACCAATCCTGATTGCCCCATGTTAGGTATAGTTTCTATTGAATACATAAATGACATATACTTAAGGTCAGTATGATAACCACCCTGATTGCCCCATGTTAGGTATAGTTTCTATTCATTACATAAATGTGACATATACTTAAGGTCAGTATGATAACCACCTGATTGCCCCATGTTAGTATAGTTTCTATTCATTACATAAATGTGACATATACTTAAGGTCAGTATGATAACCACCCTGATTGCCTCATGTTAGGTATAGTTTCTATTCATTACATAAATGTGACATATATTTAAGGTCAGTATGATAACCACCCTGATTGCCCCATGTTAGGTATAGTTTCTTATTCATTACATAAATGTGACATATACTTATGGTCAGTATGATAACCACTCTGATTGCCCATGTTAGGTATAGTTTCTATTCATTACATAAATGTGACATACTTATGGTCAGTATGATAACCACCCTGATTGCCCCATGTTAGGTATAGTTTCATTCATTCAGCATAAATGTGACATATACTTAAGGTCAGTATGATAACCACCTTGATTGCCCCATGTTAGGTATAGTTTCTATTCATTACATAAATGTGACATACTTAAGGTCAGTATGATAACCACCCTGATTGCCCCATGTTAGGTATAGTTTCTATTCATTACATAAATGTGACATATACTTAAGGTCAGTATGATAACCACCCTGATTGCCCTCATGTTAGGTATAGTTTCTATTCATTACATAAATGTGACATATACTTAAGGTCAGTATGATAACCACCCTGATTGCCCCATGTTAGGTATAGTTTCTATTCATTACATAAATGTGACATATACTTAAGGTCAGTATGATAACCAATTTGATTGCCCATGTTATGTATAGTTTCTATTCATTACATAAATGTGACATATACTTAAGGTCAGTATGATAACCACCCTGATTGCCCCATGTTAGGTATAGTTTCTATTCATTACATAAATGTGACATATACTAAGGTCAGTATGATAACCACCCTGATTGCCCCATGTTAGGTATAGTTTCTATTCATTACATAAATGTGACATATACTTAAGGTCAGTATGATAACCACCCTGATTGCCCCATGTTAGGTATAGTTTCTATTCATTACATAAATGTGACATATACTTAAGGTCAGTATGATAACCACCCTGATTGCCCCATGTTAGGTATAGTTTCTATTCATTACATAATGTGATATATACTTAAGGTCAGTATGATAACCACCCTGATTGCCCCATGTTAGGTATAATTTCTATTCATTACATAAATGTGACATATACTTAAGGTCAGTATGATAACCACCCTGATTGCCCCATGTTAGTATAGTTTCTATTCATTACATAAATGTGACATATACTTAAGGTCAGTATGATAACCACCCTGATTGCCCCATGTTAGGTATAGTTTCTATTCATTACATAAATGTGACATATACTTAAGGTCAGTATGATAACCACCCTGATTGCCCCATGTTAGGTATAGTTTCTATTCATTACATAAATGTGACATATACTTAAGGTCAGTATGATAACCACCCTGATTGCCCCATGTTAGGTATAGTTTCTATTCATTACATAAATGTGACATATACTTAAGGTCAGTATGATAACCACCCTGATTGCCCCATGTTATATAGTTTCTATTCATTACATAAATGTGACATATACTTATGGTCAGTATGATAACCACCCTGATTGCCCCATGTTAGGTATAGTTTCTATTCATTACATAAATGTGACATATACTCATGGTCAGTATATAACCACCCTGATTGCCCCATGTTAGGTATAGTTTCTATTCATTACATAAATGTGACATATACTAAGGTCAGTATGAAAACCACCCTGATTGCCCCATGTTAGGTATAGTTTCTATTCATTACAAAAATGTGACATATACTTAAGGTCAGTATGATAACCACCCTGATTGCCCCATGTTAGGTATAGTTTCTATTCATTACATAAATGTGACATATACTTAAGGTCAGTATGATAACCACCCTGATTGCCCCATGTTAGGTATAGTTTCTATTCATTACATAAATGTGACATATACTTAAGGTCAGTATGATAACCACCCTGATTGCCCCATGTTAGGTATAGTTTCTATTCATTACATAAATGTGACATATACTTAAGGTCAGTATGATAACCACCCTGATTGCCCCATGTTAGGTATAGTTTCTATTCATTACATAAATGTGACATATACTTAAGGTCAGTATGATAACCACCCTGATTGCCCCATGTTAGGTATAGTTTCTATTCATTACATAAATGTGACATATACTTAAGGTCAGTATGATAACCACCCTGATTGCCCCATGTTAGGTATAGTTTCTATTCATTACATAAATGTGACATATACTTAAGGTCAGTATGATAACCACCTGATTGCCCCATGTTAGGTATAGTTTCTATTCATTACATAAATGTGACATATACTTAAGGTCAGCATATAATAACCCTGATTGCCCACTGTTAGGTATAGTTTCTATTCATTACATAAATGTGACATATACTTAAGGTCAGTATGATAACCACCCTGATTGCCCCATGTTAGGTATAGTTTCTATTCATTACATAAATGTGACATATACTTAAGGTCAGTATGATAACCACCCTGATTGCCCCATGTTAGGTATAGTTTCTATTCATTACATAAATGTGACATATACTTAAGGTCAGTATGATAACCACCTGATTGCCCCATGTTAGGTATAGAGCTATTCATTACATAAATGTGACATATACTTAAGGTCAGCATGATAACCACCCTGATTGCCCCATGTTAGGTATAGTTTCTATTCATTACATAAATGTGACATATACTTATGGTCAGTATGATAACCACCCTGATTGCCCCATGTTAGGTATAGTTTCTATTCATTACATAAATGTGACATATACTTATGGTCAGTACGATAACCACCCTGATTGCCCCATGTTAGGTATAGTTTCTATTCATTACATAAATGTGACATATACTTAAGGTCAGTATGATAACCAATTCTGATTGCCCCATGTTAGGTATAGTTTCTATTCATTACATAAATGTGACATATACTTAAGGTCAGTATGATAACCACCCTGATTGCCCCATGTTAGGTATAGTTTCTATTCATTACATAAATGTGACATATACTTAAGGTCAGTATGATAACCAATTTGATTGCCCCATGTTAGGTATAGTTTCTATTCATTACATAAATGTGACATATACTTAAGGTCAGTATGATAACCAATCCTGATTGCCCCATGTTAGGTATAGTTTCTATTCATTACATAAATGTGACATATACTTAAGGTCAGTATGATAACCATTCTGATTGCCCCATGTTAGGTATAGTTTCTATTCATTACATAAATGTGACATATACTTAAGGTCAGTATGATAACCACCCTGATTGCCCCATGTTAGGTATAGTTTCTATTCATTACATAAATGTGACATATACTTAAGGTCAGTATGATAACCACCCTGATTGCCCCATGTTAGGTATAGTTTCTATTCATTACATAAATGTGACATATACTTAAGGTCAGTATGATAACCACCCTGATTGCCCCTCAATGTTAGGTATAGTTTCTATTCATTACATAAATGTGACATATACTTAAGGTCAGTATGATAACCAATTCTGATTGCCCCATGTTAGGTATAGTTTCTATTCATTACATAAATGTGACATATACTTATGGTCAGTATGATAACCACCCTGATTGCCCCATGTTAGGTATAGTTTCTATTCATTACATAAATGTGACATATACTTAAGGTCAGTATGATAACCACCCTGATTGCCCCATGTTAGGTATGTTTCTATTCATTACATAAATGTGACATATACTTAAGGTCAGTATGATAACCACCCTGATTGCCCCATGTTAGGTATAGTTTCTATTCATTACATAAATGTGACATATACTTAAGGTCAGTATGATAACCACCCTGATTGCCCCATGTTAGGTATAGTTTCTATTCATTACATAAATGTGACATATACTTAAGGTCAGTATGATAACCACCCTGATTGCCCCATGTTAGGTATAGTTTCTATTCATTACATAAATGTGACATATACTTAAGGTCAGTATGATAACCACCCTGATCCATTCCATGTTAGGTATAGTTTCTATTCATTACATAAATGTGACATATACTTAAGGTCAGTATGATAACCACCCTGATTGCCCCATGTTAGGTATAGTTTCTATTCATTACATAAATGTGACATATACTTAAGGTCAGTATGATAACCATTCTGATTGCCCCATGTTAAATATAGTTTCTATTCATTACATAAATGTGACATATACTTAAGGTCAGTATGATAACCACCCTGATTGCCCCATGTTAGGTATAGTTTCTATTCATTACATAAATGTGACATATACTTATGGTCAGTATGATAACCACCCTGATTGCCCCATGTTAGGTATAGTTTCTATTCATTACATAAATGTGACATATACTTAATGGTCAGTATGATAACCACCCTGATTGCCCCATGTTAGGTATAGTTTCTATTCATTACATAAATGTGACATATACTTAAGGTCAGTATGATAACCACCCTGATTGCCCCATGTTAGGTATAGTTTCTATTCATTACATAAATGTGACATATACTTAAGGTCAGTATGATAACCACCCTGATTGCCCCATGTTAGGTATAGTTTCTATTCATTACATAAATGTGACATATACTTAAGGTCAGCATGATAACCACCCTGATTGCCCCATGTTAGGTATAGTTTCTATTCATTACATAAATGTGACATATACTTAAGGTCAGTATGATAACCACCCTGATTGCCCCATGTTAGGTATAGTTTCTATTGAATACATAAATGTGACATATACTTAAGGTCAGTATGATAACCACCCTGATTGCCCCATGTTAGGTATAGTTTCTATTCATTACATAAATGTGACATATACTTAAGGTCAGTATGATAACCACCCTGATTGCCCCATGTTAGGTATAGTTTCTATTCATTACATAAATGTGACATATAATTAAGGTCAGTATGATAACCACCCTGATTGCCCCATGTTAGGTATAGTTTCTATTCATTACATAAATGTGACATATACTTAAGGTCAGTATGATAACCACCCTGATTGCCCCATGTTAGGTATAGTTTCTATTCATTACATAAATGTGACATATACTATGGTCAGTATGATAACCACCCTGATTGCCCCATGTTAGGTATAGTTTCTATTCATTACATAAATGTGACATATACTTATGGTCAGTATGATAACCACCCTGATTGCCCCATGTTAGGTATAGTTTCTATTCATTACATAAATGTGACATATACTTAAGGTCAGTATGATAACCACCCTGATTGCCCCATGTTAGGTATAGTTTTCTATTCATTACATAAATGTGACATATACTTAAGGTCAGTATGATATCCACCTGATTGCCCCATGTTAGGTATAGTTTCTATTCATTACATAAATGTGACATATACTTATGGTCAGTATGATAACCACCCTGATTGCCCCATGTTAGGTATAGTTTCTATTCATTACATAAATGTGACATATACTTAAGGTCAGTATGATAACCACCCTGATTGCCCCATGTTAGGTATAGTTTCTATTCATTACATAAATGTGACATATACTTAAGGTCAGTATGATAACCACCCTGATTGCCCCATGTTAGGTATAGTTTCTATTCATTACATAAATGTGACATATACTTAAGGTCAGTATGATAACCACCCTGATTGCCCCATGTTAGGTATAGTTTCTATTCATTACATAAATGTGACATATACTTAAGGTCAGTATGATAACCACCCTGATTGCCCCATGTTAGGTATAGTTTCTATTCATTACATAAATGTGACATATACTTAAGGTCAGTATGATAACCACCCTGATTGCCCCATGTTAGGTATAGTTTCTATTCATTACATAAATGTGACATATACTTAAGGTCAGTATGATAACCACCCTGATTGCCCCATGTTAGGTATAGTTTCTATTCATTACATAAATGTGACATATACTTAAGGTCAGTATGATAACCACCCTGATTGCCCCATGTTAGGTATAGTTTTCATTCATTACATAAATGTGACATATACTTAAGGTCAGTATGATAACCACCCTGATTGCCCCATGTTAGGTATAGTTTCTATTCATTACATAAATGTGACATATACTTAAGGTCAGTATGATAACCACCTGATTGTTCCATGTTAGGTATAGTTTCTATTCATTACATAAATGTGACATATACTTTATAGTCAGTATGATAACCACCCTGATTGCCCCATGTTAGGTATAGTTTCTATTCATTACATAAATGTGACATATACTTATGGTCAGTATGATAACCACCCTGATTGCCCCATGTTAGGTATAGTTTCTATTCATTACATAAATGTGACATATACTTAAGGTCAGTATGATAACCACCTGATTGCCCCATGTTAGGTATAGTTTCTATTCATTACATAAATGTGACATATACTTAAGGTCAGTATGATAACCACCCTGATTGCCCCATGTTAGGTATAGTTTCTATTCATTACATAAATGTGACATATACTTAAGGTCAGTATGATAACCACCTGATTGCCCCATGTTAGGTATAGTTTCTATTCATTACATAAATGTGACATATACTTAAGGTCAGTATGATAACCACCCTGATTGCCCCATGTTAGGTATAGTTTCTATTCATTACATAAATGTGACATATACTTAAGGTCAGTATGATAACCACCCTGATTGCCCCATGTTAGGTATAGTTTCTATTCATTACATAAATGTGACATATACTTAAGGTCAGTATGATAACCACCCTGATTGCCCCATGTTAGGTATAGTTTCTATTCATTACATAAATGTGACATATACTTAAGGTCAGTATGATAACCACCCCTGATTGCCCCATGTTAGGTATAGTTTTATTCATTACATAAATGTGACATATACTTAAGGTCAGTATGATAACCACCCTGATTGCCCCATGTTAGGTATAGTTTCTTTCATTACATAAATGTGACATATACTTAAGGTCAGTATGATAACCACCCTGATTGCCCCATGTTAGGTATAGTTTCTATTCATTACATAAATGTGACATATACTTAAGGTCAGTATGATAACCACCCTGATTGCCCCATGTTAGGTATAGTTTCTATTCATTACATAAATGTGACATATACTTAAGGTCAGTATGATAACCACCCTGATTGCCCCATGTTAGGTATAGTTTCTATTCATTACATAAATGTGACATATACTTAAGGTCAGTATGATAACCACCCTGATTGCCCCATGTTAGGTATAGTTTCTATTCATTACATAAATGTGACATATACTTAAGGTCAGTATGATAACCACCCTGATTGCCCCATGTTAGGTATAGTTTCTATTCATTACATAAATGTGACATATACTTAAGGTCAGTATGATAACCACCCTGATTGCCCCATGTTAGGTATAGTTTCTATTCATTACATAAATGTGACATATACTTATGGTCAGTATGATAACCAATCTGATTGCCCCATGTTAGTATAGTTTCTATTCATTACATAAATGTGACATATACTTAAGGTCAGTATGATAACCACCCTGATTGCCCCATGTTAGGTATAGTTTCTATTCATTACATAAATGTGACATATACTTAAGGTCAGTATGATAACCACCCTGATTGCCCCATGTTAGGTATAGTTTCTATTCATTACATAAATGACATATACTTAAGGTCAGTATGATAACCAATTCTGATTGCCCCATGTTAGGTATAGTTTCTATTCATTACATAAATGTGACATATACTTAAGGTCAGTATGATAACCAATCTGATTGCCCCATGTTAGGTATAGTTTCTATTCATTACATAAATGACATATACTTAAGGTCAGTATGATAACCACCCTGATTGCCCCATGTTAGGTATAGTTTCTATTCATTACATAAATGTGACATATACTTAAGGTCAGTATGATAACCACCCTGATTGCCCCATGTTAGGTATAGTTTCTATTCATTACATAAATGTGACATATACTTAAGGTCAGTATGATAACCACCCTGATTGCCCCATGTTAGGTATAGTTTCTATTCATTACATAAATGTGACATATACTTAAGGTCAGTATGATAACCACCCTGATTGCCCCATGTTAGGTATAGTTTCATTCATTACATAAATGACATATACTTAAGGTCAGTATGATAACCACCCTGATTGCCCCATGTTAGGTATAGTTTCTATTCATTACATAAATGTGACATATACTTAAGGTCAGTATGATAACCACCCTGATTGCCCCATGTTAGGTATAGTTTCTATTCATTACATAAATGTGACATATACTTAAGGTCAGTATGATAACCACCCTGATTGCCCCATGTTAGGTATAGTTTCTATTCATTACATAAATGTGACATATACTTAAGGTCAGTATGATAACCACCCTGATTGCCCCATGTTAGGTATAGTTTCTATTCATTACATAAATGTGACATATACTTAAGGTCAATGATAACCACCCTGATTGCCCCATGTTAGGTATAGTTTCTATTCATTACATAAATGTGACATATACTTATGGTCAGTATGATAACCACCCTGATTGCCCCATGTTAGGTATAGTTTCTATTCATTACATAAATGTGCATATACTTATGGTCAGTATGATAACCACCCTGATTGCCCCATGTTAGGTATAGTTTCTATTCATTACATAAATGTGATATATACTTAAGGTCAGTATGATAACCACCCTGATTGCCCCATGTTAGGTATAGTTTTCTATTCATTACATAAATGTGACATATACTTAAGGTCAGTATGATAACCAATTTGATTGCCCCATGTTAGGTATAGTTTCTATTCATTACATAAATGTGACATATACTTATCATGATAACCAATTCTGATTGCCCCATGTTAGGTATAGTTTCTATTCATTACATAAATGTGACATATACTTAAGGTCAGTATGATAACCACCCTGATTGCCCCATGTTAGGTATAGTTTCTATTCATTACATAAATGTGACATATACTTAAGGTCAGTATGATAACCACCCTGATTGCCCCATGTTAGGTATAGTTTCTATTCATTACATAAATGTGACATATACTTAAGGTCAGTATGATAAACCACCCTGATTGCCCCATGTTAGGTATAGTTTCTATTCATTACATAAATGTGACATATACTTATGGTCAGTATGATAATCAACCCTGATTGCCCCATGTTAGGTATAGTTTCTATTCATTACATAAATGTGACATATACTTATGGTCAGTATGATAACCACCCTGATTGCCCCATGTTAGGTATAGTTTCTATTCATTACATAAATGTGACATATACTTAAGGTCAGTATGATAACCACCCTGATTGCCCCATGTTAGGTATAGTTTCTATTCATTACATAAATGTGACATATACTTAAGGTCAGTATGATAACCACCCTGATTGCCCCATGTTAGGTATAGTTTCTATTCATTACATAAATGTGACATATACTTAAGGTCAGTATGATAACCACCTTGATTGCCCCATGTTAGGTATAGTTTCTATTGATTACATAAATGTGACATATACTTAAGGTCAGTATGATAACCAATTCTGATTGCCCCATGTTAGGTATAGTTTCTATTCATTACATAAATGTGACATATACTTAAGGTCAGTATGATAACCACCCTGATTGCCCCATGTTAGGTATAGTTTCTATTGAATACATAAATGTGACATACTTAAGGTCAGTATGATAACCACCTGATTGCCCCATGTTAGGTATAGTTTCTATTCATTACATAAATGTGACATATACTTAAGGTCAGTATGATAACCACCCTGATTGCCCCATGTTAGGTATAGTTTCTATTCATTACATAAATGTGACATATACTTAAGGTCAGTATGATAACCAATTCTGATTGCCCCATGTTAGGTATAGTTTCTATTCATTACATAAATGTGACATATACTTAAGGTCAGTATGATAACCACCCTGATTGCCCCATGTTAGGTATAGTTTCTATTCATTACATAAATGTGACATATACTTATGGTCAGTATGATAACCACCCTGATTGCCCCATGTTAGGTATAGTTTCTATTCATTACATAAATGTGACATATACTTATGGTCAGTATGATAACCACCCTGATTGCCCCATGTTAGGTATAGTTTCTATTCATTACATAAATGTGACATATACTTAAGGTCAAGTATGATAACCACCCTGATTGCCCCATGTTAGGTATAGTTTCTATTCATTACATAAATGTGATATATACTTAAGGTCAGTATGATAACCACCCTGATTGCCCCATGTTAGGTATAGTTTCTATTCATTACATAAATGTGACATATACTTAAGGTCAGTATGATAACCAATCCTGATTGCCCCATGTTAGGTATAGTTTCTATTCATTACATAAATGTGACATATACTTAAGGTCAGTATGATAACCACCCTGATTGCCCCATGTTAGGTATAGTTTCTATTCATTACATAAATGTGACATATACTTAAGGTTTCAGTATGATAACCAATTTGATTGCCCCATGTTAGGTATAGTTTAATTCATTACATAAATGTGACATATACTTAAGGTCAGTATGATAAACCACCCTGATTGCCCCATGTTAGGTATAGTTTCTATTCATTACATAAATGTGAATATACTTAAGGTCAGTATGATAACCACCCTGATTGCCTTAACAGTAAGGGTTTCATTCATTACATAATGTGACATATACTTAATACCAGTATGATAATCAATTGATTGCCCATGTTGTGGTATATTTATTCATTACATAAATGTGACATATACTTAAGGCTTCAGTATGATAATCAATTTGATTGCCCCATGTTGTATAGTTTTATTCATTACATAAATGTGACATATACCTAAGGTCAGTATGATAACCACCCTTGATTGCCCCATGTTAGGTATAGTTTCTATTCATTACATAATGTGACATATACTTAAGGTCAGTATGATAACTGACTGATTGCCCCATGTTAGGTATAGTTTCTATTCATTACAATGTGACATATACTTAAGGTCAGTATGATAAACCACCTATCATTCCCATGTTAAAGAAAGTAGTTTTATTCATTACATAAATGTGACATATACTTAAGGTCAGCAAGATGAATCCAATTCTGATTGCCCCATGTTAGGTATAGTTTCTGATCTTCATTACATAAATGTGACATATACTTAAGGTCAGTATGATAACCACCTGATTGCCCAAGTAGGTAGAGTTTCTAATTCATTACATAAATGTGACATATACTTAAGGTCAGTATGATAACCACCCTGATTATTCCTGCATGTTAGGTATAGTTTCTATTCATTACATAAATGTGACATATACTTATGGTCATATGATAACCACCCTGATTGGCCCTGAAGCAGTTAGTATAGTTTTGTTCATTACATAATGTGATATATATACTATTATGGTCAGTATAGATAACACCCTGATTGTCTCATGTTAGGTATAGTTTCTATTCTATTACATAAATGTGACATAGCATTTCAAGGTCAGTATGATAATCGCACCTGACGGCTCCATGTTAGGTGAGAGCTGGACCATACAAAAATGTGACATATACTTAAGGTCAGTATGATAACCAATCGATTGCCCCAAGTGTTAGGGCAGAGCTTTATTCATTACATAAATGTGACATATACTTATTAGTCAGTATGATAACCACCCTGATTGCCCCATGTTAGGCATAGTTTCTATTCATTACATAATGTGACATACATACTTAAGGTCAGTATGATAACCACCCCTGATTGCCCCATGTTAGGTATAGTTTCTATTCATTTATAAATGTGACATATACTTAAGGTCAGTATGATAACCACCCTGATTGCCCCATGTTAGGTATAGTTTCTATTCATTACATAAATGTGACATATACTTAAGGTCAGCATGATAACCACCCTGATTGCCCCATGTTAGGTATAGTTTCTATTCATTACATAAAATGTGGATGATATACTTAAGGTCAGTATGATAACCACCCTGATTGCCCCATGTTAGGTATAGTTTCTATTCATTACATAAATGTGACATATACTTAAGGTCAGTATGATATCTCAACCCTGATTGCCCCATGTTAGGTATAGTTTCTATTCATTACATAAATGTGACATATACTTAAGGTCAGTATGAGAACAACCCTGATTGCCCCATGTTAGGTATAGTTTCTATTCATTACATAAATGTGACATATACTTAAGGTCAGCATGATGAACCACCCTGATTGCCCCATGTTAGGTATAGTTTATTCATTACATAAATGTGACATATACCCAAGGGTCAGTATGATAACCACCTGATTGCCCCATGTTAGGTATAGTTTCTATTCATTACATAAATGTGACATATACTTAAGGCTTCAAAGATAACCACCCTGATTGCCCCATGTTAGGTATAGTTTCTATTCATTACATAAATGTTAGACATATACTTAAGGTCAGTATGATAACCACCCTGATTGCCCCATGTTAGGTATATTTATTCATTACATAAATGTGACATACTTATGGTCAGTATGATAAATCTGATTGCCCCATGTTAGGGTATAGTTTCTATTCATTACATAAATGTGACATATACTTATGGTCAGTACGATAACCACCCTGATTGCCCCATGTTAGGTATAGTTTCTATTCATTACATAAATGTGACATATACTTAAGGTCATATGATAACCACCTGATTGCCCCATGTTAGGTATAGTTTCTATTCATTACATAAATGTGACATATACTTAAGGTCAGCATGATAACCACCTGATTGCCCCATGTTAGGATATTTGGTCTGGACATACAATGTACATATACTTAAGGTCAGCATGATAACCACCCTGATTGCCCCATGTTAGGTATAGTTTCTATTCATTACATAAATGTGACATATACTTAAGGTCAGCATGATAACCACCCCTGGATTGCCCCATGTTAGGTATAGTTTCTATTCATTACATAAATGTGACATATACTTAAGGCTGTATGATAACCACCCTGATTGCCCCATGTTAGGTATAGTTTCTATTCATTACATAAATGTGACATATACTTAAGGTCAGTATGATAACCACCCTGATTGCCCCAGCTGTTAAAGTAGTCATTCCATTACAATGTGGTATATACTTAAGGTCATATGATAAATCACCACCCTGATTGCCCCATGTTAGGTATAGTTTCTATTCATTAAGATAAATGTGACATATACTCTCTTAAGGTCAGGCATATTAACCACCTGATTGCTCATGTTAGGTATAGTTTCTATTCATTACATAAATGTGACATATACTAAGGTCATGATGATAAATCACACTCCTGATTGCCCCATGTTAGGTATAGTTTCTATTCATTACATAAATGTGACATATACTATGGTCAAAGGATAAATTACCTGATTGTATTCACAAGGGTATAGTTTCTATTCATTACATAATGTGATATATACTTTATGTCACATGATAACCACCCTGATTGCCCCCATGTTAGGTATAGTTTTATTCTATTACATAGCGTGATGAGATACTGGGTCAGTATGATAACCACCCTGATTGCCCCATGTTGTATGGCTTCATTCAAATACATAAATGTGACATATACTTAAGGTCAGTATGATAACCACCCTGATTGCTCCCATGTTAATATAGTTTCTATTCATTACATAAATGTGACATATACTTAAGGTCAGTATGATAACTAATTCTGATTGCCCCATGTTAGGTATAGTTTCTATTCATTACATAAATGTGACATATACTTAAGGTCAGTATGATAACCACCCTGATTGCCCCATGTTAGGTATAGTTTCTATTCATTACATAAATGTGACATATATTTAAGGTCACATGATAACCACCCTGATTGCCTCCATGTTAGGTGATAGTTTCTATTCATTATTATTAAATGGGACATACTTAAGGTCAGTATGATAACCACCCTGATTGCCCCATGTTAAATATAGTTTCTATTCATTACATAAATGTGACATATACTTAAGGTCAGTATGATAACCAACCTGATTGCCCCATGTTAGGTATAGTTTCTATTCATTACATAAATGTGACATATACTTAAGGGTCAGTATGATAACCACCCTGATTGCCCCATGTTAGGTATAGTTTCTATTCATTACATAAATGTGACATATACTTATGGTCAGTATGATAACCACCTGATTGCCCCATGTTAGGTATAGTTTCTATTCATTACATAAATGTGACATATACTTAAGGTCAGTATGATAACCACCTGGATTGCCCCATGTTAGGGTATAGTTTCTATTCATTACATAAATGTGACATACTTAAGGTCAGTATGATAACCACCCTGATTGCCCCATGTTAGGTATAGTTTCTATTCATTACATAAATGTGACATAATACTTAAGGTCAGTATGATAACCACCCTGATTGCCCCATGTTAGGTATAGTTTCTATTCATTACATAAATGTGACATATATCAAGGTCAGTATGATAACCACCTGATTGCCCCATGTTAGGTATAGTTTCTATTGAATACATAAATGTGACATATACTTAAGGTCAGTATGATAACCACCCTGATTGCCCCATGTTAGGTATAGTTTCTATTCATTACATAAATGTGACATATACTTAAGGTCAGTATGATAACCACCCGATTGCCCCATGTTAGGTATAGTTTCTATTCATTACATAAATGTGACATATAATTAAGGTCAGTATGATAATCACCCTGATTGCCCCATGTTAGGTATAGTTTCTATTCATTACATAAATGTGACATATACTTAAGGTCAGTATGATAACCAATTTGATTGCCCCATGTTAGGTATAGTTTCTATTCATTACATAAATGTGACATATACTTAAGGTCAGTATGATAACCCTGATTGCCCCACATGTTAGGTATAGTTTCTATTCATTACATAAATGTGACATATACTTATGGTCAGTATGATAACCACCCTGATTGCCCCATGTTAGGTATAGTTTCTATTCATTACATAAATGTGACATATACTTAAGGTCAGTATGATAACCACCTGATTGCCCCATGTTAGGTATAGTTTCTATTCATTACATAAATGTGACATATACTTAAGGTCAGTATGATAACCACCCTGATTGCCCCATGTTAGGTATAGTTTCTATTCATTACATAAATGTGACATATACTTAAGGTCAGTATGATAACCACCCTGATTGCCCCATGTTAGGTATAGTTTCTATTCATTACATAAATGTGACATATACTTAAGGTCAGTATGATAACCACCCTGATTGCCCCATGTTAGGTATAGTTTCTATTCATTACATAAATGTGACATATACTTAAGGTCAGTATGATAACCACCTGATTGCCCCAGTGTTAGGTATAGTTTCTATTCATTACATAAATGTGACATACTTAAGGTCAGTATGATAACCACCCTGATTGCCCCATGTTAGGTATAGTTTCTAATCACTACACAATGACATATACTTAAGGCCAGTATGATAACCAATTCTGATTGCCCCATGTTAGGTATAGTTTCTATTCATTACATAAATGTGACATATACTTAAGGTCAGTATTGATAACCACCTTGATTGGCTCTATAAAATAGCAGGTTTCTATTCATTACATAAATGTGACATATACTTAAGGTCAGTATGATGTCCACCCTGATTGCCCCATGTTAGGTATAGTTTCTATTCATTACATAAATGTGACATATGCATTTAAGGTCAGTATGATAACCACCCTGATTGGCCCCATGCCAGGTATAGTTTCTATTCATTACATAAATGTGACATATACTTAAGGTCAGTATGATAACCACCCTGATTGCCCCATGTTAGTATAGCTCTTATTCATTACATAAATGTGACATATACTTAAGGTCAGTATGATAACCACCCTGATTGCCCTTTTATTGTTAGTATAGTTTCTATTCATTACATAAATGTGACATATACTTATGGTCAGTATGATAACCAATTCTGATTGCCCCATGTTAGGTATAGTTTCTATTCATTACATAAATGTGACATATACTTATGCACACGTATGATAACCACCCTGATTGCCCCATGTTAGGTATAGTTTCTATTCATTACATAAATGTGACATATACTTAAGGTCAGTATGATAACCACCTGATTGCCCCATGTTAGGGTAGCTTCTATTCATTACATAAATGTGACATATACTTATACTATATGATAACCACCCTGATTGCCCCATGTTAGGTATAGTTTCTATTCATTACATAAATGTGACATATACTTATGGTCAGTATGATAACCACCCTGATTGCCCCATGTTAGGTATAGTTTCTATTCATTACATAAATGTGACATATACTTAAGGTCAGTATGATAACCACCCTGATTGCCCCATGTTAGGTATAGTTTCTATTGATTACATAAATGTGACATATACTTAAGGTCAGTATGATAACCACCCTGATTGCCCCATGTTAGGTATAGTTTCTATTCATTACATAAATGTGACATATACTTAAGGTCAGTATGATAACCACCCTGATTGCCCCATGTTAGGTATAGTTTCTATTCATTACATAAATGTGGACATATAATTTCTAAGGTCAGTATGATAATCCACCCTGATTGCCCCATGTTAGGTATAGTTTCTATTCATTACATAAATGTGACATATACTTAAGGTCAGTATGATAACCACCCTGATTGCCCCATGTTAGGTATAGTTTCTATTCATTACATAAATGTGACATATACTTAAGGTCAGTATGATAACCACCCTGATTGCCCCATGTTAGGTATAGTTTCTATTCATTACATAAATGTGACATATACTTAAGGTCAGTATGATAACCACCCTGATTGCCCCATGTTAGGTATAGTTTCTATTCATTACATAAATGTGACATATACTTAAGGTCAGTATGATAACCACTCCCGATTGCCCCATGTTAGGTATAGTTTCTATTCATTACATAAATGTGACATACTTAAGGTCAGTATGATAACCACCCTGATTGCCTCATGTTAGGTATAGTTTCTATTCATTACATAAATGTGACATATACTTAAGGTCAGTATGATAACCAATTCTGATTGCCCTATGTTAGGTATAGTTTCTATTCATTACATAAATGTGACATATACTTAAGGTCAGGGTATGATAACCACCCTGATTGCCCCATGTTAGGTATAGTTTCTATTCATTACATAAATGTGACATATACTTAAGGTCAGTATGATAACCACCCTGATTGCCCCATGTTAGGTATAGTTTCTATTCATTACATAAATGTGACATATACTTAAGGTCAGTATGATAACCACCCTGATTGCCCCATGTTAGGTATAGTTTCTATTCATTACATAAATGTGACATATACTTATGGTCAAAATATAACCACCCTGATTGCCCCATGTTAGGTATAGTTTCTATTCATTACATAAATGTGACATATACTTATGGTCATGATAACCAATTCTGATTGCCCCATGTTAGGTATACTTATTCATTACATAAATGTGACATATACTTAAGGTCAGTATGATAACCACCCTGATTGCCCCATGTTAGGTATAGTTTCTATTCATTACATAAATGTGACATATACTTAAGGTCAGTATGATAACCACCCTGATTGCCCCATGTTAGGTATAGTTTCTATTCATTACATAAATGTGACATATACTTAAGGTCAGTATGATAACCACCCTGATTGCCCCATGTTAGGTATAGTTTCTATTCATTACATAAATGTGACATATACTTAAGGTCAGTATGATAACCAATTTGATTGCCCCATGTTAGGTATAGTTTCTATTCATTACATAAATGTGACATATACTTAAGGTCAGTATGATAACCACCCTGATTGCCCCATGTTAGGTATAGTTTCTATTCATTACATAAATGTGACATATACTTATGGTCAGTATGATAACCACCCTGATTGCCCCATGTTAGGTATAGTTTCTATTCATTACATAAATGTGACATATACTTATGGTCAGTATGATAACCACCCTGATTGCCCCATGTTAGGTATAGTTTCTATTCATTACATAAATGTGACATATACTTAAGGTCAGTATGATAACTAATTCTGATTGCCCCATGTTAGGTATAGTTTCTATTCATTACATAAATGTGACATATACTTAAGGTCAGTATGATAACCACCCTGATTGCCCCATGTTAGGTATAGTTTCTATTCATTACATAAATGTGACATATACTTAAGGTCAGTATGATAACCACCCTGATTGCCCCATGTTAGGTATAGTTTCTATTCATTACATAAATGTGACATATACTTAAGGTCAGTATGATAACCACCCTGATTGCCCCATGTTAGGTATAGTTTCTATTCATTACATAAATGTGATATATACTTAAGGTCAGTATGATAACCACCCTGATTGCCCCATGTTAGGTATAGTTTCTATTCATTACATAAATGTGACATATACTTATGGTCAGTATGATAACCACCCTGATTGCCCCATGTTAGGTATAGTTTCTATTCATTACATAAATGTGACATATACTTAAGGTCAGTATGATAACCACCCTGATTGCCCCATGTTAGGTATAGTTTCTATTCATTACATAAATGTACATATACTTAAGGTCAGTATGATAACCACCCTGATTGCCCCATGTTAGGTATAGTTTCTATTCATTACATAAATGACATATACTTAAGGTCAGTATGATAACCACCCTGATTGCCCCATGTTAGGTATAGTTTCTATTCATTACATAAATGTGACATATACTTAAGGTCAGTATGATAACCACCCTGATTGCCCCATGTTAGGTATAGTTTCTATTCATTACATAAATGTGACATATACTTATGGTCAGTATGCGATAACCACCCTGATTGCCCCATGTTAGGTATGTTTCTATTCATTACATAAATGTGACATATACTTAAGGTCAGTATGATAACCAACTGATTGCCCCATGTTAGGTATAGTTTCTATTCATTACATAAATGTGACATATACTTAAGGTCAGTATGATAACCACCCTGATTGCCCCATGTTAGGTATAGTTTCTATTCATTACATAAATGTGACATACTAAGGTCAGTATGATAACCACCCTGATTGCCCCATGTTAGGTATAGTTTCTATTCATTACATAAATGTGACATATACTTAAGGTCAGTATGATAAACTCTGATTGCCCCATGTTAGGTATAGTTTCTATTCATTACATAAATGTGACATATACTTAAGGTCAGTATGATAACCACCCTGATTGCCCCATGTTAGGTATAGTTTCTATTCATTACATAAATGTGACATATACTTAAGGTCAGTATGATAACCACTCCTGATTGCCCCATGTTAGGTATAGTTTCTATTCATTACATAAATGTGACATATACTTAAGGTCAGTATGATAACCACCCTGATTGCCCCATGTTAGGTATGTTTCTATTCATTACATAAATGTGATATATACTTATGGTCAGTATGATAACCACCCTGATTGCCCCATGTTAGGTATAGTTTCTATTCATTACATAAATGTGACATATACTTATGGTCAGTATGATAACCACCCTGATTGCCCCATGTTAGGTATAGTTTCTATTCATTACATAAATGTGACCACAGGTAATGACGTGACCGTAGGTAATGACGTCACAAAAGGTCATGACGTTGCTAAAAGTAATGAAGCCACGGTCAGTAGTAACGCGACTGCTGACGACCAAGTCTCCTTGTCTGCTGGCGTCAGCGCTGGTGATGACGTCGTCGATGGTCAATCCACACCAGACGATCGGAGAGCCAACAACGGCAGCCAGAACGTGAATTACCCCGGTGGCGGTTTCTCGGAAGTTTCAGTGGAACGCATGGAACAGGTGGAGGTTTTGAAAACATGCTTCAAGATGGAATGGTCAGGGATGAGCTTTGTGTCCAGTGTGATTCAGGTTAGTCTTGTCTTCAGTGAAACAGTCGTTCACTGATCTGACCATTGTTTTATGTGCTTGAGTTACTGGTCAAGAGTTAAAGTCATTTACACGCTCTCCAAAAAATAAAACAAAAAACTATGATACTTTTTTTATCACACAACCTTGTGGCGGTTCTGACTGTTAGCGACGTAAGCCCACCATAGTGGTAAAGTAAAGTAAAGTAAAGTTCCCTAATCTCCTACGGAGCTTATCGGGGCAGATGAAGTGTAGAATTCACCTGTTTCAGTAACCTCGGCATATAAAGGGATTGTGTGGTTAGCACAACACCCTGCCGCTTTTACTCCCTCAACTTTTATTCGGGTAGCCATTTAAAGCTGGTGGACTTGAGATTTTCACCAGAACCTGAAAAAATACATGGGTTCTCACTGATGTTCGAACCCCGGACCATTCCGGGCGATAATTGAGCGCTCTAAACCGCATGACCACACATACACTCAAGTGTAAAAGTAGCCTATATAATTTATATTTAGAACTAAGGAAAACCTCAGGGGTAGCTAGATGCAGGACACGCTCAGAAACTTTCTGGCAGCCCCCCATGTTCCTGAATAATTTGCAACCAGGGTTTTTGGTGACATAAACATGACGTTTATTAGTCTACTATATGTTGCTCAGGTGGAGACAGATTTTAACGTTTTTTGTAGATTTAGAAAACATTGTATTCAATGCAGAGGTCAGTAGCTTTATCTTATGTAGCTAAATATCATTGAAATATAAATTGGAACAAAATAATAAATCATCGTAGAGTCAAAAAAAGCTAAACGATTTTCCATCATTAATATATTTATATAATTTAGTTTGTATTGTATGATCCTTTCTTATTGTTAGAATAAAACTACAGATCCGATTTCTATGGAAATTGTTAATATTCAAATCTCTTTAAGTTATATTCAACACAGCAACAATTTAAACATTCTTGTTCGTTTATATTTACCAGTACACATTTTAATAGCCGATTTTTTCGATCTTATAGAAACTGACACTGGAAACATTTGGAAAGTAATTATTGAAAATCGGGAGAGGGTGGTGGCTAATAAATATGTTTTTTTTAACTTATAGTAGAGGACACGGCGGTCTTAAAGCACCAAATGAAGGTTAGGTTTCAACTTTTTTGTTAACAATATTTACTTAACACAGATATAAGCTACGAAATAACCATTTCATTTGATATAGTAAGTTTGTCGCAGCTGATTCTACATTCCTATGATGAAGTGTATTTCTTTAATATAAACATGTATGGTTTGGGCAGTGGCGCCACCAACCATAGTGACGCCCAGTGGCGCAACCAGGGGGAGATATGGGGGCTTGAGCCCCCCAGATCAAATCATCATACATATTTTACTATATAAACTGTCTTTTTCTATATGTGTGCCCCCCCAGCATTTTTTGCTGGTTGCGCCACTGGTGACGCCCCTGAGTTGGGTTATTTTGTTCGCAGAGTTCATTCAAAACTACGTCACATCAGCCAGTGCCCTCCCCCTCCCTTCCCAATTTTGCACTCGGGGAAAGTGTGCCATTGAAAAAGTGTTCCGATGAAGATTTAGCAAAACCTATTAGTCAAATCTAAGGCACCTCACTATTTATTAGGGAGCGACCGATATGCCTTTTTACCGATAGTCCGATACCGATATTTCAGCAT
Source organism: Bulinus truncatus (assembly GCA_021962125.1). Lineage (NCBI taxonomy): Eukaryota > Metazoa > Mollusca > Gastropoda > Planorbidae > Bulinus > Bulinus truncatus. Next base: position 221,205 of record JAGDYQ010000095.1, read on the forward strand.
TTACCGATACCGATATTTTCTTTTAGGGGCTGTCCTTTATTTATGTCAACAAATTTTTGGCGATTTTTACATCCCCCCCCTGTCAACAACTTGTCAAACTTCCAGAGACCCCCTATAAAATTACGTAAACATTTGATTACCCCCTAAAAAAGGTGGCTTCCAAAATGTTTATGTGGCAAAATTAGTAGGAATATAGTTAGTTTAATTAAAATACTGAATGTTAGGCGAGTGTAAATACAAAACTACAAACGCTGCTTAATTTTCCTATTTATTAAGTACTATATTAAATTTAAAAAGTAACATTGTTGACGTCAACTTTTCTTGACCTCCCCTCCCCCTTGTCAACAATTGTCAAAAATTTTCTGCCCCCCCCTCCCCTATTTTGTGGACGTAATTAATGGACAGCCCCTTAAGCAACAACAATGCCAAACACGTGTTATTATCGTGCTATATGACGTATTTCGCCGTAAGTTCATATTTTGTAACACCCCCCTGATACCGATATTTTTTTTTAATCAACAACAATGCCAAACACGTGTCTCTCTCATGCTACAGCTAATGACGTATGTCAACCATGCTTACCCCTTCCCTGTCATATTTCGAAACACTACGCCCTCACGTAAGTCTTGTTTCCTGACCCCCCCTAACTTCCCATCCCAACAAAAAAATACACACAGATGTTCACTAATTGTATCATTCAAGGTCAAGGACATTAGAATTAAGAAATGCCAATCCTATTGTTTCGTCGTATCTCTGATGTATACGTGACAATTTCTGTGTACGGGTTTTTTTAGAGCATTGAAAAAATGCTCTATTGTCCCCGTTTTGTCTGTCTGTCTGTCTGTCTGTCTGTCATCACCCTAGATCTCAACAACCATAAGTCCTAGACCCATGATCTATATATCATTTTGTAGGTCTTGGCCTGCCAAGAAATGACTTTTTTCCATTTCGCGATCTGGACTTCAGGGCTGTAAAAGGGGCCTTATAAAGTACCGTTTTTACTATATAAGCTATATTAATAATGGACCGCCCTATATCTCAGCAACCATAAGTCCTAGACCCATGATGTATATATCATTTTGTAGGTCTTGGCCTTCCAAGAAATGACTTTTTTCCTTTTCGCGATCTGACCTCTCAGGGCCGTAAAAGGCATATAGTACCGTTTTTACTATATAAGCTATATTAATAATGGACCGCCCTAAATCTCAGCAACCATAAGTCCTAGACCCATGATGTATATATCATTGTGTAGGTCTTGGCTGCCAAGTGTACATCAAAAGTCCATTTCGCGATTTGACCTCTCTTAGGCCAAAAATACGAATTTGTTATGTACCGTTTTGCTTATATTTTAAATATAAATAATAAAAAGCAATCAAAGGGGCGTAATCATTATTTATTTTTGTAACAGTTATTCAACATGACTTACTTGTCCTTTTAATATCTTTTTCAGATATATGCATTACACAATTGAATTCATAAACATTTCCAAAATTTACAAATATTTACTGAAAGATAACATGAAAATGCGCTAACACGTCCTGTGTCCAGAATGGAACAGGCTTAATTGCTTGTTTTTCCTTTTTTTATATCTTGTCTGATCTGGTTATAGAATTGTGTTATTTACTGATTTTTTTTCTGCAACTCTGTTGTGAAAAAAAAACAATGTATCGGCAGCCAAAAAAACGGCCGGTCCGACAGTTAACCCATAGTGCCAATATCGGTTCGACTATCGGTCGCTCCCTACAACAATCGGCCGATCCGATATTAACTGATAGTGCCAATATCGGTCCGATACCGATAGCGATCCGATTATCGGTCGCTCCCTACTATTTATCACCCTCCCTATAGGCGTAGGGCCAGAATGGTAGTAATCATTCTAAAGCAAGAGGGATAATTAAATTTGTATTTTTCCCTAACAACAGATTAGATTTAGGGCGAAGGGCAGCTTTGATTACCTTTCCGTTCGAATGGCAGTGTTGGCATAACTGGACCTTTGCCATGAACTTCTCTCAACAGACAATAGAACCTCGCCAGAACAATAATCCTGTCCTCCCCAGATTAATGTAACCAACAATATTCCTGTCTCTCCCCAGATTAATGTAACCAACAATATTCCTGTTCTCCCCAGATTAATGTAACCAACAATATTCCTGTCTCTCCCAGATTAATGTAACCAACAATATTCCTGTCTCTCCCAGATTAATGTAACTTCAACAATAATCCTGTCTCTCCCCAGATTAATGTAAACCAACAATATTCCTGTCTCTCCCAGATTAATGTAACCAACAATAATCTTGTCTTCCCAGATTACTTCAACCAATAACAAGACACAAGAAAAACTAACATTTTCTGTGGACTCCCGTGACAGCACTCTAATGGTGTGTGACCTACAAGAACACCAGAGCTACAAAGTGCAGCTCTCTGACCCAGGATGGCAGTCAGGGAGGGTAATCGAGAAATTCATGTGGACTAGGCATGTTACTCCGCCTTACCCCTTTTTCCTGAGTGAGTTTTAATGTATACCTAGAGATATTCCAAGTACTGACCACGCAAGTACAAGTACCCACAGGAAGTACAAGTACAAGTGGACACTTTTATTGCAAGGACGATTAATTTTTCAAAATTACCAACGTTTGTGTCAATAATTTAAAAAAAAAATTAATCTGTAGTAAATACAAATAAAATTATTAACAGCAGAGAGTTTCACACTTAAATGATTTACAAAATGTAAAAGAATTTCTACAGCATAATTAAAATGGTATAATGTAGAACAGTTTATTGGGATAGCAGTTCCCTAGCACTCAGCAAGCCATCGGGGCAGATGAATGTAGAATTAATCTGTTTCTATAACCTAGGCATATGAAGGGATTGAGTGTTAGTTAGCCAACGCCCAGCTGCCTTTACTTCCCCAACTTAAAGTCAGGTATCCATTTAAAGCTGGGGTGGACTTGTGGGACGACTTTGAAACAAATTTCACCTGGAAAAATTCCCCAGTCGAGTATCTACACCACTCGGCCATCCGCCCCACACTTTATTGTAATAAATGGTGGTTTAATTATGAGGCTTGACAAGTGGAACTTGACGCAGCAGACATTGAGGATAACAAGATACGGAAAAACTTTTGTCCTAATTCCCATACGTTTCAATGCCAAAATGTAATACATCAAACATCATTTCTATATCATCCATGGTGACATCACTGCAAAGAATACCAGAGAGAGAGAGACAGAGAGAGGGGGAGATGGAGAGAGAGGGGGAGAGAGCGAGGGGGAGAGGGAGAGAGAGGGGGAGAGAGAGGGAGAGAGAGGGGGAGATGGACGGGAGAGGGAGAGAGAGGGGGAGAGAGAGAGAGAGAGAGAGAGGGAGCTATACGCAAATATGAATTTCGTTAAATTTTTTTAGCGCGATCCACCTTAAAGATTTATACAAACACAAAAATTAGACACATTTGTGGACATTGCTTTACATCATACTGAAGTAAATTGAATGAATACTGACTCACAGGAAAATACCCGATTTGTGCCACTGGTTCAAATTAAGGTCATACCAGTTGCCTTTGACCTTCCTGAACTTTCATCACAACATTAGCTTTGGTTTTAATGTATGTCGAAGACCTTTTAAATTCCCATCCCAGAATTGATTGCAGATTTGAAATAGATCCTAGAGGTATTACGTGACATATAGTTGATACAAGGCCAGATATTATAGCATGTTGTATGCCAGATACTGGTTGTTAATCATTGATACGTAGCCAGAAACTAGCGCATGCTAGACTGTTACGAGACGTAAAAACCATGTACAAATAATTGTTTTGTTTTTGCTCAAGCTCATGTTGTATTACAGTTTATACAATCTCTTATTCATGAAGTCATATTTCTCGTTTCAGTTTTATATTAAGCACACATCGACTTTTTAAAATCTAAACAAAATATGAAAATATTGCTGTTGCTATTTCTTTACAGGGTGGAATACACAACGGAGAAATCATAGGTCTTAAAATTTTTGCCGTAGACTTTGACTGGAACAAGGGACCATTCTCTGGCTTCAACTTGAGAATCATGAAGTCGAAATGTGAGTTGTTACATTGTAACAGTCTGTAGAAGTTTAAGTAAATGTATAAAATATGTTTCGTGTGTTGTTTCATTGTCACACACAAACTAAAGGGTATTTGGAATTACACGTTGCAGTGTTCTAATAAATTATTCAGTATTTCAAAGAACTGCTCCTCAATCATTCAGTGATTCAAAGAACTGCCTCACTCACTCAGTATTTCAAAGAACTGCCTCAATCATTCAGTGATTCAAAGAACTGCCTCAATCATTCAGTGATTCAAAGAACTACCTCACTCACTCAGTATTTCAAAGAACTGCCTCAATCATTCATGATTCAAAGAACTGCCTCAATCATCAGTCATTCAAAGAACTGCCTCACTCACTCAGTATTTTAAAGAACTACTCTCAATCATTCAGTATTTCATAGAATTACATCTGAGTTAAAAATTACACTGATAGAAATGAAATATGAGAATGTGAGCATGTAATGCTCTGAGGGGAAGGGTATTTACACACATTTTTATAACTTTCATTCATATTTACTTGTATTGAACTTGTCTTTTTCTAAATATATGTGTGTATATTGACTTACCGAACAAATATGTAGGCCTAATAGTATTTGAACATTCACTAAAACTCACATGTCAATTCAGTTAAACAGTATTTAACTTTTTTATCTCTCATGGAGTTTTGGTGCTTTTTAGAGCATTTTCGAAAAAATGCTCTATTGTCCCCGTTTTGTCTGTCTGTCTGTCTGTCTGTCATCACCCTAGATCTCAACAACCATAAGTCCTAGACCCATGATCTATATATCATTTTGTAGGTCTTGGCCTGCCAAGAAATGACTTTTTCATTTCGCGATCTGACCTCTCAGGGCCGTAAAAGGGGCCTTATAAAGTACCGTTTTTACTATATAAGCTATATTAATAATGGACCGCCCTATATCTCAGCAACCATAAGTCCTAGACCCATGATGTATATATCATTGTGTAGGTCTTGGCCTGCCAAGTGTACATCAAAAGTCCATTTCGCGATTTGACCTCTCAGGGCCAAAATATAAGAGTTTGTTATGTACCGTTTTGCTTATATTTAAAATATAAATAATAAAAGCTAATCAAAGGGCGTAATCATTATTTATTTTTGTAACAGTTATTCAACATGACTTACTTGTCCTTTTAATATCTTTTCAGATATATGCATTACACAATTGAATTTATAAACATCCAAAATTTACAAATATTACAACATGAAAATGCGCTAACACGTCCTGTGTCCAGAATGGAACAGGCTTAATTGCTTGTTTCTATTTGTCTCCATCCCTAGCTTTGGACGAAGTTGGCAGACAGAGAACAGAAGGACGCTATAGTTAGTTCCACTAGGTTACAGTGTGACTGTACTACCCACAAATACCGACCAACAGTTTGTTATTGGTGAAACAAATGTAAGTGCTGCATTATGGAATAGTCACTGGCAATGTTTTATTGCGATCATAACAAAGAAGCGGGGCCCAAAATTTTAAGCGGAAAGTTTATGTCATGCAATGATTTAGTAGTTATAAAAGTTATATGTTTATATATGTGCACTTTGGTATTCACTATTTTAATATACTGATCTCACTTTATGGTCAACTAGTAAATAGGCACGGTACCCGGACCGGCTATTAGGCACGCAGTTTAGTTGAAAATGGTGATCGCTCACAACACCATATCATTGACTAATCTTAATTGTTCATATAATATTTTAAAGGACTCTTTCTCAATAGTTCTTTTAATATAATTAATCAATTTTCACTTAGCCCCACACCCATCCTTACCTCTCCCGCCGCCCGCCACCCCCATTCCACTCAAGACATGCCCGAATCGCAGTAGGTCTCAATGTACAAAATTACAAAAAAGGGGCATTTAGTATAACTGCATGTTCTTAGAACATGTATTATTTTAATTTTCTTCAATTTCATTTTTATTCAGCTGTACATAATTTGCGCACACTACTCCATATCATTTAAAAATCTTAATTCATTAATAAGAAATCCTTGTTGTGTTTAGAATTCCCCAGCATTTCATTTAACTCCGCGACAGTGTGACGTAGAACCTCTTGTTTTTTTTTAAGCGATGTACTTCTTCATCTCGTGCGGTACCGGGTATTTGTAACGTGCAGACATGTGGCTTTTATTGCCATGAACATCCTTTACACCGCACGGTGTGAAGGTCTGTCAAACGGTCCACCGTCTATGTTAGCCGATTATGTTTATAAATTTACCGTCAGCGCTTCATAATGATAGTGCCGCCTGGATATTTAGTAAACTATTTATTTTTTAACATGTCTGATATCTTAATTCAATCCAGACCATAATGTAGAAAATAGCAACATCTCACTAAACACGTGGTCTTTTATTTTTAAATCGCGGTATTTTATACAAGATAAATTGGAAGTTGGATTTTGTCGTTGTTTTTAACCAATAGCTACGGTATGAATGACGTCAAGTGTTTGGGGAAAGCTATCGAAAAAATTACTAACTAAAAGTTAAACTTTTGATCTAGTTACAATAAAAGTTTAACTCAGTGAAAAAAAGTTAAGCTAATAGTGTAATTTTGATCATGTTTCTTCAAGCTCTACTAACTAAATAGTTTAACTAAAAATATTTTAAAACTTTCAGAATATTTTAGGAATAAACAATTTTACTGTATCCTTTTGTTTCAACTTACAAGTGAATTCGTAATCTACGCCATGGTTTACGTCCCCTCGATTTACTTCCTCCTCTCGCGTCAGTCCCTTTTTCACACTTATATATATTCCAGTCATCCTTTCCCAAACCTTTTTTTTTTTAAAATAGACGAAGAAAGGGGAAAGGGTTGCCGTTAATTTGACAACGGAATAAAAAAAAAAAACAAGATTTTTTAGCTATCATGAAGTAAGCGGCCTCTGTAGCCTATATCCTCCTAAATTCGCCAAAACATGTTTGAAGAGACATAAAACAGTTCCGAGTTTGTCAAGAATATTTACTGCAGTAACACGTACATTGACAGCCCGGAATCAAGATAGAACCCTCTAGACTAAACCCCACAGACAAACCCCTGGGACAAAGCCCGAATTTTTCATGCCCCGGGCAAAGGAACATTGGCCCTGTCAAAGATATATTTAGAGGCTCCAGGAGTATGTACATATAGAGTCTCTAGTCAGACTACATATGGGGCCCTGGGCAAAAATTAATTTGAGTCCCCTAAGGACCCTTGTACATTTTCGGGCTCTGTGCAAAGGTACATTGCAGCCCTGTGCAGAGGAATATTAGGGGCTACAGGTGCCTTGGCTAAGGTATATTTGGAGCCCTAGTAAATGTTATTTTTGAGGCCCTGTATAAAGGTACATAAGGGGGCTCTAGGGTAATGAAGTTTTGGGGCTTAAGCCTCATGATTTGAACAATATGGCGTGGGAGGTTCCGCCCAGAGCAGTGGTCGGCAACATACGGCTCGCGAGCCGCATGCAGCTCTTTCGATGTCAAGTTGCGGCTCTTTCGATGTCAAATTACAGCTTAATCAATTACCATAATATTGAAACAACAATTTAAGGGCTCTAGCTGAGAAAATTGTAAAATATAACTTTTGGCTCTTCCGTCTCAAAAGGTTCCCGACCCCTAGCCTAGAGGGGTTTTGTCCTATGGGGTTTGGTTCGTGAGAGTTTTATCCTAGACGGATTGTATCCTACCCTCTGAGTCTGAGATCTCATCGAGACAGAATGAACAAAGAAATTATTTATATGGTTTTCTTTGACTGTAAGAAAACATTGAACATAGCTTTAGCTCAAGTATAATCATGTTATAAGACGATTGGAGTTTACATTTGTACAGTAAATTTTGTTGTACGAACACCAATTCTGATTTCTTACATGTAGGGTTGTGTTTGTCCCTGTTTAAACACGGTCACGTTGAATCGTCTCTACACTCAACTTTGTGTTCATAAATGTTTAGTGATTTTCTTTTTAAAAAGTACACTTATGTTAAAAAGCTGGTAAAAGTTTTAAAAAAAGTTTAATTACTTTTTTTATAGCTAATTGAACATTTTTTGAGTTGAAATTAAAAATTTAACTGACTTCTTTAGTTGAAAATTAGTTTGCGCCATTCACATGCAAGTGATCTATACATATTCATATTGCTAAAAGAAATATTTGTGGTATATAATAAAATGCTTTTTTTGTTCCGGAAACTTCAATCCAGGAAGGAAGTAATTTTAAACTGACCAAAGACACAGAGTATGAGATCTATGTTGGAACTGTGAGTACAGTAGCGCACATAACAACTCACGCCTTTGTCTCGGTAAGTGATAGGGAAATAATGAAATTTTTATCTGCCAGATATCATGTGAATAAATATGGCAGTTGTAGTTAAATGTACTGTAAACACTTGTAATATTATGACTATTGGCAATACACCTTGCTGCTAAATCTTGGGACTACCACCCCAAACATTAAATTGGGACAAACCACCCAGAGACAAACGTATTGGTCTACAATCCCAAACATAAAAGTGGTGGAAAGCCAAAAAAGTATTACGGTCGTAACAAGCAAAATGTACACCTCATACAACAAACGTTCCGCGGAACGAACGCGACTAATAGCCATTTCTTGCCTGACCAAACGAAGGCTGCAGAGAGCAGCTTTCTGCCAAACCAAACAAACGAGCTTCACACAACGAACTTAAGTCTCACGTGATTAACATCAAATTAATGTTTAAAAAACACTGAATCCAGTCAGATGAAGACAAACAGATGTGTCTCAGATGAAGACAAATTATCAAGTGTATTTTTTTGTCAACTCTGAGGCATTCATGTTTCCCTTTTTTAAAAATAATTTTTGTGTATTAATTGTTTTTGATGTTTTCTGGCATGGACGCCCTATATAGAGCTTCTAGAGGCAATGTCTGCCCAACTTTATGATTGTCAGGTGGAGCATATTGATATGTCCCGATGGCTGATTGGTGGCAATAATTATATAAGCCATGTCTGTTTGTTCAAGTGATGATCGGGTGCAGTAAAGGCAACGATCTGTCTGATAGTCAGGTGATGTTCCTGTAAGTTTCATCTCTTAATCTAATTGTGAGCCTCATCTGAGTCTAAACCTGTAACCTGCCCAACACAGATGAGGCTCACAACCAAGCGCCACCGTCTAGCTGTGTCTTATCTCCCAGGTGATTTCCGCCACGACCAGCCTCATTAACATACACGTCATTGTGATGTTCCTGTGTTTCGTAGTGGGCATCGTCCTGCTGGCCTACACTATCACCTTCGTTCTGGAAGAGGAAGAAGAGTGACCAGGCAAGCCGACCAAACAAGACGAGCGATGCTTTACCTGACTGAGACTGGGCAGAAAGAGAGCCATCTGGGGGGAGGCGGAGAGGTCATGGGCGTCATCGGTGACCCAAACCTGGTTTCCAACTACGTCAAATGGAGTAAATATCAAAGATTGTTTTTTAGTCAAAGTTGTCATCCGCATACAAACATACAATGGCGTAACAGGCGTTGGCGGTACACTACGTTGGTTTTTGAAAATGCTATAAAAGACTTACAAGCCCGAATGCTGTGCGGGGCTGACCGCGCCCATATAGTTATGTCACAGCTAACATATTGTAGCCGCCCCTGATAGATACAGCCAAGATCAAACTCCCCTTCTATCTAGGGCCATTCTTACATTTTAGTGGGTCTCAGCACATTTGTTTGTGTGTGTGTGTGTGTGTGTGTGTGTGGGAAGGGCTATATTTGGATACATTGGGAACCCCAGTAAAAAGTGATTAGGAGGCACAAGGCCGATTCACCGCCAAGTTCGCTGCTCTAGTTGCACATTTTGAGATTCTTTATTATCTTAGAAAGCTGAGAGGGGTCCTCATACAGCCCGCAACTGATAAATCATTTAGTTAGAGGTTACTTACAGTGTGTCAGATTGACCTTCTTTGTGACTGCCAATACAATTTAAAACGGTAGCCTCATATAAGCCACATAGTTTTCTATCTAAACGACGCCGCTACTATCATCTCTCTCTCCTCGCTCTTTTCTCTCCCCCCCGCTATATAGCTTACCTTGCGCTATTTTTATTTTTCTCTTAGGAGATAAATACTGGTCTCTATATTCTAAATGCCGGTTTTTATATTCTTAATACTGTGTTTTATATTCGTATTTTTCATTTTTTACTTTGAACATTAACATTTCTGTTTTATTATCAGAATTTGTCTGAAATTTTCATTAAAGTGAGTGTAGGTTTATGTACTGATTAAAAAAAAAAGTATTTATAGAAGATGGAGATGGTGGGTTCATGTTTCTTTCGCCTTTGATTATAATTCGTAATCCGAACGAGGGTCTGGAACGATGTCGATTGAATGTAGAATGATGACATTTAAATATTTACATTGTCATTCAACTTATGTTAAATTAATTTTTTTTTTGTAAGTTAACAATTTTATACAAAATATTTGGCTACAAAAAAAATCATTGTCTCTATGCATCTAAGTGTAGGTCATTCACTTCTTACATTTACGCTTGTTTTCTTGATTTGAACCACATCCCCCACCCCGCTTTGTAACCATTCCTTAGTCCTAACCATTGCTGAAAACACTTCACCTTGCCCCCCTCCGGTGAATGACTCTAAAATGTTGCTATAAATTCAAATGATTTATTCGTTTACTTTTTATTGTGAAGTTTAAAATATTATAATGTAAAAGCAGGGTGGGGTGTCGGCCAAACAGATTTACCAAGTATTTCTTTAAAAGAAAAAAAAAAGAAGAACTTAAGAAAAACTTTAGAATTAAAGATTGGCTAATAGCTATCTGACGTTGTTCTGGATTATTTAATTAAATTTCTAGTATTTTGGAGGGGGGTGCGCTGACACCGAACCGACTCCGGACAAGTACAAATGCCGACACCGACTGACAAAAATACAAATGCCGACACCGACGCTGAGCACTGGGCAAAGAACAAATGCCGACACCGACACCGCGCAAAAACTACCGACACCGCCGACACCGGCTCCGGCATCCCTGGTAAAAAAGGATCCTTGTCTGTTCAATTTAAAGCTAGTAAATATTCCAGTTATATGTTATGTTTACAATATTGTGAAGTTTTAATTTTAATGCTAGTAAATATTCCAGTTATATGTTATGTTTACAATATTGTGAATTTTTAATTTTAATGCTAGTACATTCCAGTTATATGTTATGTTTACAATATTGTGAAGTTTTTAATTTTAGTGCCGTATTCTCTTATAATTGGATCATAGTCTGTTGACCTTAATACCAGTCAATATTACTATCACTTAACAGTATCACACAATTACATAGATCTCTTGTAGACAGTTTTCACAGTTCATTTGTTTCTCTCCCAGATGCACCCGAATATAACCAACAACAAAGGGAACGCACTCACAGCGTCTAAAGAACAAGGCAGATATTAAATTACTTGTTTACTGCATTTGACATGAAATAAAGTGCTCATTGTACAAACTATAAATGTTTGGCAGAGGAGACAAGTCGATTAACGTGAACTATCGAGACGTAGGCCTACATCACAAATTAATCAAACAATGGGGTTTGATTTATTCGAGCATCTATAACAATGTTTCCCAAAGTGTACCTCATGTTACCGGGCCCAGAAGATTGTGTATACATGCACAGTTAAAGCGTAAACTATAAATTGCATGCTTTGAATCAATATTCTCATTGAGTTGTTTTTTTAATGTTAAAAATTTGAAGCCTCTTTCTTAGTATTTAGAAAGAAGTAATACATCTCTAGTCATCAAATTCCCAAAAGATTTATTAAAAGTTTAATTTTTTTTTTTTTTTGGATTATTTTTAATTACCAGGGACGAAACGTGATTGTTGCCGGTCATAACTCTTAGTGAAAAATGTATGTTTTTATGCTTTATACAAAGAACAAATGAACAAAGAACTATATATTTGTATAAAGTATTGGACTAACAACATATACGATTTATGTATAACTGATATATTACTATACTAACATGGCCAAAAAAACTCTATGAATAGCTAGTTACGGACTGGGATTTCATGTAGTGCCATTGTAACATAGAATGGGAAATGTTTCAGTCAGGCTGAGAGGAGTTAAGCTGGCGAGTTAGTGGCGAGTTAACTTGACTGTAGGAACACTTGAAACAGGTCAGTTGTTGAGGTTGTAAAAGAACTGGATAAGTTTATTGAACATAGGTAGCATAATCAATATATATATATATATATATATATATATATATATATATATATATATATATATTAGCTGTACCCTGCAAAGCTTTTGCATGAAGATAGACTTGTAAAGCCAGTGCCAAACCTAGGGATTTTGGGGCCCGGGGGCTTGACTTCTTTTGAGGCCTCTGCGTTTTGACGTTCGATACCATGACATGAGATTAAGTACTTAATATTTAATCTAAAAATAGTTTTGGGAGCTCCCCTCTAGCTGGGTCCCGGCGGAACTTTCGATTTTGTACCCCCCTCCCCCACCCTACGTACGCCTCTGTGTTCAGCTTTGACACATATTTTCAAAATATTTTTTTTTCAAGTTATGAAATAATTAAAAATCTAATTAGTTATTGTTTCTTTTCTTACAACATCCTAAAAAATAAATTATTTAAAAAAAAAATTCAAAGAGATCAAATTAGTAACTTTTCATTAAAACAACTAAAAGGATACATTCTGAAAAAAAAAAGCAATAAAAAAAAATGTCCCTAAGAGGAATCGAACCAGGATAGTCAGCATTAAAATAAAGATAAATCCAAATAGCTTATACATTCAGCCACCACAACACAAAAGGAAATTTTCAATGTACTATTAAAAAAAATTGCTCGATTATTTTTTTACTTCCGTTCATTACTATTGCTTACGTTTGACAATGTTAAAATGCTATCTGTTGTAATAAAAACTACAATAATTTGAATGATACTGTATATTAATTAGGTTACCTATTATTACCTTTTAATATTTGGGACTTTTACTTTTCATAATAAAAACCACATAAACTATTTAAAACTGTAGATTTTTCAAAAAGAAAAATCGAATAGAGACGCAGGGAAGTCGCCATTTTGAATTTTTGTTTTCCGCTTTCGATTTAACGCAGAACCTAAAATCGCTATTATGTTATTAGATATTTCTCTTCTTCGCTCAATCTTGAGAGACGACGACCTGCGAGAATTCCCGAATACGTCACAGAAGCAAGACGCGTTCAACAATATATATATATATATATAGATTTCTCGCGTTTGTAGAATTCCCGAAAAGGTCACAGAAAGCAAGACGCGTTCAACAACGTTCGACAACTCGCGTTGTTTTCTAATTTCTTTTATAAAACTGGATTATTTTAATTTCTCATTTATCCCCAGTCGCGGTAAATTCTGTAGCCGTTTCACCGCGGAAAATGAGGGAATGCTATACATAAAATAGAATTTGTCAACTGATTATTGTAAAAAAAAAAATAAAAACACATTTAATAATACAATTATGTGTGAAGCATAAAGTAATATTGACTTATTTCCAATTTTAGAATTCAAAAAATGGTGTATAAATATAGATAAGGTGTGAAAATGCTGTGGCTGGGCCCGGCGCTAACATTAGGCTGAAGTGTAGACAATAAAATATTAGATATGGTGAAATCTTTTGTTTTGATATCTCTGTGCTGCTGTTTAGGGGAAAATCCCGATTAAGTAAATTATAAATATGTATGACGCATTACAAACAAATGTTAACTGTTTCAGAATATGTACGCATTACAAAAAAAAAATATTAACTAACATCTATCTGTACTGAATAGTGTAGGATGAAGGTTATATTAAAAGAATCTTAAGCTGTGTTGAGCAAGTATAAAAAAAAAATACACAAAACAGGTAATATGGAGACTGGCATGGCCTGAATGAAAAAAAACAAGCAATTTAAGTCTTTTCCGTTTTGGACAAAGGACATTTTAGAGCATTTTCGTGTACGCAGTGGCTACGGTTACGCCGGACGAAATCCGTATTTTTTTTTCCGGGTGACAGCCATAGATTTTGCTGGGTTTTGATTTGATAAATAGAGAGGGAAGTAATCATGTTGAATAACTGTTACAAAAATAAATAATGATTAAGCCCCTTTGATTAGCTTTTATTATTTATATTTAAAATATAAGCAAAACGCCCCCTTTTTCGACCCTCAGAGGTCAGATCTCGAAATGGACTTTTGATGTACACTTGGCAGGCCAAGACCTACAAAATGATATATACATCATTGGTCTAGGACTTATGGTTGTTGAGATCTAGGGTGATGACGGACAGACAGACAGACAGACACAGACAAAACGGGGACAATAGAGCATTTTTTTTCGAAAATGCTCTAAAAATCTTACATCAAAATAACACTTTAATGTTCTGGGGGAAGGGGTGGATTGAGGCAGACACAAAGTGAACCAAAAATAAAAAGCAGTGCAAATTAAAACACCCACCCCCAGAAATATGTTTGTTAGAATCTGAATGCAAAAAATTCTGATCTCAAAAAAGCATAAAAATATATCTAACCAATAAAGAGAAAATTAAGTCTGGCAGCTCATCGATTATCAAGGCATCCAAAGAATTAACTAAAAATCTGTAAATAATAAAATAAAAAAAAACAAGTTGTTGGAAGGTTCCAGATAGTGACCATAAAGTCTGCAAATGATAGGTCAAAGTTCAACTTTGCATACTATGTATATTCTCCGAATATGTAAGCCTGTTATTTTGTTTGATTGCTTATTTAAAAAAAACAATTACAGTAATTGTATTGATTGATAAGGCGGCGTATGCTACGTCGCGGAATGACTAGTTCATAATAAAATGATTACCGTACAAGTTTCCTACTTATAAAGCAGTTATCTTGTCGTCCGTTCAGAATGGGAAAGCCGTCGCTATAAATAATATATGACGTCTCGATGGTACAATTTTTTTTGCAGAATGGGAGCACCGTCAATATAAATAAAAAAAAATCCTCTTAGACGTCATTTCCAGATGGGTGCTGTATCGTTCCTTCGTGCTGCAAAATGGCAAAATAAAGTAGTTATTTTTTTTACTTTTCAGTGCATTTTTATAAAAAAACTTTTTTTAATGCTTTGTTTTGATTTTAACATTAATAGAATTAAGGGCAAAATGTTTTTTTTTTTTTAGTTTTTAATGGGACAGCTGTACAAAAAAATCCATACTTAATTAATAGCAGTCCTTAATAATAAGTGGACCACCGTTTTTTTTTTTTTAAAAAAAAAGAAAGAAAAAGCGGAATACAAGCATTACTTTTTTACGATTAACGAATTGACGAAACCTGTAGGGGGAATACATTTCATTTATTAACTAAACATTTTATTCTTTGCAAAAAAAAAAAAATGATAAGATTAATAAAAAAAAATACATTATACATTGAATATTATATAAAATAGTACTATGCCAACTACATTTTTCCAATCGATTATTGTCGTCTTCTTTGCCGTACAAAATGTGACACATCACACGCTATCGGTCAAACAAGGCGATTGACATAATCCTTCAAATATAGAAACGAATGCCACAAAATGATGACACATTTTGAGGGAGGGCAGAAGCTAAAAAAGGAGAGGATTGTATTCCTGATAGGAGGACTTATTCCGTATAGGAGGACTGTATTACTTATAGCAGGACTGTATTCCTTACAGGAGGACTGTATTTCTTATAGGAGGACTGTATTCCATACTGTATTTTCAGTGCATTTTTATAAATACTTTTTTTTTAATGCTTTGTTTTGATTTTAACATTGATAGAATTAAGGGCAAAACGTAACGGGTGAGATAAATTAGCACCCATATCTTTACCTAATGGTGTTTAGTTTGGTTTGGTTAGTTTGTTTGTTTTGGTTGATTTGGTTTGGTTGGTTGGTTGGTTTGTTTGGGTATTTGGTTTGGTTTGGTTAGCGTTGACGGGTCCAAATCAAGGGAAATTACTGATGCTATAGTACACAGTAACGGAATTTGGCACCAGTTTTAGACCACTTTCCGAAAAACTATAGCTCTGATACTTTCAATATAGCTCAGAACACGATGACAATGCAATATTCTAACTATTTCATTATGATTTGATGAGTTTCTTAAGTATTTTTCGAAAATAAAATTATTGTTGCTGGAGTAGTGAAGAAGGAATGTGTGACGTCAGAGCTCTCCTGTACGTTCTTGTGATTAGACAACTTCCAGAACAGTCAAAATTGATTTTAAAAGTGAACGCAGCGCAATAAAAACAAAGGTGTTGAAAAATTATTTAAAGTGAAATAATTCAAAATTTATATTCTCTGTTTATAAACATAATACTCGAATACGTTTCACTACAATGTGCGGTTGTGTAGGTTACGCGCACAGTTGTGTATGTTTGCGCGGCGTAAAACTATAAACAAAGGGAAAAACAGTTCTACTATGTCACCTGTTATTACGGACTTTTGAATTACCTCCCGTGGTTTTTAAAAAAGTAAAGTAAAGAAATAATTTTACCAAAACGATCGATTTAATATTATCTTTAAATATTATAGATGTGATGTCTATGTAATATATATATATATATATATATATATATATATATATATATATATATATATATATATATATATATATATCAACAAGCCAAGTTACATTCTGCAATTTTGTGTGTAAATTTTAAGGCAATTGGTGAAGAACTTTCGGAGTTATGATTAATGGCTTGAATCCTGCTTACATTTTTACTTATATAGATAAGTTTTATATAAATCGTTGTTTCCCTTCCTTACAACCAGTGCTCGATTTAAGAAAAAACCAGTGCCGGGGGTGAAAAAAAAAATTCTGCACAGCCGGGAATAAATGTCTATGGTTTCATCGCCGGCAGAGATATATTATCTAAAGCAGAGCCGGGGATTTCCCCGGCGGTAAATCGAGCCCTGCTTACAAAATCCTAAAGGGTAAATTATTTCAATAAAAAAATATTGTCAAAGAGCCCTTGAAAGAGATCTAATTAGTTGTTGTTACTTTTCATTAAAAAAAACCAAAAGGATAAATTATATATATATATATATATATATATATATATATATATATATATATATATATATATATATATATATATATATATATATATATAAGAGACTTTCAGGGAAGACCAACAAACCAGAAAGACCTGTCAAAGACAAGCAAGGGAAAGCTATTAATGAATTAGATCAGCAGTTGAATAGATGGACTGGGCACTTTGAGGAACTCCTGAACAGACCAGCACCACTGAACCCCCCTGTCATTGAACCAGCCATAGCAGATCTGCCAATCAAATGTGACAAGCCTACCAAAGAGGAGATCAGAAAAGCCATCACCCTGATAAAAAATGGGAAAGCAGCTGGACCAGATGACATCCCAGCAGAGGCACTAAAGGCAGACCTCAATACGACAGTGGAGATGTTGTACCCACTCTTTGAAAGGATATGGGAGGAAGAAGACGTACCAACAAACTGGAAGGAAGGATATCTCATCAAGCTTCCCAAAAAAGGTGACTGCAACAACTACAGGGGCATCACATTGCTATCAGTGCCAGGCAAAGTCTTCAACCGAGTCCTTTTGGAGAGGATAAAAGACACAGTCGACCCACAGCTGAGAGACGAACAGGCAGGTTTCCGTCAAAACAGGTCATGCACAGACCAGATTGCAACGCTCCGCATCATAGTTGAGCAGTCCCTGGAGTGGAACTCGCCGCTATACATCAACTTTATTGACTTTGAGAAAGCGTTCGACAGTGTAGATCGAGAAATCCTCTGGAAACTTCTTCGACATTATGGTGTCCCCTTAAAAATAGTTAAACTGATCGAGAAATCATATGAGGGTATGTCCTGCAGAGTTATCCATGGAGGGCAGCTAACAGACAGCTTCCAGGTACGAACAGGAGTCAGACAAGGATGCTTGCTTTCCCCATTCCTTTTCCTACTGGCTATAGACTGGATTATGAAGAAATCCAAAGGACTTTGCTAAAACAGCTGGACGACCTGGACTTTGCAGATGACCTTGCTCTCCTTACACATAGCTATTAACAGATGCAAGAGAAAACAAATCTTGTGAATGCCACTGCAAAGGAGGTCGGCCTTAGCATACACACAGCTAAAACCAAGATCCTGAAAATTAACTCCACCAGCACAAATGCAGTCACCCTAAACGGAAGTAAACTGGAGGAAGTAGAGTCCTTTACGTATCTGGGTAGCATCATAGATCAGCAGGGTGGAACAGATGCAGATGTCAAAGCAAGGATCGGAAAAGCAAGAGCCGCCTTTATCCAGCTCAAGAACATCTGGAATTCCAAAGAGCTGTCTCTGAACACCAAAATTCGCCTGTTCAATACCAATGTAAAGTCAGTCCATTTATATGGAGCTGAGACCTGGAGGATTACGAAGACCACCACTAAGAGAGTCCAGGCCTTTATCAACAGCTGCCTTAGGAAAGTTCTCCAAATACGATGGCCTGACACCATCACCAATGCCAGCCTCCTAGAACGAACTGGCCAAGCTTCAATAGAAGAGGAGATCAGGAAGAGAAGGTGGGGATGGATAGGCCACACATTTCGAAAGCCGGCAAGCAACATCACTAGGCAAGCATTGAGTTGGAATCCTCAAGGAAAAAGAAAGAGAGGTCGGCCTAGAAACACCTGGAGGCGAGAATTTGAAGCGGACATCACCAGGATGGGGTTCAGCTGGAAGCAGCTGGAGAGAATGGCTCAGGATAGAAGTCGCTGGAGATCTTTAGTTGGTGGCCCATACCCCGATAGGAGTGACGGGCAATGATGATGATGATGATGATGATATATGTATATATATATATATATATATATATATATATATATATATATATATATATATATATATATATATATAAAACATAATGTCCATGAGAGAAATCGAACCTGGACAGCCAACATAAAAAAAAAGAAAGAAAGCACCTTAGTCAATCAGCCACCACGTCACACAATTATAAGCAATTATATTTTATTAAATAAAGCTTGCTTAGTAATTAACTCTCCCACTTGACGAAGGCAGGAGCTATGAGACAGACCCCTGTTGCGCATGCCTGGAGAGCGAGGGAGGAGGGTTAGAGAGTCGACGTGCGTGCGTGGTGTCCCGCATGGTTGGGCGACGTAGAGAATTATATATACAGAAGATACTAAAAAATATCACAATGTTTAATGAGCAATTAAAAATGAATGATTAAATATATTTAGTTTGATTGCTTATTTAAAAAAAAATAATTACAGTAATTATATTGATAAGGCGACGTATACTATGCCGCGGGATGACTAGTATGATATATTGATCATAAAAATATTCAATACAAAAATTATCATTATGACTGTCCATTTTTAACCTGAAGTCTAGTGAAGTGAAAAAAAATCATAGCTTCGCTTTCAAATGACATTTAAAATAACGAGTGTTATCTTCGAAAAGATTACAAATAGCTCTATGCTACTAAATATATAAGAAATGCTTTTTTAATGCGATAGAGGGTTTCGATTTATCCTAAAGGCTTTAGTCTCACTAAGTTACTAAGCCTAGCTTTTGCTATGCATCACTTGGCTTAGATTAATATAATCTACTAGATATTAACCCTGGCGTTTCCCGGGAAATCTAGGTTTTTAAACCCCTTCCTAATCAATTTAATTAATTTAATTAGGTGCTGATTTATGCCACCTTCCTAATTTGCAGATATGACCTACATTTCATACGTCAAAAGATGTGGCTGCCATAACCAACAAACCATCATCAAAAAGTAATCCATCGAGGGAACAATAACCTCCAGTACACAATGTTAACAAACTATAATAACTGAGCATTGTCAGGACAGTGAAAGTTGGTCAGGGTGTAGGTGGACTTAAGTTCAAGCGTTGGGACAGTTTAATTTAATTTGATATGAGATGGGGGAGCAGAAAGGGAGACAGAACCCATTAACTTTAACGAGGTAGGGGGCAGTGTTGATTCAGTTAGCATTTTTCAGTTACAGTAAGAGTTACAGTTAGCCGTTCAAATATTTTTCAGTCACTATTACAGTTAGTAATTTTTTCAGTTACTATATCAGTTAAGTTATCACATTCACTAGTAAAGACGTATGCATCAAAACATATGAAAAATACCGGTATATGAACCAAATATTTTTACAAAACAACAGTGTTGGATTATCTAATAAAATTTTTTGCTCACTTTCATACAAGTACGCATCTCTAGATTTTTTGTCAGTCTGTTTCTCTTGCCAAACACGTATTTTTCTCGTGCATTAGTTTCCAATCATATGACGTATGTCAACTCTTGTTCCCCCTTTCCCTGTCATATTTTGTAACACTTCGCCCACACGTAAGTCTTGTTTACCCTCCACTACCGTAATACCCCCCCCCGCCCTACTTCCCATCCCAAAAAAAAAATACACACAGATGTTCACTAATTGTATCATTCAAGGTCATACAGTAGAATTAAGAAATGCGAATGCGATTGTTTCAAGGTCATATCGCTGATGCAATTCATATAGATGTGACAATTTCTGTGTGCAGGTTTTTTTTTCCTGTTTTTTTTTAAATCTTGTCTGATCTGCTTATAGAATTGGGTTATTTACGGATTTTTTTTTTCTGCAACTCTGTTGTGAAAAAAAACAACAATGTATCGGCAGCCAAAAAACGGCCGGTCCGATAGTTAACCCATAGTGCCAATATCGGTCCGACTATCGGTCGCTCCCTACAAAAATCGGCCGATCCTATATTGACCGATAGTGCCAATATCGGTCGGATACCGATCCGATTATCGGTCGCTCCCTAATACATGTAATATTGTAGCGCATTTCTAGAATTTTATTTTATAGCGCATTTTTCAGTTAGTATTATTATTACTATTATTTTTTTTCCTATTAGTATTACAGTTACAGTTAAAATGTTTTTTCAATTACAGTTTCAGTTAGTAGTTAACTGAAATCACTTTTTTCAGTTATTAGAGCCATTTTAGTAACAGTTACAGTTAACTGAATCAACACTGGTAGGGGGATTTTAGACAAAGAATAGTGTCAAGGTAGAATTCAGGAAGAGGCGTAGACGTGGGCAGGCAGGCTTGCGGAGCCGAGGGGCCGGGAGCCGCTACTTTTTGCCGGAGCCGGAGCAGGAGCCGAAAAAATCTTGCGGCTCCACAGCTCCCAAATGTTTTTTTTTTACAGCAGAATTTTTTTTTAGCTTTAAAATTACAAATTTGTTTGATTGTTTGCCTCCTACAATTTGAAATGTTGTCCTGTTTTACGAACGCCACAACAGTAACAGGCACATCACCACAAGAAATCTTTAATGGGGAATCGTTTTGTGTTCGTTTTAAATCTTGTTTACCCTCCGGAATTTTTTTAATGGCATGTTATTTTGTTATATATAAAGTTAAAACAGTTTTATTTCATAGAATAATTGTATCAATCATTTAAAAATAAATTTTTACTACAACGACAAATAGAACGCGTCATTTCGTGTATTATTTGACCGCGAATTTGTAATAGACTAAAAACAAAATGGTAGCTTTCTGTATTTAACAATTTTATTGGAAACAGAATATCTGAAATAGAGTAGATAAATTTAAAAGGCTGTGGCTATTCGGACCAGGGTCCCAAAAAAATCCGATTGTTATTCGGACCCGTGGCAAATATGCACTAAGCTTAGCTATATTTAAATTTATTAGACGGAACCCGAAAAAATAATAATACAGAGTCCGCTTAATGGAACCCTAGACACTGAGTAACGATTAAACCATACAATTCAAAAAATTATAAAAAAAAATAAACAAAGAGCAATAATAAAGTTTATGTATAGCTAAGCTGAGTGCATATTTGCCACGGGTCCGAATAACAATCAGACTTTATTGGGACGGGGTCCGAATAAAAATCGGAGTTTATTGGTACCCGGGTCCAGGCCCGTAGCCAGAGGAGGGCTAGGGGGGGCTGACCCTCCCCGCCCCCCGTTCATGACCTGAGCCCCCCCCCCCGTGCATGATTTCAGCTTTTTGACAAAATTTTAATAATAACGGCTGTAAAACATCAATCATTTTGTTCAATTTTGTTTTAGGGGCCCGGACTGAGCTGGCCAATCAACTTTTTAAAATATTAATATCAGCACGAGGGCCCGTGTCACCCCTGCCCAGGGACCGGAAATTTTTGCTCGCAACCTTGTAATAGTTTTATATATTGATATCTTCTGAGTACAACTAGCAACTTAAATAAGTTAATAAAATAATATTGACTTCTGACTTTACTTAAAATGTATAATAAAATAATTAAGTACAAACTCCGTGATTTCTGAGTGATGTTATTTAATTTGCAAATTTACTTTTTAGCAGAATTAATTTTATTTTAAATTGAATAATTGCGACTGGTCAATTTGTTGTTGATAAATCTGTTCTTTGTTTTCAATATTTTATAAGAAATATCACACAAATAGCTAAGCTATATTCGTGATCTTTGTCGTTCTTCCCGGGTTGTACGTTTAACCAACAGTATAATGATATAAATCAGGTATCTATTATGTAATAATTGTGTAGCAGAACAAATGGTCAATATATTTATAACAGGAATCAGAAATTGCTCAGCCTCAATAAATTTTTATCGTTAAAACTCTTTACTATTTAAATTATTTTTAACAAAACTGCAACATGCCATGCATTATTGAAACGTAGTTAAAATTATATATTTCTAATTAATAGCTAAACAATCGGTACTAAAATGCACCATTCCAGATATGGAACTGCAAAAAACTTCTTGGGAGGTCCCCTCCCAAAACCCCTCCTCTCCGTTCACAAGCTTTCGGCGCTTCGCACCTCCATCTTCGCCCCCCCCCTGAACATTTCTTCTACCCCCACCAGGGGCGGAATTATGGGGAGAGGCCGGAGGGCATTCCCCCCCCCCCCCGGTTATCGCAAGTTTAGGTAATACATCATTAAATTATCGAAATATTTTTTGTTCAAAGACCAATTTTCAACAATGAAAACAGTTTCGCCCCCCACCCCCCGGGGGTCAAAGTTTTGCCCCTCCCCCCCCCGTCAAAGTTGTCTAGATCCGCCGCTGTACCCCAGAATCAGTTCTTCGGCACCCCCTCCCCCGCCGGAAAAAAATTTCTTCGCCCCCCCCCCTCCATGCAATAATCCTGGCTATAAATAATAAATATAAATACTGAAGTCTTTAAAATATTTTAAATAATGTATTATTTTACTATTGGCTAATTTGATCATTGAAATAACTTTTTAGTTCTTATGAAAATGGCGACTAGTGAAACCTCGATCGAAAATAATGATATGTTTCTGGATGCAGTGAAATGGTTTGTTTTTAGTAAAACCGACAATGCGTATATTTTTCAAGTTCCTGACTATGGGGGTGAACGCGGCAAAATTTGCATAACTTTTTATCAGCGGCATGTTTGCGTGGCGCAATTTAAAAAAAAATTGTCTCGTGTGATACTATTGTAATAGGGAGCCGGAGCCGGACAAAAATATGGCGGCTCCGCAAGCCTGTGGGCAGGTTCATGAGTTCAGGGTAGGGCTGTGCTACAACTAAATCAAGGCAAGAAACAATGTGTCAGTGGGGAGGAATTCAATTAATATTAAAAGTGTGATGCCACGTTTAGTCTGCTAGGTTCACCAAACTCTTAATTATGCATTAAATGGGAGACTTTAGAATGATAGGATGCTTTGTCCAGCTAGCCTATATAAGAGAATGTAAAGTTAGTTCGGGAGGAATAGTTGAGAGGGATTGCTGAGCGTAGATCGACCGTGTTATATAGTTTTGTTAGACTTACACTAACTGTATGTACAGGCTTAGCGTCTTTGACTGGTACAGATTTATTTCTGTCCAAAACAATTGGCGGTGTATTTACCGTCACAGTATGGCTGTCATTGATTGAGTTAGGTTTAGTTATGTTTATCTTAACTTGCTCTTCTAAGTTATCTACAATTTTGCTAAATTTATTGTTTAACATTTCTATACTGCTTCTAATGTTGTCTATATTACTGTCAGTCTTTACTTCTAACTCCGCCCTATGTGTTGAGTCAGTCAGTAATAGATGTGATCTGACCATAAGTGTTCTTATAGGCTATCTCTTTCTATACTGTTTAGTCTTTCAAAAATTGTCCTAAGTTGCTTTTGTGAAATGTCCGCTAAGTGTTTTAATCTATCTTCTTCGTCTTCCTCTACTTCGTCAAAAAGGCGAATTCCCTCAAATAGATCTTCATTTTCTAAATCGTAATACCCAGCCATATTTATGTTAACAAATACTTAATTCAATGGTAAAAAAAATTGTTATATACAAATGCACAAATACGTTAGTATACTTATAATTTGTTCCTAAAATAAAAAAAGATATTAGTAAAAAAAAATTAAATTAAAATGCTAATCGATAATAATCTAAAAACAATAAAACATAAATAATCTCTGTACAGATTTCTTTGTCTTGGCCTTTAACATCTGTGGGGTGGTGTAGATCTGTGTCGTCGTCTCGTGCAGGGTGGGGTCTAAGATGTTGGTTGGTTTGGTCTTAAATCACTTTGTCTGCACTCTGAATGTGGTGCTAGTAAATACGCTTACAATTATGACTGGACTGGCGCTGAACGTGTTACGACTGTACTGATGATGACAATGACACTGGACTGACGCTGATAATAACTCATATTCTTTCCAGCACTGGTCAACAACCGTGTAGCGGAACTACTCAGGGATACGGGTGCAGTCAATGTAGTGGTGAGAAAAAGTTTAGTTTTGCCCTCACAGTTTCTACCACTAGAGGAGAAAATAACACTCGCAGATGGCTCACAGAAATTTTTCCCGACAGCACAAATAAATATTGAAACACCATTCATATCAGGGTCTATTATGGCGACAGTTATGGACAATCCCGTTGCAGACATCATACTTGGCAACCTACCAGACATCCAAGACTGCACCAAAGAGCAAATCCTTCACTGGATCAATCAAAAGGGCATATCCAGAAAACCATGTCCCATTTTAGACAGCGAGAGACATGAAATACCTCACACGCCACTAGACCAACACATAGATGAGGATATTGACATTGAAATAGATACACCGATAGCTCTAGTTCAAACGAGGGCCAAAAGATACCAGGAAATCAGTCAAGATGATGAACAGAATCAGAAGGTTCCAGATTTTAGTCCGACTCCGGAAGAGTTCCGTGTACAACAGATGAATGATGAGTCCATCAAAACATTGTTCAAGATACCAAATACCAACCGTATTTCGAACTAAAAAATCAGTTCCTTACAAGAATGATACCCGCAACCAGGGAAAGACAGCTAGTAGTTCCCAAAATCTACAGACATCCAATCCTACTGCGATGCCATTCACTACCACTGGCCGGTCACATGGCAGTGAGGAAGACATTACAAAGGATAAAACAGCATTTCTATTGGCCCAACATGTCAAAAGACGTATCGACATTCGTGCAAACATGCGAAACCTGCCAGAGAGTCAACAGTATTAGCTCCAAGCACATAGCCCCATTACAGAAAATGGACATTCCAACATTACCTTTCCAGAAAGTAGCTGTAGACATTATTGGTCCTCTAGCACACCAGTCAGCAAGGGGCCACAGCTACATTCTAACCATGAATGCTTTATGTTCTAGATGGGCAGAAGCAGTTCCTCTAAGACTTATATCAACTGAAACAGTAGGGTATGCTTTAATAAAAATATTCTCAACTTATGGATTTCCCCAAACTATCTTATCGGACAGAGGCCCTCAGTTTAAAGCCGAACTCACCGCTCAACTAACAAGGTTATTGGGAATAAGACAAAGCTTCACCACACCATACCATCCCCAATCCAACGGGGCATGTGAACGATTTAACAATACCCTTAAAAGCATGCTAAACAAGCTCGTTGATAGAGAAAAGCACAACTGGGATAGAACTCTTCCAATGCTGCTATTCGCTTACCGAGAAACCCCACACTCCTCAACCGGTTTCTCCGCTTTTGAGCTTCTATTCGGAGCCAAACCTGCAAGCCCACTAGCAAATTTCAAGGAATCACTTCTACCAGAAGAAATAAAAATGTCAGCTTACGAACTTGTTACCCATACCAGACAAGCCATAGTATATGCCTGCCAAGAAGCTACGTTGAATTCCGAGAACGCGAACCAATACCACCACGACAACAAAAACGAGCATCGTCATCTCAGAGAACTCAGTGAGAACGACCTCGTTTTGGTAAAACTGCCACACAACACTAAACGACATCTGACATGGCAGGGGCCTTATCGTGTACTACGGAAAGTCACTGAGGTTGATTATGTCATCGACATGAATAAAAAACAATCTACACTGCATATTAATCTGCTCAGAAAATTTAACACTCCGCCAATAGGTTGTGAAAATTTAATCGCGGGCATACAGTCTCAAAGCACAGTTACGGCCACCATCATCAACTGCGATGAATCCCCAGACATTGTAATGCCCGCAGCTCCAGCAGAATCAAAAGGATCAGTGAAGTATGACAGTAATATGCCACAAGATATTCATGGAAAATTTACTGGAATGCTGAAAAAATACGCGGATATCATAACTGACGTTCCCGGGAATACTGACCTCATACAACACGAGATAAACCTCACATCTGACACACCAATCAGGCAGAAGCCATACACCACCCCGTTGCATTACAGAAAGCACGTTGAGGAAGAAATTACAAATCTCTTGAAATTAAAATTAATAGAAACTTCCAACTCCCCATATGCTGCGCCCATTGTTTAGGTGAAGAAGAAGTCACGCCAAATGCGCCTCTATGTTGATTATCGAAAATTAAACAAAGTCACGATAACGGATCCAGAACCATTACCAGACATTGAGGAAATACTTATCACTCTAGCCAACGCAAGTATTTATACCAAGTTAGACTTAAGCAGAGGATATTGGCAGATCAACCTCGCACCAGAAGTACGCCAACTAACAGCCTTCACAACTCACTTGGGACTGTTTCAATGGAACGTAATGCCATTCGGTCTCATGAACGCCCCTGCAACATTTTCAAGAATGATGAGAAAACTGCTCAGAGGACAAGAAAGAGTAGTAGCATTTGTGGACGACATTTGCGTATTTAGTAATAGCTGGGATGAACATCTGTCAGACGTAAGCAACATTTTAATGCTGTTACGCCAGCACAACCTAACAATATCGCCTTCCAAAATGGTGATTGGAGCCAGGCGTATAGAGTTCCTGGGCCACACGGTCGAATGCAGCACTATTTCTCCCTTACCCACAACACTAACAAAAATATTGGATATCAGACCACCGCAAACCAAAAAAGAGGTCAGATCACTACTGGGACTCATCACTTTCTACAGAAAGTTCATTCCAAATTTAGCAGAATTGATGCTGCCATTGACAGAACTAACTAAGAAGAATCAACCCACAAAAATCATATGGACTGACGAGTGCAACCACTCACTTGACACAATAAAACGGAAAATTTCACAATACCCAATATTGAAGCTACCAGATATGTCTCTCCCATTCACCCTTGCAACCGATGCCTCCAATACTGGCCTGGGAGCATGCCTCCTTCAAAAGCACGCCGAGACAAATCATCCCGTACTATACATTAGTAAGAAGTTAACCCAAGCAGAAATGAACTACTCTACAATCGAGAAGGAATGCTATGCCATCGTATGGGCTGTAACGAAACTCGCCAAGTACCTACTGGGGAAAAAGTTCACCATTGTGACAGATCACAAGCCTCTGGCAGCGTTAAACAAAAAGCAGATACCTAACTCCAAACTAATCAGTTGGTCACTCATACTGCAGGACTATCACTTTGTCATCGAAACCATTCCGGGCAAACAGAACGCACTGGCTGACATTCTCTCACGACTAATTAACTGATATATTCTATTATCATGGTGAGGTCTCCAAGTAACCTAGACCACAGTGAACAATTTATTATGTTTTGTTGTAATATTGCCCTTTTATTTCATTTCATTATTTATCTACTTTTCAATGATAACTACTAATGTAATCACGTTTTTATTTTTGCTATTTTTTCCCCCTTCTTATCATGATATAACTCCTCCTTTAATCTGAATGTACTTTAACAATTTATAGGTTTTTCTTTTACAATCACAATATTTACCCTTCCCCCCCCTCTCTTATCGGTTTTAAGGGAGATATGTGTCGTTATTTTTTTTTCTCTTTAACTCTGAAGGAGCCTACATATAAGAGTAGTTGGGAAAAAGTCTGCCTTCATTGTTTTTGGAAGAAAACAAAAACATACCTAACTTAAGGTTTATGACATATATATTTAAGGAAACTTAAATTAATTTTTTTTTATGTGGCATTAATTTTCTTGTTTTCGATACCTCTGAAGGATCCTACTTTTGTAGGTGGTAAAGGATATGCCTTCATTGGTTTTGAAAAAAAAAAGTGTTAATGTGGAAGGATACTAAACCATAAAATCAATGTATTTTTTTTATTGAGATTCGATATATGAGATTTGTGGTAGAGACTTATGTAGATATATTTTGAGATATAGAGACATAAGATAATTTTAAGGATACTTATGACGATGAGTATTGAAGAAAAATGTTAATGTTTTATTTTTTTGAATATTTGTATTCACATTTGATGTGGAATTTGTTCTTCCTTTTTTCTGTTTTGTTTGATGTTAATATCATTGTTGCACATGATTTTTAATTATGTAATAGAAAAAAATTGCGTACTTTGTACGAAATTTTTTTACCGAGAGGGAAGGGTGATGTCAGGACAGTGAAAGTAGGTCAGGGTGTAGGTGAACTTAAGTTCAAGCGTTGGGACAGTTTAATTTAATTTGATATGAGATGGGGGAGCAGAAAGGGAGACAGAACCCATTAACTTTAACGAGGTGGGGGATTTTAGACAAAGAATAGTGTCAAGGTAGAATTCAGGAAGAGGCGTAGACACATCTACATTAATCAATCATAAACTAGATAACTTCAAGATACTTCTGTTGTAGTTGTCTTGTACAGTTTTATTTATTTTTAAACTTGATTTCCCCAAAATCGCAATTTTTAAATCTTGATATTTAAAAATTCATAACTTGGTAAATTGTTGACCAAATTGAATGCAGTTTGCTTTATTTTGTTTGTTTTTCATTACTGTTCAAGCCAGTGTTAATAGTTCATTTCCGACTTATGGCATATTTTCATATGGACGGTCACAAATTACGTTTTACCCGTCAACGCTAACCAACCAAACCAACCGAACCAACCAACGTAACCAACCGATCAACCAACCAAACAAATCAAACCAACCAAATCAACCAAAGTAAACCAACCAACCAAACCAAACCAAACTAAACACCATTAGGTAAAGATATGGGTGCTACGTTTTACCATTAATTCTCTCAATGTTAAAATCAAAATGAAGCATTAAACAAAAAAGGTTTTATAAAAATGCACTGAAAAGTTAAAAATAACTACTTTATTATGCCATTTTGCAGCACAAAGGCAAATTGGTGTGGCACGATACAGCACCCACGCGCAAGTTCAATTCGGCTTTAGTAGGAAAAAAAAACAAAAATTGTACCATCGGGAAATGACGTCATGGAGGATTTTTATTTATTCTCATTCTGCAAAAAAAAAAAAGTTGTAACATCGAGAAATGGCGTAATAGATTATTTATAGCGACGTCTTCCCCACATGCACGCACGGACTACAAGATAGCTACTTTATAATATCATTAAAATTTATAGCACTCAAAATGAGTTTTTTAGAAAAAATAAAAAGGGAGATACATTTTCAAAATTCGTGACATTTCAAAAAAAAAAATCATTAAAAATGTTGTAATAAACACATAAGAACAAATTACATCAAGCTGTATGGTAACTGAAGCTCTATACATTCAAATAGTCATAATATCTTAAGATTATTTATGATCAATATAGTAAAGGTTAGAAAGAGGTGGGGTAAAAAAAAACTAAAAAATTGGTCATTTTCAAAAATTCACAAAAAAAAGAACTGTTACGTATATATTCAACATTTATATATGAAAATGAGGATATAAATAGCTTTGAACTATAAAATAGTCGTTAGACCAATTACTTTTATATATATACAGTACATGGATGGATAAATCCTTGCATGTAAAAAATCAATAAAAAATTACTTTTCATTTGGGAAAAATCCACTGTTAAGTATTATTTGAAAAGTTATATTAGTAACAATAGTAACAGTAACATTAGATGGATACATTTCAATTATATTCTAATTATTTCAAATGTCATGAAAAGCAAACAAATAATTTATGCATTTTACCAGTACATGAGCTCACCTAAATAAGTGCAACTCTCGAAATTTATGTAATTTTACTTTTAAGTTAATTTAAGCATATACCATTTAAATGAGTTATTAATGTACCATTTAACTGATCAGCAGGACCGGATTTAGACGTCATAAGGCTCTAAGATATTTGGGATATAGTAAAGTTCCCTTAGCCCTACTGGGCCATCGGGGCAGATGAAGTGTAGTATTCTTCTGTTTCTATAACCTCGACATATGAAGGGATTGTGTGGTTAGCATAACGCCCAGCCGCCTTTACTTCCCCAACTTACGTCAGGTACCTATTTAAAGCTGGGTGGACTTGTGGGACGACTTTGCACCAGATAACATGTCGACAGTCGAGTATCTTCACCACTCGGCCATCCGTCAAATGGGATATGGGGCTCTTTATAATTCCAGAAATTAAATGACAGTGCCAAATATCTAAACATGTATAACAATCGCTCACTCTGACAATTTTTTGGGGCCTCCTAAAAAGTGGGGGCTATAGATTGTGTAGGTTATATATAAATCCTACACTGTTCATCAGCATCATTCCCTTCTTTTTTAATTTCCTCTTTCAATGCCTCTCATAGTAATAAAGGTTTATTTCTGGAGCTTTAAAAAAAAACATCTGTTTTATTTCAATTCATGCTTACTTAGAGATAATTTACTGTTTTTTTGATCATTTAGTGATTTCTTCTTGATATAGTACTATTATTTCATCAAGGACATTTTTTCCAATTATTGACCCTACCATTAAATTTTTTATTTGTTTTAAATGTGTTATTATGTTTTCATCTATTTCTCTGTTATTATTTGTTTATCAAGGGTTTGAATGTATGTTGTTTACTATATATACTAAATAAAAAAATGAATGAAAAATTCATTATTATAGTTAATCTCTATAGTTTTGAAAGAACAGACTCCTTCAGTGGACTGTGTATATTTCTCTAATTCACTCCAAAAGTTGCAAGGCTTTAAAATATGTAACCCAGTAGTAACCCACATTCAAAATTGGTCCAAATAGGTTACATAATATACTTCTGATATGGTATTTAAACAAATAAAAGTCTTTTTTATGTGTTACTTAACTTGATTACCAGTTCTTTTTTTTTTTTTTTGTGGATTTGTGAGAACCATGTTTAGCTAAAAGATGTTCAAACTTCAATATATGTCTAATACTCAAACTGAACTAATATTAATAATAATACAAACACATTTATGGCTAAGAGATATTTTAATAAAAAAAATTATAGGCCTGACAGTTATAAACTTATATGTGTCCATGACTTGCCATTTTTTTCCTCTTTCAAAACCAGAGTTGAAGAAGTAATGTATTAGGCCTACTAGTTTAGTAGCCAAGACAATAAAGGTATTCCGTCCAACTAGCACAGAAACCTTCTATAAAGTATTGAGTTGTTCACCGTCTGATAAAGATAATTATGATAATTAAAAAAAATGGTTCTGACTTAAAAATAGTGAATTTATGCATAGACTTAAAATAACAGTTATATTACAACAATAATTTAAAAAAATATCCATTCAAAAATAGTTATGTTAATTCGGTTGGCCTATAATCTACTATATGTTTACATTGACAACCAATTACCGATCACGTGATCTGTTATATTTGTTTAAATTTCAGATAATAAAACTATCTAACAACAGTAAAAAAAAGATATACTGGTCAATTTTGAATATATAATCTCTTAGAAATTAGTATTATCTCTCTAAAAGAATAGCCAGAAAAAATAGAAGTGTCCGCAAACATGAGGGGTATCGTTCAATATACACAATCATCAAAATGGCCTCGAGGTTTATCAAATTAAAGTTATTATAATTACAACAATAAACATTTCCAAAGAAATATAAAGCTAAAAGAGTAATGAACAAATAATGTAACTATTTATCTACAAGTTTTTATCGTTTTTACTTACCAACTAGGTGTTTAAGTCCCAATAAAGTTCAATTCATTGTGACTGGTGTAGCGTTGCCAACTTGATTATCGGCCATTTTCACGGTCGTGCAAGTATGGGTGAAAAATGTGTGTTATATGCTATTTCTTAGCGCGCTGCGCTTCTGGGCCATGCTTACAAATTAAATTGTATTATCGTATTTGAAAAGAAAAATGGTCGGGCTTTCTAATGATACTAAAGAAAAACCTACACAATGAAAAAATCACATAGTAATTTACTTTTTATTTTGATTTTTTAATATTAAAAATATTTTTAAATATAATTTAATTAAATGTTTAGTTTGGTTGTAAAGGGAATTTATTTTTGCACACATTGATATATTTGACAAAAAATACACAGTTTAATTTAAAGTGAAAGCTTTTAAAACTGCAACAACCAGCAAAGCAAAGTCAAATTTTATTTGACAATAAATTTTATTTCCTAACCCATTCTTGGATGCAAATCTGTCAATCAACATATGAACAATATATATTGATCAACTTTTGGGCCTAATTGGACGACATATTTCGTCAAACATCACAATTAAAGGCGATTCTCTATGGTCTATTGAAGGAAAATTCGAAATGTGTCCCATTGTCCATGGTAAGAGTCCTAAATTTTCCGTACCCGTGACACCAATCATAGTGACGCCACTGCTTTTGGGATGCTGAGACTCGATGTCGATTCCTTATGTCGCCGCTGCAGAGAGGTTGAGGAAACCGTATAATATGTGCCATTTGAGTGCCCCGTGCTGGTGTATCAGGCTGGTAGCTTGCTTACCATTGTTCTATATGGTAGTTCCCATATGCTGAGAGAGAGAGAGAGAGAGAGAGAGAGAGAGAGAGAGAGAGAGAGACAGAGTTGTGTTGTTGTTTACGAATAAATATCATCAACTATGCCAGATATAGGGAGTTCGAATACATTAAAGTGTATATAGGCAAACATCATATATAAGAATATACTCAAATTAGTACTTATTAGACTAAGTTTTATTTGAATGATAAAAAAATAGGTTAATAAAAAATGAAAATAAAAATATTGTGACACTCTTTAGGGCACGGAGGACTAAAAATAAGGCAAGTTGGAAAATACTTTAAAAACCTTAGAACAAAAAATTGAAACTTTGCATTACATTTGATACACATCTAATACACAATGTATAGTTTTGTTAATTATTTTTAACGTAACTAATAAATATTAGATGTGAGAAGGGCTGTTACGGGCTTGTCCATTAAGTATGTCAAAGCTTAGTGGGAGGGGAGGTCAGTAAACGTTTCACAGTTGTTGGCATAAGGGAGAGGTGGGGTTGTGAAGATTTTTTAACGTAAACAATGTCAGTCTTAACCCTATTCTGAAAAAAAGGGGGAGGGGATTATAAAAGAAGTTGCATACATTTTTGTTATTTATTTTTAAGTTCATTTTAAAATTCTGCCTAATTTTACTTATTGATTATTTTAAAATTATTTTTTATAAAATGGAACTACATGCATTTACAGCTGCTTAGTAATAATCCCCACCAGTAACATTTCCAAATAGCTGTGAATGAAAAAAATTGATGGTGTTTAAAATATTGATAGAGCACATGAATTTAGCATACAGTGTAGTATATTTAAATTAAACTAGTCGTTCCGCGGCGTAGCATACGTCGCCTTATCAATCAATATAATTACTGTAATTATTTTTTAAATAAGCAATCAAATAAAATAACAGGCTGACATATTCGGAGAAAATACATACTATGCAAAGTTGAATTTTGACCTATCTCTTGCAGACTTTATGGTCACTATCTGGTACCTTCCAGCGACTTGGTTATTTTTTTTGTTTTTTATTTTATTGATTACAGATTTTTAGTTAATTCTTTGGATGCCTTGATTGTCGATGAGCTGCCAGACTTAATTTTCTCTTTATTTGTTAGATATATTTTAATGCCTTTTTTTTTTTAAGATCGGGATTTTTTTTCATTCAGATTCTAACAAACATATTTCCGGGGGTGGGTGTTTTAATTTGCATTGCTTTTTAATTTTGGTTCACTTTGTGTCTGCCTCAATCCACCCCTTCCCCCAGCACACTCTAGTGTTATTTTGATGTAACATTTCTTTTCATTCAGGCCATGCCAGTCTCCATATTACCAGTTTTGTGTATATTTTTTTTAGAATTGCTCAACACAGCTTAAGATTCTTTTAATATAACCTTCATCCTACACTATTCAGTACAGATAGATGTTAGTTAATATTTTTTGTAATGCGTACATATTCTGAAACAGTTAACATTAGTTTGTAATGCACCATACATATTTATAATTTACTTAATCGGGATTTTCCCCTAAACAGCAGCACAAAGATATCAAAACAAAGGATTTTACCATATCTAATATTTTATTGTCTACACTTCAGCGTTTAATGTGTTCTCTTGACCCACTTTGTAGCTCAATGTTAGCGCCGGGCCCAGCCACAGCATTTTCACATTTTATCTATATTGACACACCATTTTTTTTTAAATTCTAAAATGGGAAATTAGTTCAATATTACTTTATTCTTCACACATAATTGTATTATTAAATGTGTTTTTATTATTTTTTTTACAATATCAGTTGACAGATTTTATTTTATGTACATCATACCCTCATTTTCCGCGGTTAAACGGCTACAGAATTTGCCGCTACTGGGGATAAATGAGAAATTAAAATAATCTGGTTTTATAAAAGAAATCAGAAAACAATGCGAGTTGTCGAACGTTGTTGAACGCGTCTTGCTTTATGTGACGTATTCGGGAATTCTACAAACGCGCCAAATCTATATATTCTAGCCATCCCGTGGCGTAACATACGCCGCCTTATCAATCAATATAATTATTGTAATTATATTTTTAAATAAGCAATCAAACAAAATAACAGGCTGACTTCTTCGGAAAAATACATGGTATGCAAAGTTGAACTTTGACCTATCATGTGCAGACTTTATGGTCACTATCTGATACCTTCAAGCAGCTTGGTTTTTTTTTTATTTTTTTATTTTTTTTTTCATTCAGTTTCCAAACATATTTGCCCAATCCACCCCATTCCCCCACCCAGCACACTATAATGTTATTTTTTTAGACTTGCTCAACCCATCTGAAGTTTCTTTTAGTATAACCTTCATCCTACAGTACCTAAACTATTCAGTAAAAATAGATGTTGTGTAATGCGTACATATTCTGAAACAGTGACCATTTGTTTATAATCTATATTAATACACCATTTTTTTAATGCTCAAATTGGAAAAAGTTCAATATTACTTTTTTCTTCACACATAATTGTATTATTAAATGTGTTTTTTTATTTACAATAATCAGTTGACATTATAATGTTATTTTATGTACATTATTCCCTCATTGCCGCGGTTAAACGGATACAGATTTTACCGCGACGGGGTATAAATGAAATAGTTTCGTATATAGAGCACATAAAAACATGATTACGACCAAATAATACTGTTTTAAAAATTACTGGAGCTGTCTAGGCATGAAATATTATTGTACAACCACCATTGTGCTCGTATCGCTTAATATATTTTACCAAATAAAAGGACAAAACATCATATAAGAAATTAAAATAATCTGGTTTTGTAAAAGAAATTAGGAAACAACTCGCTTGCTGTGACGTATTCGGGAATTCCACAAATCTATACAGGCTGGTGAAACAACGCGAGTTGTCGAATGCTTGCTGTGACGTATTCAGGAATTCCACTATCTATAAATAGTCCTGAGTCTTGCGTCTCGAAGTTGAGAATTATATATATAGACTAGTAGTTGCCCGTTGCATTCGCAACTAAAGGTTTTATCTCAATAAAATGTTTAATATGATCATTAATAGGAACTATAAACAGGGAATTCCAAGTGCATAGCAAAAAACTAGTAAATAGCCGGTTTAAGCAACATCTTTTAGTGATCTATCAATTGCATCTAAAGCATGGCTCGATGTCATCGTGCACTCATCCAGCAAAAACATTTCCGCTGCAAATATATTGTGCGCAAATGTTGACTTACTGTCTTCTTTAATAGGAACTATTAACAAGGAATTCCAAGAGCAGAATTATTATTTTATTTATAGATAAATTGTACCATCTGGAAATCAATTTAACTTCTGAATTTTTAAATACGATTGATAAGGTTAATCAGGTGCTGATGTATGCCACCTTCCTAATGTGCAGAAATGACCTACATTTTATACGTCACAAATTACGTTTTACCCGTCAACGCTAACCAACCAAATCAAACCAAATAACCAACCAAAAACAAACCACCCAACCAACTAAACTCAGTCAACCAAAGCAAACCAACTAACCCAACCAAACCAAACTAAACACCATTAGGTAAAGATATGGGTGCTAATTTATCTCACCCGTTACGTTTTGCCCTTAATTCTATCAATGTTAAAATCAAAACAAAGCATTAAAAAAGTTTTTATAAAAATGCACTGAAAATACAGTAAGAAATACAGTCCTCCTGTAAGGAATACAGTCCTCCTATAAGGAATACAATCCTCTCCTTTTTTAGCTTCTGCCCTCTCTCAAAATGTGTCCTCATTTTGTGGCATTCGTTTCTATATTTGAAGGATAATACAATTATGTCAATCGCCTTGTTTGACCGATAGCGTGTGATGTGTCGCATTTTGTACGGCAAAGAAGACGACAATAATCGATTGGAAAATTGTAGTTGGCATAGTAATATTTTATACAATATTCATTGTATAATGTATTTATTTTTTATTAATCTTATCAATTTTTTTTTAAAAGAATAAAATGTTAAGGTAATAAATGAAATGTATTCCCCCTCAGTGGCGTAGCTAGGGTGGGGGGAGGGGGGTCCAAATTTAAACATACCCCCGGGCCCCCGCTTGAGGGGGGCCCCCAAACGAGTTTCCATTTTTTTATTTTAACACTAAATATTAAATACTAGCTGTAACCGCCACGCGCTGCCGTGACTAAGCCTTCTGTAACGACTAAAGTCGGTTATGTTTTTATAACATATTTTGGAATGGCTGGAAATGCGCCATAGGTACAATGTCGGTCACGTTTAGAGAGAGTTTGTATTTTTAGGGGACACATACCTGTTAAGTTAGATGACCTAGTTAGGCTGGAATTAAAAGCAAGGCTAAGCGTCCTTGTATTTTCGAGAGAAAAATGTTGTGATAAGCTTATTATCTACTTTCTGGTTTCGTATACATGGCGCCAAACTTCTACATGTGCTTGATTAGTGATACAAAGAGCATAGTTGAGCATTGTATTTACAAGAATATAGATTAAACATTGTATTTTCAAGAATATGGATCATTGGGTCAGGGATGAGTTAATTCATTAAGGGGAGAAAGGAGGAGAACAGAGAGGTACAGAACAGACATGCAGTTCGACAAAATAGGCAGCACACAGGATAGAGTAGTGATGTTTCGGTGAATATGTATCCTGCAGTGTACAGTTTCATTCTATTTATATTTTGAAATTAAATTTTGCGTAATCGTCAAATAAAGTATATGAATCGGACTTGGCAGTTTATTTAATTTATTTGTGATGTATTTGATTGAGTACACGCTTAGATAAAGTGTCAATCCCTACCAGAGAAGAGAAGACATAGACAGATCATCATAAGAACTCATAATGGTATAACTAATAATACAAGTAGTTATGACACCTACTTTAATGTAAAAGTAAGTATTGAGAAAAATTTCGTTTCTAATTCAGTTTATTAATTTACTGCGTAAATTTCTAGGCAATTTGGAAGGTGCGGGCGCACCGGGTGACTCCAACATAGGGGTGTGACCAAAATGAACAATTCTAGATTTCATAGCAGAAAGAACTCGGCATAGTCAGTTTTATAACCGGTCATAGTCAAAAACATGATCAGTAGCACAGGGTGCCACCATACGAGCAGTAGCACAGGGTGCCATCATGCAGAGCGTCTGTAGCTTAGGTAAATGAATCTAATTCAAAGCTGCTCGGATCAATCTGGAGTTTTTTGTAAACGCGCTAGAAAAAAGGACGGAGGTAGTCACGTGGGTTTATGAAATAGGAGACGTAGTTTATAAACTTAGTTGATTTAAAGTAATATAGGGCCTACATATTTCTGAAATTCAGTCAGTAATACTATCGTTTTCATCGCTTAAATATTTTAAAGTTAATTCTCTAAGGCGAGGACCGTATAGAGCAGGAAAATTCGAAATATGTACCATTGTTCATGCTGGAAGTCTTAGGGGAGGGGGTGACACCCTGAATTGTCCGTTTTGGGTGACACCAAACATAGTGATGCCACTGAGTTAGTGACACTGTTGCATGTATTCCACACAGATTAAGGATTTCAAAATTATGTAAATCATCACGCAAATAAAAACTGGTAATAAGTTTACTAAAAGTGTCAAAACATAGTTTTGGTTGTTGTAAAACACGTTATCTTGACGGCATTGTATCTTCCATTTTTAGTCCATGCTATAATCCATCTATCCATAAACATATATAGAAGGGTCATAGTTCGTATACTTATGTCTATTCGTCTGACGAAATCTCACAATCATGGCGGATGAAACAAGTATACATAATTTTTTGTATATTTTTTATTTGTGAAATGTAAAGAGTGTTATTCTTTATAGAGAAACTTAACTCATGCCGAAAGAATGAGTTTACCAGAGTAGGGCTACAAAACGGAAAAAGCGTGCTACAGAAAGACGAGAGGCTGCAAAATCAAGGAAAATTTGAAGGGTTTTTTAAGAAGAAACCTGATAATAGCATTGAAAACAAAGAAGACCATGAATATGGCGAAGAAAAGTATCACCATTCATATAATTCATGCAAAGATACAGCAGTGTAGCAGCAACTGTCAAGTACTTAGCAAAAATCGAACTCAAGCTTACTTGGCCACAAAGAAGAACTAGATTCTCCAAGTCCTGGGAACTTCCTAGAATCTTTGAAATTTCTTGCAGAATTTGATGAAGTTACGTAACATCACTTGAATAATTCAACATGAGTTCATAAGCTTGATGGGCAATAAAGATAGGGAATCAATTGTTGGGAAAGTCAAGCAAGTTTGTTACTTTTTTCTGATGTTTGATTCCACTCCAGATGTTTCTCACAAAGAACAAGTATCCCTTAAAGTTCGTAACTCGGATGTCGAGAATTTTGAAATAAAAGAGTCATTCCTTGGTTATTTTGAAAGTGTGAAGCCAGATGCACAACATAATGAAAACTCTTTAAGATATTGAACTAGACTTTAATCTGTGCACAGATCAAACCTATGATAACGCAGCCACAATGAGTGGCCGTCGGTCTGGCCGGCAGAAACGTCTCTTAGACATAAATCCAAACGTAACATTTCTGAACTGTGATAATCACGCTCTCAACGTGGCAGCTCTTCATTCTGCTGAGATAGTTATAGCAATTGTCACATTTTTTCATGAATTGCTCAACCTTTTTTCCAATTCACCCCAGAGATAGACCAAACTGAAAGAAACTGGAGCCGGGAAACTAAAAAAGGAGAGTAGTAGGCCTACATGGTGGTACTCAAGAGAAGAAGCTACGTCGTTACTTTCCTTGCATCTTGACAACGATGCTGAAGAGATTAAGACCCTTTCATGCTTTCTGGAAAATGATGAGAAACAGACGAAACTGATCACCCAATCCATCTTAAGAGCAAATGAAGGCATTGAATGCTATGGATTTCCTGTAGGCAAAATAACCAGAAGAAAGAAAAGACTTGATGGGGAGTTCTGATGTAGGACTGTAAATAGAACTGCAATTCAAACGTGTTGCGAAAGAAGTGCTTGACAGACTTCATATGGAGATGAAGGATAGATTGTTTGTATGATGACATACAGGCTAATCACTTTTTCAATGGTGTCATTGATGCACGAGCACTTTCATCAACAAACCAGTACCACAATCACCAACTGACTTATTGAGGAAGCTGGCTTCATATGATAATGATGTTTGCTCAAACCTTGCAACCTCCATCCGAATACTGCTAACTCAGGCCACTTCCATTGCATCATGTGAGAGATCATTCTCAAAACTCAAGTTAAACAAAAACTATATCAGGAGTACAATGAGGCAAGAAAGACTTAGCAGCATGGCTTTAATGTAAGTGAAGTAAAAAATACTAGACAACATTGATCTAGATGATGTTATAGATGCCTTTGCTGCACAGAAAGCATGACGTAAGGCAAAATGAATTGACATTTGTCACTTGTGCATTACCTTGTCACTAAACAATGGAATTATTCATTAAAAGAGTTTTAATGATTATGTTTTGTTAATTTTATTGACATACTGTACTAATTTGAATTTAGACATATATTTATTAAGTACGTTATCTCATGTCATGGTATCGTATGTCAAATCTGCAGGGGCCCCCAAAAGGGCCAAGCCCCCCGGGCCCCCAAACCCCTAGGGACGCCTCTGTTCCCCCTACAGGTTTCGTCAATTCGTTCATCGTAAAAAAGTAATGTTTGCAATCCCCTTTTTCTTTAAAAAAAAACGGTGGTCGACTTATAATTAAGGACTGCTATTAATTAAGTATGCTTTTTTTTGTACAGCTGTCCCATTAAAAACTAAAAAAAAAAAAACGTTTTGCCGTTAATTCTATCTATGTTAAAATCAAAACAAAGCATTAAAAAAGTTTTTATAAAAATGCACAGAAAAGTAAATGCCGTTTTGCAGCACGAAGGCACTATACAGCACCCATCGGGAAATGACGTCATATATAGAGGATTTTTTTTTATTTATAGCGACGGCGCTCCCATTCTGCAAAAAAAAAAAATTGTACCATCGGGACGTCAGATTATTTATAGAGACGGCTTTCCCATTCTGCACGCCGTACGGACGACAAGATAGCTGCTTTATTAGTAGGATATTGTTGAATACAAATTGCTTTCTGACGTATTCGGGAATTCTCGCAGGCCGTTGCCTCGCAAGGTTGGGCGAAGAAAGGAATTATATACAGTCGATTCCGCTAAAATGGGACACATCGGGACCGAGGCTTTTTGTCCCAATTAAGCGGCTGTCCCAATTAAGTGAATTTCACTTTTTTAAAAATTCATTTGATTGGTTTTGGGAACAAGGTCATTAACCAGTAACACACAAAATTAAACAATGCATATTTTTAAAATAATTTTAATTTATAAACTCTTGAAAACGTTATATGTTAATATTGCAATATTGTATTGGTATTGGTAGTATTGCCAATACATTTTTAAGTATTGGTACGATATTGCAATACTTCTTGAAATTTGATATTTGTATTGGTATTGCCAATAATTATTTTTGATATTAATATTGATTTTTAACCAATACTAAAAGCAATATTCAATAAGTTCTCTACAACATTGGTTGTGAATAAAGCTGAATATAATAAATTTTTCTTTGGTGTCGCCATCTTGCGAGTGACATTGCCAAACAATTTTTGAATGAGACTGAGCAATGAATGATTATAGAAATCATATGATATCTGTGGCAATG
This sequence comes from Bulinus truncatus, assembly GCA_021962125.1. Lineage (NCBI taxonomy): Eukaryota > Metazoa > Mollusca > Gastropoda > Planorbidae > Bulinus > Bulinus truncatus. The sequence continues at coordinate 262,986 of JAGDYQ010000095.1, forward strand.
AGCATTGACCAGTGAGTTTCTCTAAGTAAATTGATTTCTATGGAATTTGCTATTCTTTCCAAGCTTTTTTCCGGTTGCCTTAAATAATTTTCTTGAGTGTTTATTGTTATTTGCAAAGTATCGTCAGGCAGATCACTTGGTATGCTTTTGGTAACACCTGGTGAAACCCGGTGGAATTCAATGTATGATGCTGTCACCAGAGTTTACAACATTCTTTATGTAAGTGACATGGAAGTTAAGTTTGACAAACTTTGTGATGAACTTGATATCAAAAGACTACAGCCTGTACAGAAAACATTTGTTAAAGAGTATGTTGCTGTTATAAAGCCTGTTTGATGTGCACTAGATATTTTGCAGGGTGAAACTAAAAAAGACATTGGACTTGGGTTTCCTTTTACCAACACCTGTCGTGATGAAGGCTCAGTTAAAAGTGTTTCTTGATCAAGGAAAGAATGATCGGCTCGTAGTTTATTCTCCATTAGCTTCATGTCTTTTGAATGCCATCGATAGGAGATTTGCAAACATGTTTGACAGCATTGATGCTCAGCTGGCATCCGTTGTACATCCCGAATTCAAGTTGGACTGGATGGATGATGATTTGCAGCGTTCGCATTTTATTGAAGTACTGAAGAGACACGTTTCACAATCACTATTGGTTGCTACGACTGATGATCAGAAAGCAACGTCGGCTGCTGCTGCTGATGGTACAGATAATCAGCCAGACTTCTTCGCTGGATTGTCAGCCAGACGACATCGTGTGAATGATTCACCTGATGTGAATCAAGAAATTAATAATTACTTGGCAGACACTTCAGACAGTATTGCATCATTGGATGCCTATCCACATATCCGTAAAATATACATAGACCTGAATACAGGACTTCCTTCAAGCGCTGCTGTTGAAAGGCTGTTTTCATTAGGAGGACGAGTATTTTCCCCTCTTAGTTCACGACTAAGCAGTGCGCATTTTGAATGGTTACTTTTCTTCGCCTGGCTAAGTGGTAACTGCCAGTTAGGTGGCGTTACCCTGTGAACTCTACTGGAATTTATCGTTCATCGTTAGTTTTCCAGATGTAATGCAATCCACTGACTCGGTCTGACTGCTTTAACTTTATTGTGATGTTTAACTGTTTATGTATCATTTGCTTTTCTATGACAGTCATTTGCTTCATTCATCCATCCATCCATCCATCCATTCATTCATTCACAATATATGTACAGCATACATATTAAAAAATCTTGTTGCTTAAGGACGTTAAGGTATGCCGACTTATTTGATAGTAGTTTATTATGTTGTCAAAGACTTTTGGATGCTTTGAGGGAAACTGATGAAGCAAGTGTTAACTATTGAACAAAATTTGGTTAAAAATACATCATCTAAATCAGCCAAAAATGTTGTTATCATTTATCGATGTAAGTGATATAGAGCAATGAATTACGTATTTACGTTTTATTCGTCGAATGACCCAAATATTGGTATTGGCAATAATAAATAAATATTGGTATTGGTATTGCAATACTGGTTTTAAAATTGTATTGGTATTGGTATTGCCAATATTTTTTTTAGTATTGTTAACAACCCTGGTTATATATAGGTACATAATATAAATTACAAATATATATGGATTATAAATTAAAAAAAAATCCTTAATAAAATAATTAATTGGTAGATACATACTAATTCAATGAAAAAATTAGTCAAATGTCTGTCTTTTGTTTTTGTGACACTTGGCTTCTACAAAATCAGTACAGATGTTCAGTGCAGATGTAGGGCTTCCTTCATTTCCTTCCTGCATAAAATAACGTTGTAACACTGCCATACATTTTTTTGCCTCCTGGTTAGTCACTGGCACAGGTGACTCATCATCGTCGTCGTCATCTTCGTCTAATTTTTCATGTTTAGATTTAATACCTTCTACAATTGAATCATCACAGTCTTCATTATCATCGTAGCATAGTAAATTGTTATCTATAGTTAAAAATTCTTGAGAGTTAATAATAGGAACTGGTAACAACTAACATATCCTCATTCTCTTCATTGTTTAAATTTTCGGAAAGGGTTTAAAGCCACAATTAGTAAAACAGTTCTGGATTGTGGTGGCTTTTATAGCTCGCCAACTTTCAGCGACAAACTGTACTGCTTGCAAAAGGGAAATTTTCGAACTAATCTCTCTAGCTGTTGTGGAACTTGTTAATAAGTTTTCTTCAATGGATTCTAATATGTAGTTAACCAATTTTTCCACGATAGAAAGTCTTAAAATTTTTGATTACCCCCATGTCCATTGGTTGCACTAATTTGTGGTGCAGATGTAGCGGTATTTTCAAATATTTTTATTTGACTGTTGGAAAAAAACGTTAAATCCTTTGACTTTTTTGTCTAAGACAACATTTTTTATACACTTTGTATCAGCATAACATAGAACTAAATGTGATGAACGATGTAAACTCTTTTAATGTTTACGTCTATATTGTAGACAAGTGCATGCAGCGGCATGGTTCCGTTCCTGTAACAACGTGTTTTCGGTCGTCTGTCTCGCACCGTGATATGCTTGTTATTCATTGATTAGCGTGCGCTACTAGTTTATTTATTGTTTTTAATTTCCATAATAACAAAAATGGATCATCATTTTAAATTAAACCTTTTACAGACACCCTGGAGTTGTTCAGGGACCCCCAAATGAATTTTAATTTTCCACGGACCCCCTGAATGATACCGCGAACATCTGGTGGTCCGTATGGACCACTTTGGGAACCACTGGGTTAGACGACTATGTATTTAATAGGGCTGCTGATTAAACTGCGTTAATTTGCGATTAAAGCGTGAAAAAAAATTGCGATTATAATTTTTACCGCAACACCTAAATGCGTTAATTTGACAAAAATACTGAAAGTTCACTAAATCGATAAATAACAGAATTGTACTCAACGATTTGAATTAAGGTCTGTTCAATTATGAAGTGGATCTACCACCCCTACTCTGTCGCATTTCACCCCCAGGTATTTCGACTCAAGCCCCACTTGTAATATAAAATGACTCTGTTTTTGTTATATAGCCCTTCAACAATAAACCTTATGCTTCCTTCCCGGTCGATGTAAAAAGAGAAACGTTTCACTCAATAGTTTACATTATATACTGTAGTGTATTGGTGGAGGTACAACAGTGTATTGTTGGAGATAAAAAACAACAAGTGTATAATGAACTCGTTTATAATTAGATCAAAATAACGAGATACTAGAAATTTTGTATCATCATTTTTTGCGTGTAATTTTGTAATGCATTTTGATAATACAGCGTCTTGCCGGTCACATCTGCACTAATAGTTTGTCATCTGTAATCAGACAGTGTCTAGACTTGGCTGATACAATCATGTGTACACGAGGCAGTGGTAATATTTTTCAGAATTATTGTGACACCGAGTTAAATTTAACATTTTATATAGGCCTAATGATTAATGCAATTAAAAGTGCAATTGATGCGTTAAGAATATGCGATTACATTTTTAATACAAACACCTAAATGCATTAAATTTTACCAAAATCCTGTTATTTCAGAGTTGCAGAAAAAATTTCAGGAAATAACCCAATTCTATAACCAGATCAGACAAGATTAAAAAAAAGGGTAAAAAAAACAAAACAAACCCGAACTCAGAAACTGTCACGTTTACATAAAATCATAGCAGAGATATGATCTTGGAAACAATAAGATAGTCATTTCTTAATTCTAATGTATGACCTTGAATGATATAATTAGTTAATATTTGCAGTATCTAGAAAGCTTGATTGACAGGTGTCATGATTTGGAAACGATGGAACTTGTCTAAACTTCTTTTGGGACAGAGGGGGTACGGGGGTTGGGTAAACCATAAGTAACGTCATCTAAAATGTAACTGGGTTGGGAAAGGGGGAAACATTAAATAAAAACGCGTTAATAATAAGTGAGCATCTACTTCCTGGCTATACTATTATGTTATGAAAGAAAAAGCACATGAGATATAAATGACGTGTGCATTTTTTGGGAAGGGAAGTGGAGGGGGTATGTACATTAGTGGAGGGTAGGGTAAACCAGACTTACGTGTGGCGAAGTATTACAAAATATGACAGGTAAGGGGGGAACAGGGGTTGACATACGTCATTAGTTTGGAAACTACAGCACGAAAAAAACACTTGTTTGGCATTGTTGTTGATTCAAAAGAAAACAATTTGCATCGCTTGACGTGATTGATACATGCCAATACATTGGTCTCAATTATTAATTCAATAGACATATATGCTATTGCTTAATAAATCTATTACAATTAATTATATCTCTTTCGTAAATTAATCTGACTTGTTTATTATGCCAATTTCATGCTATGATATTATGACATACTAGTTTGAATACAAACAAATGTATTGTATTGTGTCGATTAAAAGGTGCGTTAATTTGCGATAAAAATTTTAATCATGCGTTAATTTCGATCAGTTTTTGTAATCGAACAGCAGCTCTAGTATTTAAGGATTCATTATTTAGGGAGGGTGACTCGATTATTTGTAATAATACTGGATTTTGTTATATTAGTCAAATTATATTTCAGTTAGAGTGTGGAGTTTGAAGTTTGTTACTTAACTTTATATTTGGTAAGGGGAGGGGTGTATTTATACTTGTCTTTTTTTTTTTTTAAAGTTTGTATCTTGTTTGTAGCGGGGGTAGTTGAAAAATTGACATAATATTACTAGGGGAAGCACTAAAAGTTTGACGTTTGTTGACTGTAAAAAAGGGGGGGGGGGTGGTGGATCTGAAAAGTGCAAAAGGTTTTCAACGTAATTAATGGACATAACCCATACCACTAGTATTATATTAGATATTAAAGATAGCTCGATTATTTTCACTTGCACTAACGCCGACAGACTTGAGACCGCTAATATATGCTTATTCCTTCAATAAATATCCTTGGGCAGGATAGTGTGGATGCCAGAAAGTCGTGAGCCGATAAGTGGAGATTGGACTGTAATTCATGTTAATTGTGTAATATCCAATCAAACATATGGCATCATATGTAAAATTCCCTAACCCATCGACCTTCTTTGGCCCAGAATTTCTCTCTGCGGCTCTGCCTGTGAACATTCACTATTCTTTTACTTGTGATTTCACAACAGAATAATAGCCCCTCAATTATCCAACTTACCACGCTAGAATATTATACACTTAACATACTTTTAACGGCCGATGGGCGGAGATTTGGTTTTCAATCGCTGGTAAAGAACTTTTTGTCATTTGTCACTTTCTAGGGACAATTCTGAGATTTAAAAAAGAAAACCGTAGGATTTAGGTATCTGTGCTTTTTTAAAAAATTATTGACAAGTTTAAATTGTACAAAAATAACGTGTCCTATATAAACTTGTTTTGCTTTGTGTGAATATCACAATTTGGTAATGTGTGAATGTCACAATTTGGTAATGTGTGAATGACACGATTTGGTAATTTGTAAATGACACGATTTGCAATTTATGAAACTCAAAATTTGCAATGTGTGAATGACACGATTTGGTAATGTGTGAATGTCACAATTTGGTAATGTGAATGACACGATTTTGTAATGTGTGAATGTCACAATTTGGTAATGTGTGAATGACACGATTTTGTAATGTGGAATGTCACCATTTGGTAATGTGTGAATGTAACACTTTGTAATGTGTGAATGACAAGATTTGGTAATGTGTGAATGTAACAACTTTGTAATGTGTGAATGACAAGATTTGGTAATGTGTGAATGTAACAATTCGTAATGTGTGAATATCACAATTTGGTAATGTGTGAATGTAACAACTTTGTAATGTGTGAATGTCACAATTTGGTAATGTGTGAATGTAACAACTTTGTAATGTGTGAATGACACGATTTGGTAATGTGTGAATGTAACAACTTTGTAATGTGAATGTCACAATTTGGTAATGTGTGAATAACAACTTTGTAATGTGTGAATGTCACAATTTGCAATGTGTGAATGACACACTTGGTAATGTGTCAATGACACAATTTGTAATGTGTGAATGACACAATTTGCAATGTGTGAATGACACGATTTTGTAAAGTCTGAATGACAAGATTCCGTAATGTGTGAATGACACAATTTGGTAATGTGTGAATGACACAAACTTAATACAATTAAATAAATTTAAACATTTTTCTTTATGATGGATTTTATTTTAATAATCTTTCTCTTTTTTGTCTAAATGTGGATGTGCAGTTTCTAAATATTTTAGTTGAATTCTCACCTCTGTAAAATTGAAATAAATTATGTATCGTTAGATTCACGCTGTAAATGTTACAGGAATACATCATGCTGCTATAAACAAGTTCATTCAGTAAATGTTACATGAATACATCATTCTACTATGTGAAGTCGACAAGGATGAGAATATATCTCTTTGAGACCATTAACCACCGTGCCGATAGTGCAATGACCATGGAAGCACTACGGGAGATATGGCGGGGACTTAAGCCATGACCTGAAAAATAAATTTGTCCTCAAGTGGACATTCCAGCACTTTACCACGACCACCCGTCCCCACATCATGCTAATTGATCAATCAATTTTCAGAAATAGCAAAGAATTTGACTTGCTTCGGTCACAATGAATCATTTACTAAAACTGACCTATTGCTAGCAGAATTACGGTAAACATAATGGCTTTATTAAAAAAAGAAAACTTAAGAAGATTAAAAATGTGTCTGTCTCTGAAAAATAAAATGTTCGATAATATCTTTTGTAGGATGTGCAATAGCAAGGCTGGTGCCCATTGATCAGAATCAGTGGCGTAGCGAGGAGGTGGGAGCCAGGGAGTATCATGCCCCCCTCTCTATCTGAACTCTCTCAGTGAAAACTGCGGCTGAGACTTAGTCTCTTAGAGCCCTGTGAGATCAGACTTGCTGTGTCTCTCAACATCTGGAGACTGCCATAGAGCCCTTTGGCCAGCAAGCTTCCGGACTGGTCCACCCTGTGGTCCGCCAGTCCGGGGCACTCGAGAAACAAATGATCTACGTTTTCCTCCACCTTCCTGCAGTGTCTGCAAATGATGTCGACAGAAGGCTATCATGCCCTGGCGCTACCACAAAGGGGCGCCAAATGGTTCACAAAACATATACTATTATATGGTTTTCGAATGGGAGTGGGGCGCTTAAAGGTATTGTGCTCCGGGCGCGAGTTAAGCTCGGTGTACGCCACTAATCAGAATCAACGTGTTTTACTATATAGCGATCTGTTTGAGTTTTACAGTAAACACTAAACACTTAATGTCCTAATCTATATTTTTTTTGATGTTTGTCAGTTAAATCAGTGTTTCTCAAGGTGGGGGTAACGAGTTGAGGGGAAATCCAAGTTATGAAAACAACAAGAAATAATACGAAACTAAAAATGACTTGCATACATTATTGATGCGAGCATTGGCTACGGTTCAACAACATAACCGAGTCGGGAGATGTACATGATACCGAGATTCATGACGACTTTTTATTTTGCCAGCCTTGATCAGATCAAACAACAGGAGAAACTGTTTTAACAAAATTATGAATACATTATGCCAGAGAAAGAAATTGATTGAAATTGATGTGTTACAATAAGCACTGATGGAGTTTTGTCTCAATTAATAAAAGACTCATTACAAGAACTCAGACTGTTTATCATAATGTCATATCCACACAGTGTTTGCTCTAATGTCATATCCAGACATTGTTTACAATGTCATATCCACACAATAATTCCCATAATGTCATATCCACACAGTGTTTGCTCTAATGTCATTTCACACAATGTTTTCCCTAATGTCATATCCACTCAGTGATTCCCCTAAAGTCATTATCCACACACTGTTGCGTGCACAGAAATACTTTGGTAAGATGCCGGTGATCTACAGAAAGTTCTGGATGAAAGGTGACAATCTTTAATGACATTGAAGACCGATGTCCATTGGCTACAGGACTTTAGTCACAATTGTGTCAAGAGATGGGCAGTGGTCATACTCCGCATCTATCTCACCCCTATTCTGAACCGATTGTTTATACTTCGAAGTGAACTTCAATTTTTTTTCAATGATAGATTCGAGCTGTGTAAACAATGATTGGAAAATTCCCTGTAAAGTGACATACTTAACAGATATATTATTTTCAAATTTTCCAAACTTATTTTTTCAAGAACAAGAAATGTTATTGTTTCACTGTCAAGATAAAATTGATGCTACCATAGCAAAATTTAATCTATAGCTAAATAATAAACTTGATAATATTGAATTGGGCTCATTTCATGAGACTATAATAACCTCGGCGGGTACAATTATTGTTCATACTCTGGAAATGTTTAACAATTATTGTTCATACTCTGAAATGTTTCACAATTATATTCATACAATTCAATTATTGTTCATACTCTGAAATGTTTAACACACAATTATTGTTCATACTCTGAAATGTTTAACACACAATACTGTTCATATAAATGCTTCATGTTCATAAAATGTTTAACACACAATTATTGTTCATCTGAAATGTTTAACACACTGCTCATTGAAATGTTTAACACACAATTATTGTTCATACTCTGAAATGTTTAACACACAATTATTGTTCATACTCTGAAATGTTTAACACAACATTTAATGAAATCGAAATTAGGCCTGAAAGAATGTTTTCCTGATTTTATAAAATATTAAGTGAAAAAGATATTCGTTCCAAATATATAAAACATACAAAACACAACACACAGCATAGAATACACAACATACAACACACACCATACAACATACATGTCAGAAAGTTTATCACTAGCAGAAGAGTTGATAATTATTGGTACAAGCTTCAGACATAATGTTGAAAAATAAATATAAGTACATGTAATGTACTTGAACATCATTCTTGTTAAAAACTGAACGTTTTACACAGAGAGTCCTAAAATAAATCATGCCTTTTCTTAATTTACATCAACGTGAGATTGCGTTTGTAACAATTGTAGAAAAAAAAGAATCGGGTGTTAGGTTGTAGTCCCAGGTCATATTTTAGTTTCATTTTAATTTCAGGGATTTTATTATAATGAGTTTTTGTCTAGTTTTAACTTGCTGCTAATTTTACCTTTTTTAGTTTTGATTATAATGAATTTTTTTTTATAAATACATTTTATATTTTGTTTTTATTTATAAAAAAAATGTAAAAAAATTGTTTTAATTGTTATTAAATTTTGTTACATTTTGTTTTCCACGAGAGCTCTTAATATTTAAACAAATAAGCAAGGTTTTAGAGGTAAATAGTTTGGGAAAACAACACTAAATTCAGGTGATAGGATTTACTGGAATATCAAATTGTTAATACCAGGGAAAATTATATTGATCTGTTGTTTCAACACAAAAAATTTCACCTTTTTCATGTGTTGTTTGATTTTATAAATACATTTTATGTTTTGTTTATTATTTATTAATACGGTATTAAAAAATATTTGATTGTTATTTAAGGTATTACATGTTATTTTAGAGATGAATACGGTATTTATAAATAAGTTAAAGGGTATAAGAAGGTAAATAGTTTTGGAAACACTGTGTTAAATTAACGTTGGTTTACTGAAAAAACACATGTTGATAGTGTGAACACTGTATTGTGTGTTGTTTGATTGTATTAATACGGTATTATGTGTTGTTTGATTGTATTAATACGGTATTATGTGTTGTTTGATTGTATGAATACGGTATTATGTGTTGTTTGATTGTATTAATACGGTATTACGTGTTGTTTTATTGCATGAATACGGTATTATGTGTTGTTTGATTGTAATAATACAGTGTTATGTGTTGTTTGAATCGCAATACATTTCATTCATTGCTACAGATTTATAAAAATAAATAAAACTCAGACTAGAGAGAGAGTAAATTGACTGATGAAATTCAGAGTTTCTGGTTTTCTACTGTGAGGATTGAGTGGAACACTGGACAAGGGAAGAGACGATGCGGACAATCCGATTATTGAGGAGAATTCAATAGTTTGGTACTCACCATTGTAAGTGTGTGTGTGTGTGGGTGGGGGAGATGGGGGTGGGGGTAAGGGAATTACGGAAGATTCAATATGACAACGTTTGTGTGAGGCAGCTACCAAAATGTTGAATAGGGTTTGGGGTTCATGAGTATATAAAACTGAATAAAAGAAAGAAATGTGGGAACAAATGTGAGCATATGCCAACTGTTATCATGCCAAGATATGTGCGATATAAAATTCAAGACCAATGCACGCTAGCATCCCTCAACCATCGTTATCAGGCGAGATAAAGATGATTTGTCATGTAAAATTGTAAAATGTAAACAGTGAATTGTCAGATCAAACAATACTTTGAAAACCAAAAAGACCTGATAAGTTATCAACTTGGTCCTCATCTGTTATGTTAACAATACCAGCGACTGGTTATAGATCTGGCATATTTTTATGTATCACGTGACTGATAAATGCAAGACGACTAGAACTATTCCTGTGTTCACACTACACACAACATACAACACACACGCGCTCTCTATCACATACTCGCGCACACACACGCACGCACTCATACAAATTCACAAACACACTTATATATATAATATATATATATACACACACTTTTGTGTGTGTGTGTGTGCATTAGTGCCACACAGTAAAGCAGTATAAAATATCATCTAATATAAATAGATAGATACATAATTCTAAACGTACACCTTCCTCCCCGAATAACCACTCGTTGAATTAATCATTCTACCCTGACGTCACATCGTGGGCGTCAACGAATAGCCTCGATGGCACAATTTGGACATCCCATAATATTACACAAACTCGCCTCAAAACCAAACACTTAATCGATTCTGAATGTGGGGAATATTAATACAGTGAGAGATAACTGTTGTTTACAGTTGTCGGCCTCCTGTCCGTTATCTGCCCTTGCATGTCCTGTTCAATATTATTTTTTTTATTATTCTCTTAAATATCAGCTGAGTAAGATGACAGGCTATGGAATATGTCATCTAACATGTTCAAATCTTTGTCTTATCATGTCATCTAACATGTTCAATTGTGTGTCTTATCATGTGTCATCTAACATGTTCAATTGTGTGTCTTATCATGTCATCTAACATGTTCAATTGTGTGTCTTATCATGTCATCTAACATGTTCAATTGTGTGTCTTATCATACATCTAACATGTTCAATTGTGTGTCTTATCATGTCATCTAACATGTTCAATTGTGTGCATGCCTATATGTAATTATTCATTTAATCCTAAATTCTTGAATTTTGAATTTAATTTATTTCCAAAGGCCTTTTCCCCTCTAATTTCATTCATAATTTGTTGATGACGGATTATTCTGCGTGTGTGTGTGTATTTGTGTGCGTGTATGTGTGTGTGAATTTGTGTGTGTGTGTGTGTGTGTGTGTGTGTGTGTGTAGTTAGCCACAACATTTGAAAGAAAAAAAAAAACGAATCACTAAATAAATAGTTATTGTTATAAAACAGACAGATAACACAAAATATATTCATACTTTAAAAAGACAAATTAAAAACAAATAGAGAAGTACAAGAGCAAATTTTTCCTTCAATCATCTGTCGGTATATTAACAAACTTAGAAATATAATCTTATGTAATTAAACATTTTGAAAATAAAATAGCAAGGCTAATATACTAAATATTTTTTTTGAAATAGTAGCTTGTGACATATCAACTATACCAAGGAGTGACCACGTATGTGGAAGCATGTAGACTGTACCAGACTGTACTCAGGAGTGACCATATGTGTGGCAACATATCGAATATACCAGGAGTGACCATGTATTTGCTAACATATCGATTTACACCAGGAGGACCCCGTATGTTCTAACATATCGAATATACCATGAGTGACTTGGGTATGCTAACATATCGAATATACCATGAGTGACTTGTATGTTCTAACATATGAATATACCATGAGTGACCCTGTATGTGCTAACATATCGAATATACCATGAGTGACTTTGTATGTGCTAACATATCGAATATACCATGAGTACCCTCTGTGCTAACATATCGAATATACCTTGAGTAACCCTGTATGTGCTAACACATCGAATATACCATGAGCGACCCTGTATGTGCTAACATATAGTCTACAATAAAACATACCTCAAATAGCCTCACACTAGTCAGTTTTATAAAATATTTAGGAAACTAAAAATACTAAAAATATTGGAATAAAAACTAGTTTAAAAAAGAACGAGAGACACCTTAAAACTATTGATTCGATCCTGGCCCTAAAAAATTAATTGTTTGAAACTTTAAATTGCATTTTATTTGATTTTTCGCGCTAGCTGTCATATGTAAATTGAGTAACTCTAAATCTATATAAGTAATCTGAACACTTTTTCAAAGTTTCAGCAAGAATGAAATAAACTAATTCTGGAACTAAGCAAACATTCATCGATGTCAGAAATGGTGAATGTTAAGTCAAGTCTGAATCGATGTGACACACCCACAGACGGCACTCAGTAAGTCTACCGAGACTGTTTCTCCCTCCCCCCCCCCACAATATCATTAGTTTCAACCTTATCTGAAAATTTCATCACTCAAAGATGTCATCTTTTACATCACTGGCTCTTTCAGGCTTGCGGAGCCGCCATATTTTTTCCGGCTCCCACAAATTTGACGGCTCCGGCTCGGCTCCGGCTCCCTATTAAGATAGTATCACACAAGACACACATTTTTGTAATTGCTCCACGCTAACATCCCGCTGATAAAAAGTTATGCAAATTTTGCCGCGTTCACCCCATAGTCAGGAACTTGAAAAATATACGCATTGTCGGTTTTACTAAAAACAACCATTTTAGTGCATCCAGCAACATATCATTATTTTCGATCGAGGTTTCACTAGACGCCATTTTCATAAGTAATAAAAAGTTATTTCAATGACAAATCAGCAAATAGTAAAATGATACATTATTTAAAATATTTTAAAGACTTCAGTATTTATATTTATTATTTATAAATTCGAAGTGACTATTCGGACCCATAGTATAAATGAACATGAAAAAGGTTTCTACTATTGGTATTATGTCATAGAAATGGCAAATATGAAAAGACCTTAGTTTTTCGGGGGCCGACAAAATTGTGCCCCACCTTCCCTGGTGCTTGGCGTTAAATGCGGTTCGTTACTAGAGACACTCGTAACACGATCAGTGAATTCAGTTAAATAATTTTGACAGTTGAAGCGGGCATTGTGGTCATCATTGGACGACTGGTCCTACTTTTAACAGTCTTTAGCTGTACTGCTTGTCCTTCGTTTGTAGTGTACGAGATCGTGAAACATTGCCCTCTCTCTCACACTCTCCCTCTCCATCTCTCTCTCCCCTCTCTTTCTCTCTCTCTTTCTCCCTCTCTCTTTCTCCCTCTCTCTCACTCTTCCTCTCTTCCCCTATCTCTCCCTCTCTTTCTCCTCTCTCTCTCTCCCTCTTCCCCTCTCTCTCCCTCTCTCTCTCTCCATGCCTCTCTCTCCCTCTTTCTCCCTCTCTCTCTGTCTCTCTCTCCCTCTCTCTCCCTCCCTCTCTCTCCCCTCTCTCTCTGTCTCTCTCTCCCTCTCTCTCCCTCTCTCTATCCCTCTCTCTTTTTCTCCTCTCTCTCCCTCTCTCTCTGTCTCTCTCTCCCTCCCTCTCCTCTCTCTCTTTCTCCCTCTCTTCTCCCTCCCTCTCTCTCTCCCTCTCTCTTTCTCCTCCTCTCTCTCTGTATCTCTCCCCCTCTCCCCCCTCCCTCTCTCTTTCTCCTCTCTCTGTCTCTCTCCCTCCCTCTCTCCCTCTCTCTTTCTCCCTCTCTTCCTCCCCCTCTCTCCCTCCCCTCTCTCTCTCAGGCCTTAGTTCGTAACCCGAGGCAGTGTTGTCACCCATGACAAACAAAATCAAAAGTTGTTGTTCGTAGCCCGAATCGTTCGTTATCCGGGGCTTTCTAAACCCGGGAGGCTTTACTGAAGTTTTATTTTTTTTTTATATAATTTTTAGTTGGTTTAACTTTCTGTGTGTGGGTTTAGCGGCACATTTTGTAACTCTGATTTAGACCTGTTCAAATTTAACCTGTTCACATTTAGACCTGTTCAAATTTAGACCTGTTCAAATTTAGACCTGTTCAAATTGAGTGTGAAGGCAATAAACAATAAGCGATTGTAATATTTTCGAATATATGAATTAAACTCTTGAAGAATTTCGAAGCTAGTTAATTTTTAGTGAAGTTTATAATTAGAAAGAAAAAAATCGCTTTGAGATGATCATGTAAATTATATACAGAAGACCAGTGTGTATAAAAAGGAAATAGGTTTTTTTTTGTCTTTTATAGACTACACAATATAAGGGGAGGTGTACACCAATAGCAAATTTACGGTAATTATTTTTAAAACTAAAAATTATTGAAATAAATAAAACTTCAAAAAAATAAGCTTTTTATAAAGAAATGAACTAAAATGTCAAACAATAACTCATTGTGTGATAACATATTTATATAAATTATTATTACTAGAATTAAAAGAGATGGGGATTACAATATACTGATCTAAATATGTCTTAACATTACTAACAATGAAGGGATAAATTATTTTTTATATCTAGATGGAAACTCACGATTAGATATTTTTACTAATGATAATAATAATAAAGATTTTTAGTTGCATGATGAATTGTTATTTACTTTCAGTGCATTTTGTTTTATAAAACCTAATACTTTATTGTAAATGTCCAGAAAAAGGGTGAGTAATGAATAGATGATTTGAGCAGCTCAACCAGACAAGCTGATTTATTTCTTTATTTAATAAGACGATAAAGAAACAGGGTTGACCAATGGTCAATGCCGTTACGAAATTGAACGAAGCTTTTAAGCGTCGGTAATGACACTTTGAACTTTCCCCCACTCTTTCCCACCTCCCCAATCCACAGCAAGCTCCATTCACAACACCCCTTACATACACACACACACCCATTTCCCACTCAGCGCACACACACACACACACACTCTCCACTCAACGCCCCCTTGTACTAATGACAAAAAGAAATGTACTCTAAGCATAAGAGTGAGTTATATGTTAAGTATTTTTGAAACGCGGGTATAGTTGAATGGGAACAAACAGGAATTTTAAAAAAATAAAGACCGTTGGGGAAATCTCATTACAGGGGACTGAGTTTAGACATGCTATCAGTAATTATTACAGAGAACTGAGTTTAGACATGCTATCAATAATTATTACAGAGAACTAGAGTTTAGACATGCTATCAGTAAGTATTACAGAGAACTAGAGTTTAGACATGCTATCAATAAGTATTACAGAGAACCGAGTTTAGACATGCTATCAGTAATTATTACAGAGAACTAGAGTTAAGACATGCTATCAGTAAGTATTACAGAGAACTAGAGTTTAGACATGCTATCAATAATTATTACAGAGAACTAGAGTTTAGACATGCTATCAATAATTATTACAGAGAACTAGAGTTTAGACATGCTATCAATAATTATTCCAGAGAACTAGAGTTTAGACATGCTATCAGTAAGTATTACAGAGAACTGAGTTTAGACATGCTATCAGTAAGTATGACAGAGAACTGAGTTTAGACTAGACAGCTTTTCAATAAGTTTAGACATACTATCAATAAGTAAGTTATATCACAAAACACATTCATTGAATTATCAATTTTATTCTTAGATGAATATTAAAGACCGTTTGTCTAAACTGCGATTATGTCATCGATTGAAAGTGACATAAAGACTTGTCATTTTTTTAGTTTTGTTATCTGTCTATAAACATATTTTATTTTCCTACCTGTTTTTTTTTATCTATCCATTTATCTATAATTCTTTACAGTTTATACCACTCGTTTCTTTTTAGTTACTCGGCAATGTTTTTAAAAAAAATGTTTTTAATCTTAAATCCATTTATTAAGAAATGCTGTTTAACGGAAAAAATAAATACATTGGCAGGGCACATTACGGCTATGAACCAAAACCTGTCGTCTTAAGCAATCATTTTAATTTTGTTTTTATAATCTGCTTATCGAAAAATCCTCCAGATGACTTGTTATTTTATGTAAGTATCATGTAATGGATGTGAAGTTTGATAAAAGAATGTATCACATAGAATGTACAGAGAACTAATTATGTCAGCCTCATAATTTGATGAAAATGACGAGGATGATGTTAAAGATTAGAAATGATTTCTATGTTTAATTGAATCAATAATTGTGCCGACAGTTTGTCAAAAATATTGTCCTATCAGTGTCTCCAAGAGAGAAAACCTTACTAGACCAAACAACCATTTTGATTAAAAAAAAAAAAAAGGTAACTATTAGAATAAAAACATTTTGTCTTGTTCGATCCACGAAAAAAAATTCGATTAGACCCTAGCAAAGTTACCAAGTTTACCCATCTATAAATGGCTGATTCTCGGGCAGTTGACGAGTCTTGTGTGCTAATCCAGGGGTCGGCAACCTGTGGCTCTTCCGATGTCAAACGGCGGCCTAATGAAATACCATAATCTTGAATCATAAAATTTTAGTGGCTCTTTAAAAACTTGAGAAAAATGCACATTTTAACTTTTGGCTCTTCCGTCTCAAAAGGTTGCCGACCCCTGTGGTAATCACACGAAATGCCGTAGCGAAAGAAACATATGAATTCTAAATTTCACTGCACCAAAGGACTTATGGGAAAACTGTACTCTAATTATTTTCTAGGCTGACATCAAGGTATAGTTTGTTACGTAATATTTATATAGACTAAATTTGGGAAAATAACTTTAAACTTCGGATAATGAAGACACTTGCCCAAGTTTTTTTTTTTTGACTGAAAAAAAGGAATGTAAGGAAATAACTGCTTTATTTTTTCAATAGTTTTTTTTAATTGTTGAATTACCTCTCTTTACATAACACAAAATGATCTCGAGCAATAAAAAAATAAATCTGATTGGCCCTTTTGTAAATTTCTATTAAAAATATCATCAAATTTATTGTTTTTATAATAATACAAGTCAGATCGAAATTTAAGAACAAGTGGAATAAAAAGTTTTTTTTTGTAAAATCTTGTCTCAATCAGAGCTACTGAGTTCGAGAGCAACAATCTGTTTCTCCGATTCTGTGTTGTCTATTTTCAAATCAAACATGTATTTAAATTTTTATTCTCTCTATAATTTCAGTCTGTGGTGACCCCATCTCTACTAATGTCTCATCAGTCATCAAGTCATCTCTACTAATGTCTCATCAGTCATCAAGTCATCTCTGTTAGCCACAGGAAGCCATGGTGTCCATTGTGGCCTTGGGCGTGGTCTGTGGATTCGGTGTGGTGGCTGCCATGTTTGTCTGTGTCCTGGCTATCTATCTTCTGTGTCGCCGACGGGGTTCCAGCAGCGGGATCTTGCCCGTGGACAGGAGCTCCTACGAGGCGGTGGGAGACTACAAACCCCGTCGTTGCTGTCCATTTCGTCCACATCACAGGTAAGTCGCAACAGTTGATTTATTATTTCTTCCCTAACCTGAACAAAAATGTTATTTTACACAAATAAATATTGGCTGAGTTTTCCCTGATGTGTAAATAAGTCTCTATTTAGTGGGGTATGTTAAAGATGTGGAAGCTACAAGATAACTTGTTTAATGCTGTTCTTTCTTTTCTGTATAACTTTTCGTCTGACCAGTTCACTATTTCATTCAAGCAGCGAATAATTTACTTCATCATTCTTATTTTTAACATATTAATAAATTCACTTACTCACTCATTTATTTATACGCTTCATATTTCAACTTATTTGTTTATGTATTGAATGAGTCACTCACTCATTCACTCTTTCACTAACTCACTCTTTCACTCACTCATTCACTCATTCACTTACTCATTAAATTACTTACTCATTCACTTATTTATTCATTCACTCACTTACTTATTCATTCAATCACTCACTCATTCACTTTACTTTTTCACTCATTCAGTTCTTCCCATTCTTTTTTTAATAGTTCACTCAATCATACATTATTTATTAGCATAATAATTCATGAATTAACTATTCACACAATTAATCATTCTCTTAACTTTTTTCACAACTATTCCTGAGCTTGCTTTTACATTACCCAGTCAGTCAATCAATGTATGTCATTCTCTCAGTCATGCACTATTTCCTTCAATCGTCACGCACTCATTCATTGAATCAATCATGGACTCGTTCATTAACTTAATCATTTAATCCTTTACTCATTAACCAAGATCTTAGATTTATAAACTCATTCATTCATTCATTTAAAGGTTCTGTCAATCAAACATCTTATCCGTTCATTCAATCAATCAAACATCTTATCCGTTCATTCAATCAATCAAACATCTTATCCGTTCATTCAATCAATCAAACATCTTATCCGTTCATTCAATCAATCAAACATCTTATCAGCTCATTCATTCACTCAATCATTAAAAAATCAGTCAATTCATCAATTCATTCATTCACTCCAATACTCTGCTGTGCCCGTACATTTATACCAATGATCTCATCTGGGACTCATGAAATATTAATTAAGGAGAAACCTGCTTCCTGTAGAAATATTTTACCAATATATCATGTCGACGTCACCTAGCTGACGGACTCAGCCAAACCCAAACCACGGCATCAAGGCGTCGCCTCACTCAACAACATACTCACCTCTCATCTTCAACGCCTTTTGCCACCAGGAATGTAAATATTTCTTCCAAGAACTAGGGGCCAAACTTCTCAACTGCCAGGACTTAAGATTCAACCATTGACTGTGAGGGTGAAGGTTGTTTATATGATTCAGTCTATTGGTTTGAATCGATTGGTTTAAAATCTTGTACAACACTAAGTGATGTAACGACAATCTATTTTTATTTTAAAATTGATATTATCCTGGTTTGTTTATAAGCAACAAAAGTGAATTGTGTCCTTCAACTGCATTACACTTGGTCCAAAGATTTTATTTTGTCTTTACCAACAAATTCGTCATAAAACGAAATTGTTTTTGTCTAGTTCTGTTGAAGTTTTGTTTCTCAAAGAACGGCTTCTCTATTTCAAGGCATAGATTATGGGTTGTAATAAATTCATTTTTATTCAAGGGAATCAACAAATGTTTTTGTCTTTAGAGATATTCACGGTTTTGTTTTTATTAATCCACTAAAAGGATGACATGAATTATCTCTTAGATTGTATTATCTATCCACCAATGGGGTGATGATGACCATATGTATGCGACAGGGACTCGCCCGGAGTAAAATCCCGTAGCCTACAGCATGCAGGTTATGTTGCAGCATGAAGATCTGGCCACGGCATGCAGGAAGATCCGGCCTGATGCCGATCATGGTATGTTCTGTATTTAGAGACAAACATACCATATGCTTTGTCCTGGGCTTCCTTATCAAAGAACTGCTGCAGTATTCCATCAAACTCATCAAAGTTGATTTCTCAGTATATATTTTTATTTCATTGTTGTATTTTTTTTTCGTTGTTTCTTATGCAGACTCCAATTCTTAGGCTTTAAATCTATATATAATATTTTTACACATACTTTTTCTATAAGACTTTTGTTTATTGCATCTCGTTGTATTACTTCAGTTTCAGACTATCTATCTATCTATCTATCTATCTATCTATCTATCTATCTATCTATCTATCTATCTATCTATCTATCTATCTATCTATCTATCTATCTATCTATCTATCTATCTATCTATCTATCTATCTATCTATCTATCTATCTATCTATCTATCTATCTATCTATCTATCTATCTGTCTGTCTGTCTGTCTGTCTGTCTGTCTGTCTGCTATCTATCTATCTATCTATCTATCTATCTATCTATCACTAATCTATCTATCTATCTCTATATATATAGAAATATATAGATATATAACAATGACCTCGTGCTCTTGGTATCCACTAAGTTGTTCGTTTGTTTGTTCGTTATTAAACTTCAAACTCTATTAATACTCTTTAAGTCTTTTTGTGTAATAGCGTCAAACTTCTTTTTGTTCCTTCAAACTGACTGACAGTTTTTGAGTTGACATGTTGAACCTCTAGGATTATGTTTATGTAGCAAGGCATCGATTCTTGACGGTTGACTGCATTTTGAACATCTAGGATTATGTTTATATAGAGAGGTATCAATTATTTTTTTAATCAGAAAGGGAATACAAAAATCTTGTTCTATTGTCTAAAAACCATGAAAAAGCAATGTTATAATTTCTAAATTAATTAAAAAATATTTAATAAAAGGGAAGTAATATTCAAATTCTCACTGAGGTTGAATAATGCGTTTCACGGAAGTTATACAGCTGAGTCATTTATCTCACCATCATACAACTCGGTCATTTATCTCATCATCATACAGATCGGTCATTTATCTCACCATCATACAGCTCGGTCATTTATCTCACCAACATACAGCTCGGTCATTTATCTCACCAACATATAGCTCGGTCATTTATCTCACCAACATACAGCTCGGTCATTTATCTCACCAACATACAGCTCGGTCATTTATCTCACCATCATACAGCTCGGTCATTTATCTCACCAACATACAGCTCGGTCATAAATGCATGCTACATATAGGGGTCAAAGGGCAACAAACACTCTGTCATAGCCATGGTTAGCAAATATTGGGTCCCAGGAAATCGTTGAAAACCTGACCAAACCCATTCCCAATAACAGCGCTTCCCCCTCTCCCCCAACCTCAAATCTTGTGAGTCAATTTAGCCATAGGCTATTGACAAATGCTTAAAATGCCCTTAGAAGCCCCTGCCCACCATAGAAAAGATGGGCCCCATCCTAGCTAGATTATCCAGATGGTCAACTAGTCATAAGACTAATAAAATTCTAATTGATGCTAATATGGTATTTCTTGAAAGATATCATTTGACACAGTTACTCACATTAAATGGAATGGAAGATCCACGCAGGAAGATCCACATCAAGCGATGCATTAAAAGTAACACAGTAGGCTAGTAGCTAATTAAAATGTTGATACTCTTTTAGAATGTGTCATTGTGTGTGTGTGTGTGTGCATAAAACATCAATATGTCTGCCTCTTCAACAACATCAATATGTCTGACAGGTCAAAAAGATCTATCGATTCAAAGTTCATTAACCTCAAACTACAGTAAATACTACTAAATACTTAGACTTTAATGTTTCAAAATTATTGTTTACAGTAACCTAAGTGTTTAAAATAAAATAAACAACGTGCTTACAATAACCTTTAAGTGTTTATAGTAAACTTAGTATTTCTATGTGTATCAAGTGAAGGACTTGATAAATTCCCTTCGGTAAGTTATTTGATTTTTTTCTTAACAGCAATCAGAATGATTTTCAAAGATGTCATTAACATTTTTGATTTTTTAAATGTATTTACTTTTGAAACTTTAATGACTGCTCTCAAACAAAAAATACATTGAACCAAAAGCACAAAGTAACAGAAAAAAAAAACTCTAAAAAAAAATCTTAAAACAAGTCATTGAGTAAAACAAAAGCAATCAGCTGAGTAAACAAAAGCAACCAGCTGGAGTAAACTAAAGCAACCAGCTGGAGTAAAACAAAAGCAACCAGCTGGAGTAAAACAAAAGCAACCAGCTGGAGTAAACAAAAAGCAACCAGCTGGAGTTGTTGTCATGGGAAATGTCGTGGTAGGCATCAGCCCAGGGCCGTTTCATTACATATTTATATCAAATCTGGCGATATAGCGCCCCAACTCGCACTTGCCTGGGTCCATAACGAACTCTGGCGATATAGCGCCCCAACTCGCACTCTTGCCTGGGTCCATAACGAACTCTGGCGATATAGCGCCCCAACTCGCACTTTTGCCTGGGTCCACAACGAACTCTGGCGATATAGCGCCCCAACTCGCACTCTTGTCTGGGTCCACAACGAACTCTATGTCGAGATGAAGGCAGTGGTTGTGGGGCCCAAAAATGACACAAGAAAGCGTCAGATGTTATAATCTGATTTCACCACTACTAGGACCGGGTGAGCTGTGGTAGTGAGTCTCGTCAGTGTGGTAAAGGTCACGGGTTTGAATTAGGGTTTCTTTACAGAGATAACATGATCTCGGCCGATTTTGATCTCATTAAACATTTCCAGGTACATTTATCTTATTGAACATTCCCTGGTACATTTATCTCATTGAACATTTCCTGGTACATTTATCTCATTAAACATTTCCTGGTACATTTATCTCATTAAACATTTCCGGTACATTTATCTCATTGAACATTTCCTGGTACATTTATCTCATTAAACATTTCCAGGTACATTTATCTCATTAAACATTTCCCTGGTACATTTATCTCATTAAACATTTGGTACATTTATCTTATTGAACATTTCCCTGGTACATTTATCTCATTGAACATTTCCTGGTACATTTATCTCATTAAACATTTCCAGGTACATTTATCTCATTAAACATTTCAGGTATATTTATCCTATTCCGATGGAGCAATTTATATTAACAATTTAAATCATTTATGAAGGAATTAGCATTTTTCTTTCCACATTTATACAACTGATCTATAATACAACATTAATATTTGTTTCACATGTATACAACTGATCTATAATACAACATTAATATTTGTTCCACATGTGTACAACTGATCTATAATACAACATAATATTCAGTAATTTAGACTCCACGGAATCAAAAGTGGTTAATTCTTTTATGAAACATTATTTTGTTTGTATGGAATAGAATTAGAATTGAACATTATCAGCCGTTATTGTATTCTAAGAACATGATGAATTGAAGAATGTATCTTTCTCAATAATTTGTAATACTTTGTTTCATTAATAGATTGATATTAATGTAATTATTTGGCTCTTATTTACACCTTCCTTCCTTCCCCCAAATTTCTAAACAATCGAGAAATTTGATTACTTCATGTTCAGTCTGCAATGAAACGGGTCATTCTTTGGGTGAAAATTATTTTCTAATAAAATATAAAATGTTTTTTTTTCTCCACTACAGAGAGTGTATAAAATTAAACAAAACACAGTAAATTAAATTAAGTATTTTTTTTTATTTCCTCTCTAAGTTAACCTTAATCTTAAAACCCTTTAAAAGGACTTCCGTGGATACGGGATGATAAACTTTTTGCCCTAGCCAAATAAACAACTCTAGTTTGAATACCTGGGGTGTCAGCTACATAACTATAGTCATTGTCTACATCGCCATGGCAATATTTTTATGGGGGGAAGAGGGGATTACACTAATCACTCCATTTCTGGTATATAGCCTAGTATAGCCTAGTAGATATAGCCTAGTAGATATAGCCTAGTAGATATAGCCTAGTAGATATAGCCTAGTAGATATAGCCTAGTAGATATAGCCTAATAGATAGCCTAGTAGATATAGCCTAATAGATAGCCTAGTAGATATAGCCTAGTAGATGTAGCCTAGTTGATACAGAGTAGTAGATGTAGCCTAGTAGATATAGCCTAGTAGATATAGCCTAGTTGATACAGCGTAGTAGATGTAGTATAGTAGATATAGCCTAGTAGATATAGCCTAGTTGATACAGCCTAGTTGATATAGCCTAGTAGATATAGCCTAGTAGATATAGCCTAGTAGATATAGCCTAGTAGATATAGCCTAATTGATACAGCGTCGTAGATGTGTAGCCTAGTAGATATAGCCTAGTAGATGTAGCCTAGTAGATATAGCCTAGTTGATACAGCCTAGTAGATGTAGCCTAGTAGATATAGCCTAGTAGATATAGCCTAGTAGATGTAACCTAGTAGATACAGCGTAGTAGATGTAGCCTAGTAGATATAGCCTAGATGTAGCCTAGTAGATGTAGCCTAGTAGATGTAGCCTAGTAGATGTAGTCTAGTAGATATAGCGTAGAATTTCTCCAAACTCACACCCAGATACCATGGTTCTATGTATTCCAATAAACTCACAACATGGTTCTATGTAATCCAACAAACTCACAACATGGTTCTATGTATTCCAACAAACTCACAACATGGTTCTATGTATTCCAACAAACTCACAACATGGTTCTATGTATTCCAACAAACCTACACCATGGCGCCATTGTTCTATGTATGCCAACAGGTCCAGGAAATTGTCCATCGATCTTACGACCTCGCTGACGTCCGCACTGTACGTGATCAAGGCCCTTTTCGGTACTAAACACCGACACGACAAATGAGTTCAGCACATTACTGACCACTCTTGTAAACTGACCCACATACCAACATGTTCGATGTAGAAAAATACAATTTTCCTAACAGGTCCTAGTTTTCTTTTCTATTTCAAATCACATAGTTCTACAAAAATAAAATGTTCCGTTTGTTTTTTTTTCTTAGAAAAACGATTAAGTCTTTTATTTTAAACTATCTAAATTAAATTATCTTATTACTTAGAACTTATTTATAATATACGCATTACAATTAGTTTTATTCCTGTAGGTCCTTTCAGAACATACTTTAGAATTTTTACGGGGTGATATTAAATGACATTCGAAAATATTTCATTAGAACAAATGTAGAGAAACATAGGAAAATATGAGCTCAGTCGTTACCTGTCGGTCGAAACTTCTAGGCAACATACTTGTTGAGTCTTCCATTGTGTCGGTCAGATGTGTTGACCAGCTGTGTTGACCAGTTGAGTCTTCCAGTTGTGTCGGTCAGTTGTGCTGGCCAGTTGTGTCGACCAATTGAGTCTTCCAGTTGTGTCGGCCAGTTGTGTCGACCAGTTGTGACGGTCAGTTGTGTTGACCAGTTGAGTCTTCCAGTTGTGTCGTCAGTTGTGCTGGCCAGTTGAGTCTTCCAGTTGTGTCGACCAGTTGTGACGGTCAGTTGTGTTGACCAATTGAGTCTTCCAGTTGTGTCGGTTAGTTGTGTTGACCAGTTGTGTCAACCAGTTGAGTCTTCCAGTTGTGTCGGTCAGTTGTGCTGGCCAGTTGTGTCGACCAGTTGAGTCTTCCAGTTGTGTCGGCCAGTTGTGTCGACCAGTTGTGACGGTCAGTTGAGTTGACCAGTTGAGTCTTCCAGTTGTGTCGGTCAGTTGTGTTGACCAGTTGTGTCGACCAGTTGAGTCTTCCAGTTGTGTCGGTCAGTTGTGCTGGCCAGTTGTGTCGACCAGTTGAGTCTTCCAGTTGTGCTGGCCAGTTGTGTCGACCAGTTGTGACGGTCAGTTGTGTTGACCAGAAGTGACGGTCAGTTGTGTTGACCAGTTGAGTCTTCCAGTTGTGTCGGTCAGTTGTGTTGACCAGTTGAGTCTTCCAGTTGTGTCGGTCACTTGTGCTGGCCAGTTGCGTCGACCAATTGAGTCTTCCAGTTGTGTCGGCCAGTTGTGTCGGTCAGTTGTGCTGGCCAGTTGAGTCTTTCAGTTGTGTCGACCAGTTGTGACGGTCAGTTGTGTTGACCAATTGAGTCTTACAGTTGTGTCGGTTAGTTGTGTTGACCAGTTGTGTCAACCAGTTGAGTCTTCCAGTTGTGTCGGTCAGTTGTGCTGGCCAGTTGAGTCTTCCAGTTGAGTCTTCCAGTTGAGTCTTCCAGTTGTGTCGACCAGTTGTGACGGTCAGTTGTGTTGACCAGTTGAGTCTTCCAGTTGTGTCGGTTAGTTGTGTACACCAGTTGTGTCGACCAGTTGAGTCTTCCAGTTGTGTCGGTCAGTTGTGCTGGCCAGTTGTGTCGACCAGTTTGAGTCTCCCAGTTGTGTCGGCCAATTGTGTCGACCAGTTGTGACGGTCAGTTGTGTTGACCAGTTGAGTCTTCCAGTTGTGTCGGTCAGTTGTGTTGACCAGTTGTGTTGGACCAGTTGAGTCTTCCAGTTGTGTCGGCCAGTTGTGTCGACCAGTTGTGACGGTCAGTTGTGTTGACCAGTTGAGTCTTCCAGTTGTGACGGTCAGTTGTGTTGACCATGTGTGACGGTCAGTTGTGTTGACCAGTTGAGTCTTCTAGTTAAAGTCGGTCAGTTGTGCTGGCCAGTTGTGTCGACCAGTTGAGTCTTCCAGTTGTGCTGGCCAGTTGTGTCGACCAGTTGTGACGGTCAGTTGTGTTGACCAGTTGTGACGGTCAGTTGTGCTGGCCAGTTGTGATTTCTGTTGTGTTGACCAGTTGTGACGGTCAGTTGTGCTGGCCAGTTGTGTCGACCAGTTGTGACGGTCAGTTGTGTTGACCAGTTGAGTCTTCCAGTTGTGTCGGTCAGTTGTGCTGGCCAGTTGTGTCGACCAGTTGAGATCTTCCAGTTGTGCTGGCCAGTTGTGTCGACCAGTTGTGACGGTCAGTTGTGTTGACCAGTTGTGACGGTCAGTTGTGCTGGCCAGTTGTGTCGACCCAGTTGTGACGGTCAGTTGTGTCGACCAGTTGTGTTGACCAGTTATGTCTGCCAGTTACTATGCTAATATTATTTATGACTTAACAAAGACCCAAAAAAAAAAAAAGTAAAACTCGTGTTAGAATGGTTAAGTATGAAAGACACTTTACATTAATTCTTCACTAGCACCTAATTAATCATTTCATAAGCAAATTACTTGAATGAAATATGACAAATGGACAACATGTGCGATATGCAAACACTATTTTACTTTCAATGTAACTTTAATAGGTGATAAATGAACCCTGGCCAATGGTGGTAAGCTTAAGAAAATATGACCTTATTGAACTTATGATCAGAAGATAACCAATCGAAGTTGAATTTAAGAGAAATTCACCGAATGAGTAAATGACTCACATATGGAGTTATGGCCATAGGTCTCCAAACATTTCACTATCTGGTCAACAGAGATCTCAGTACGGTTCAATACACTTTGTGTGTGTGTGTGTGTGTGTGTGTGTATGTGTGCCATCCATAAACTACTATCAACTTTGTGAGTTGCGCAACAGGTCATCCTTCACTCCCCCCTCCTCCCCATACCCTCATCCTGCTCTTAATCGCTGTTTCTATTTTTAGTAACGGTGGATGGTGAAATGATGCCAAGCAGAAAATAAAATGCACATTATCCCCCCCCACACCTCCCCCGTCCCCTCCCTTCAACTAAATTATCTCGCTTCACCTCGCTCCCATTCACAGATACATCTACCAGTTCTTCATAACTGGCGCCCCCCTTCCCCCACCCCTCACCACACTAGGTCTCAGGTCTCTCCCCCCGTACTTTCAAATTCCCAAAAGGGGAGCAACAGCTGGAGTTCGGGGATGTGACGGTCTTGTCATGTTTACTTTCAAACAGATATCACGTGATCAGCTTCACCCTGTCGTCTGTGGTTTTCACTCTCCCCTCACCCCACCCCCCACTTTCAATCTTCCCCTACCACCACCCTCAAATCTCTCCCTCCTCCCTCCCCATCTCCTCCTCCTCCTCTCATACGCACCCACCTTTCCAATCTCCAGGCCTGGAGATGAAATCACATCAGTGTTTTTATATTAGACCATCACGTTTAGCGCTGGCTCCGCGGAAAAGGTCAAAGGACATGTTACCGCCTGGGAGTGTAACTGTATCATTTAGGAGTATCAGCAGCTTCGTCTAGGATTAACTGACGTATTGTACGCCATTAAGTGCTTAGTACGTACATAACATTAATGTGTTCTTGATTGTTTTTCGGTACGGTGCACTTGATTTAATGCAATGACAAACTCTTGCCGATCTCTATCTACATTCATGTTTGACTCGAATAATATTTTCATGCATAGGTATCTGTTGATGAAATATCTATATACATAAAAAGGTTTTAATTTTTGCAAGTACGAGTACTTTTAAGTGTGCTATACAATGCATAATAATGTTGTACAATGAAGTATCGATCCCACAGTTCAGCAGTTTCGTGACAGACTCGTGATATGGCGTCCGTGTTTGGAATTTTGATAACATTTGCACATTTTTTTATACGAGGGGAAAAAAATCAATACATTTTATTTGTTGAATTTAAATGAGCGTTCAATATTACATCGACAATTTAGTTTCTCAGTCCCATTACATTCTAGTGTCTCAGCCCCATTACATTCTAGTGTCTCAGCCCCATTACATTCTAGTTTCTCAGTCCAGTTACATTCTAGTTTCTCAGTCCAGTTACATTCTAGTTTCTCAGTCCAATTACATTCTAGTTTCTCAGTCTAATTACATTCTAGTTTTCAGTCCAGTTACATTCTAGTTTCTCAGTCCAGTTACATTCTAGTTTCTCAGTCCAGTTACATTCTAGCCAGTCTAATTACATTCTAGTTTTCAGTCCCATTACATTCTAGTTTCTCAGTCTAATTACATTCTAGTTTCTCAGCCCCATTACATTCTAGTTTCTCAGCCCAGTTACATTCTAGTTTCTCAGTCCAATTACATTCTAGTTTCTCAGTCTAATTACATTCTAGTTTCTCAGTCCCATTACATTCTAGTTTCTCAGCCCCATTACATTCTAGTTTCTCAGTCCAATTACATTCTAGTTTCTCAGTTCAGTTACATTCTAGTTTCTCAGTCCAATTACATTCTAAATTTACGAGTTCTAAACTAGATTTTTTATTGAGATGATTTATTTCAAGATTAGGGAAATCGTACACTCATGTAAAATTAATTCTTCTAAATTTGCTATTTTTCTTGATATTTCTCTGACAACGTTATGATACTTTGATCATCAGCATTTATCAATTGACCTAACTTTTCAGGTGGGTAGGACTTCAGAGACGTTGCAATTTTATACCCCCCCCCCATTCCTATCTGTGTCAACGTTTGCTAGTATGCGCACTGCAGTTTGGTCTGTCTAATTCTCTGATATTGCCAATCGTTTCTGAGATGACCTCTCCTAACTGCTCCAACTTCTTCTACAGTACACCTCAATACTTTGTACACGGGGCATTAGACGAGCTACATGTCTGAATCCTGTCAACCTTCTAATTCCCCCTCGGGCAGCAGTGACGTTTTTTTTTAGGGCCCTAACTAAGGTGACATGTGGGTCATTAATAAAGTTACATTTGAGGCCCATTAGAAGCTTATACTCTTTGTTATTCGGAGCAGCTTCCTCAGGAGCGTAGCCTCAAAATCTGGGTTGTTCAAATAAATCTTGATATGCTTCATACACGTTGTTCCAATAAATGTTCTGACAGCTGCTCTCTTTGTTATTTCAGAGACATAAATGTCGTGTGGTTAAAAGCATGATTGTACCGTGTGATAGAATGTGTGATTGTACGTTGGGATAGAATGTGTGATTGTACCGTATGATAGAAAGCATGATTGTACTGTGTGATAGAATGTATGCTTGTACCCTGGGATAGAATGTGTGATCATACTCTAGGAAAGAATGTATTATTGTATTCTGATATAATGTGTGATCATACCCTAGGATAGAATGTATTATTGTATTCTGGGATAGAATGTGTGATCATACCCTAGGATAGAATGTATTATTGTATTCTGGGATATAATGTGATTTTACCGTATGATAAAATACATGATTGTACTGAACGGTATAATGTATGATTGTACCGTGGGATTGTATGTATGATTGTAACGTACGATAGATTACAAGATTGTACGAGTCCTAGTGAGTACAAAGAGTTTTCTCTACGTCTCGGAGTTCACTTGCATTCCTGACATTAATTATTGTCATGGCTTATAACTAACCACTTTTGTAACTGAGTTAACATCAAGTAATTTGTAATGGTGTCACCATCAAGTAATTTGTAATGATATTATTATCAAGTAATTTGTAATGGTGTCATTATCAAGTAATTTGTAATGATGTCACCATCAATTAATTTGTAATGTGTCACCATCAAGTAATTTGTAATGGTGTCATTATCAAGTAATTTTTAATGGTGTCCTTGATAATAGTGTCACCATCATGCAATTTGTAATGGTGTCATTATGAAGTATTTGTAATGATGTCACCATCAACTAATTTGTAATGTGTCACCATCAAGTAATTTGTAATGGTGTCATTATCAAGTAATGTGTAATGGTGTCACCAATAACTAATTTGTAATGTGTCACCATCATGTAATTTGTAATGGTGTCATTATCAAGTAATTTGTAACGGTGTCCTTGACAATGGTGTCACCATCACGTAAATTTGTAATGGTGTCATTACCCGGTAATTTTGTAAAGGTGTCACCATAATGTAGTCAGTAAAGGTGTCACCATCTAGATATCTGTGACGGTGCTACCATCTAGAAATGTGTCAAAGTGTGTCACTATTAAGTTCATCTGTTCACCGAAAAGAAGAAAATTTTTTGTTTTTTTTTGATTGAGTGATTGTAGAAAGCCATCTTCTGTGTGTCACTTCATACTTTTGGATTTTTTCAAGCAAACTACTGGTGTCCGGTATGTGACATTCTAAATGCGTCCTTGAGATCTGTCGATTTATTTTTTATCGATCACAAAATCTTTCTGTTGCCAGACATGTGCTACAGTGTCAGCTAAGATACAAGATGTACACATTTACTAAATAACTATTGCGTAAAAACCAATTTGTTTAAGTCATTCAGGACTGTGTACCCAGCACCACCTATTTCATCTCACGTGACTAAAGAATTGTTTGTTTTTTGGGGTTATTTTTTCAAAGCGTCATTTTAAAACCAAGCTGGATACAACAACATTTGCTCGACAATTTCATTCTGTGTATTGATTTATTTATGTTGGAGTCTATCAGTGTCTATCTAGCGGCTGTACCACATGTCTTCTAAATAGGTTTAGGGACCAGTTATTATTAATATGAACACTGAACTAGACAAATAAATCTACAGTCTTTGAAAACTTTGAAAACTAAACAAATCAATAATCAAGGGAGACGACTGCTAACGTCATTACACGTAATTTGCCGACAAGAAACCAGTCTATTGTATAGTAAAGGAGAGAGAGAGAGAGAGAGAGGGAGAGAGAGAGAGAGAGAGAGAGAGAGAGAGAGAGAAAGACACTATACTCCAGGCTAGTTGGAGCTTTTAGGAAATAGACACCTAATAGTTCACCTCCCTTGTTATTCATTTCTATAAAGGAACGATTACTCTTAGTTCTGCCTGCAACATTACAGAAAGGATGAAAAAAATGTCTATTGCAAATGGCTAGAGCATTCTATAGTGGCCAATACATCGTTATTTCTCTCACTCCTCCCTCTCTCTCTCTTTCTTCCACTCTTCTTTCTCTCTCGCCTTTTCCTTTGGCAAGATCCAAGTGAGCTCTCCGGATTCTGAGTTGTTGGCCCTGGTCTACTTCACGTACAGGCCTCATGCCAAGAAGGATAAGTCCGATCTTTTTTTTTCCCCTGGATTTAGAGGCCAGATTTTTTTCTTGTTGGATTCTTATTCAGTTTATTTCTATTTTTATTTTATTTTGGTTCTGAAAGGTTAATCTTATTTACGTGTTAGATTTATGTCTCGATCCATCTAGGTCAAGTGATCAATGTTTTAAATATGATGACTAATTGTTAATGCATATGGGGAAACAGCATTAGTTATTTTATAGTCACTTTTAATTTAAAATAGTGTAT
The DNA here is from genome assembly GCA_021962125.1 of Bulinus truncatus. Lineage (NCBI taxonomy): Eukaryota > Metazoa > Mollusca > Gastropoda > Planorbidae > Bulinus > Bulinus truncatus. The sequence goes on from JAGDYQ010000095.1 coordinate 294,426, forward strand.
GTGGAACTCCACTTGAGAATAGATCACTGAAACTTGTCAATAGACAGAGACTGTTTACTATAAAGAATATAACAAAGACAATTTTCTGAGAATCTAAATTTCGTTGAAAGTTAATATTTTTATATTGTTTAAATATATCTCACTGAAACAACGAAAACACACCAACTTAGTTTGTTGAATCATTGAACAGGAATTTAGTTTGTTGAATCATTGAACAGGAATTTAATAAATCAAAGTAAATAAATAAAATAATTATATACAAAATATACAGCCTTTAAAAAAAATATATTCTACAGCACTTGATTCTAGAAATAAAATTTGTTCTGATAAGTTGTTTCTATTTACGATGAAAGAATACTCTGGGCCCATTACTTTTTGTTAGACATGTGTTTATTTATAGAAATAATTTGTTTATGCATGAGATATTGATAAAGGTTTCATGTTGCTACATAAATTCAAATCAGTGTGTTCATGTTTCATTTTCACAACAGGTTGTTTTTTTTTTGCTTACATTCATCTTTTGATGGAAGATTTGAAGCCCAGTTTACAGAGAGAAAGAGTGTCTTTTATAATTTGATTAAAATAAAAATTCATCGTAAAAGAGAGATGGACAGAAACTTGTGATGGTAATCAGATCTATGGCGAGTGTATTGGTTTTATTAGGTCAGATGTTTAAAACAGAACCTGGCAAGTGTACAGGTTTTATTTAGGTCAGATGTTTAAATAGAATGTAGTTACTCAATGTTTGTCTGTTGTGACGGTCAATTAGGAAGGTGAATTAAACTTCTGAAATTCCTTTACACCTGCACAATATATTCTTTCTATTGCTTTTTAAAACTCAGATTTATCGCTCAGACGTATAAATTTAATTTAAATTTCAATTATATTTTATCTTTGGTCTGTCTCACAGCTACACCGATAACTGTAGTCATCTTTTTTATAGATCTCTGAAGATTGTCAGTTTTAATGAATTTTGCTTAAAATCTGTACAATAAGAGATTCTTTCTTCATCTGTATATCATATTACATCTCGTTCTTATTGTGCTTTTTTTCCTTCTTTAAATTAGGCTGATATAGCAAAATATGTATTTATGGGAGTCTATCTAAAGTTCTGCTCTCAACTATTAAAATCCAGACAAATCATTGTTCAGTAACCTGTAACTTCATATTTATATGCAGACAAATCATTGTTCAGTAACCTGTAACTTCATATTTAGATGCAGACAAATCATTGTTCAGTAATCCCATGTAGAATATTGGTACTTCAGATTCAAGTGCGGCTATTCAACAAGCAGGTTGTCTATTTAGTTAGTTACAGTAAATCATCAACTATTGGCCAGAGAGCACTGTACTGTCGTTGATTTGATGCGAGCGTGTTTTAGACATGTATGTGATATAGTGTCTGGTTACAGGTCTCGTGTCTGGTTACAAGTCTCGTGTCTGGTTACAGGTTTATAGTGTCTGGTTGGTTTATAGTGTCTGGTTACAGGTTTATAGTGTCTGGTTACAGGTTTATAGTGTCTGGTTAAAGGATTATAGTGTCTGGTTACAGGATTATAGTGTCTGGTTACAGGTCTCGTCTCGTGTCTGGTTACAGGTTTATAGTGTCTGGTTACAGGTTTATAGTGTCTGGTTACAGGTTTATAGTGTCTGGTTACAGGTTTATAGTGTCTGGTTACAGGTCTCGTGTCTGGTTACAGGTTTATAGTGTCTGGTTACAGGTTTATAGTGTCTGGTTACAGGTTTCGTGTCTGGTTACAGGTTTATAGTGTCTGGTTACAGGTTTATAGTGTCTGGTTACAGGTCTCGTGTCTGGTTACAGGTTTATAGTGTCTGGTTACAGGTTTATAGTGTCTGGTTACAGGTTTATTGTGTCTGGTTACAGGTTTATAGTGTCTGGTTACAGGTTTATAGGTTCTGGTTACAGGTTTATAGTGTCTGGTTACAGGTCTCGTGTCTGGTTACAGGTTTATAGTGTCTGGTTACAGGTTTATAGTGTCTGGTTACAGGTTTATAGTTTCTATTACAGGTCTCGTGTCTGGTCACAGGTCTCGTGTCTGGTCATGGTCTCTTGTCTGGTTACAGGTCTCGTGTCTGGTTACAGGTCTCGTGTCTGGTTACAGGTTTAGTGTCTGGTTACAGGTCTCGTGTCTGGTTACAGGTCTCGTGTCTGGTTACAGGTCTCGTGTCTGGTTACAGGTCTCGTATTATCTTACCCCATCGATGCCCTGATTTGTTTGATTGATTAGAACACGTGACTGTGATGTGGTTCTTGTGTAACAGTATCTACCGGATCAATATATTGATGGATTTGTTCAGTGTAGATTCAATTCTGTACAGTGTGGTTAATTCGGTACAGTGTTCAGTTCTGTACATTGTTCGGTTCTGTACAGTGTTCAGTTCTGTACAATTATCACTTCTATACATTGTTCATTTCTGTACATGTTCAATACTGTACAGTGTTCAATTCTATAATTTGCTCAGTTTTTTAGTGTTCAGTTCTGCACATTGTTTAATTCTTACAGTGTTCAGTTATGTAAAGTGTTCAGTTATGTACAGTGTTCAATTCTTTACAATGCTCAGATCTTTACATTGTTCATTTCATTTCAGTTCAGTTTAAGACAGTTATGTAGATTATTTAAAACTATGTTGAATATTAAGACAGTTCTGTATTCTTTCAAATATTAAGACAGTTCTGTAGTCTTTCAAATATTAAGACAGTTCTGTAGTCTTTCAAATATTAAGACAGTTCTGTATTCTTTCAAATATTAAGACAGTTCTGTAGTCTTTCAAATATTAAGAAAGCTCTGTATTCTTTCAAATATTAAGACAGTTCTGTATTCTTTCAAATATTAAGACAGTTCTGTATTCTTTCAAATATTAAGACAGTTCTGTAGTCTTTCAAATATTAAGACAGTTCTGTAGTCTTTCAAATATTAAGACAGTCCTGTATTCTTTCAAATATTAAGACAGTTCTGTATTCTTTCAAATATTATAACAGTTCTGTATTCTTTCAAATATTAAGACAGTTCTGTAGTCTTTCAAATATTAAGACAGTTCTGTATTATTTTAAATATTAAGACAGTTCTGTATTCTTTCAAATATTAAGACAGTTCTGTATTCTTTCAAATATTCAGACAGTTCTGTATTCTTTCAAATATTAAGACAGTTCTGTATTCTTTCAAATATTAAGACAGTTCTGTAGTCTTTCAAATATTAAGACAGCTCTGTATTCTTTCAAATATTAAGACAGTTCTGTATTCTTTCAAATATTAAGACAGTTCTGTAGTCTTTCAAATATTAAGACAGTTCTGTATTATTTTAAATATTAAGACAGTTCTGTATTCTTTCAAATATTAAGACAGTTCTGTAGTCTTTCAAATATTAAGACAGTTCTGTATTCTTCAAATATTAAGACAGTTCTGTATTCTTTCAAATATTAAGACAGTTCTGTATTCTTTCAAATATTAAGACAGTTGTGTATTCTTTCAAATATTAAGACATTTGTGTATTATTTTAAATATTAAGACAGTTCTGTATTCTTTCAAATATTAAGACAGTTCTGTATTCTTTCAAATATTAAGACAGTTCTGTATTCTTCAAATATTAAGACAGTTCTGTATTCTTTCAAATATTAAGACAGTTGTGTATTCTTTCAAATATTAAGACAACAGGTATTATTTTAAATATTAAGACAGTTCTGTATTCTTTCAAATATTAAGACAGTTCTGTATTCTTTCAAATATTAAGACAGTTCTGTATTCTTTCAAATATTAAGACAGTTCTGTAGTCTTTCAAATATTAAGACAGCTCTGTATTCTTTCAAATATTAAGACAGTTCTGTATTCTTTCAAATATTAAGACAGTTCTGTATTCTTTCAAATATTAAGACAGTTCTGTAGCTTTTCAAATATTAAGACAGTTCTGTAGTCAAATATAAGACAGTTCTGTATTCTTTCAAATATTAAGACAGTTCTGTATTCTTTCAAATATTAAGACAGTTCTGTATTCTTTCAAATATTAAGACAGTTGTGTATTCTTTCAAATATTATATTAATGTAGTCTTTCAAATATTAAGACAGTTCTGTATTATTTTAAATATTAAGACAGTTCTGTATTCTTTCAAATATTAAGACAGTTCTGTATTCTTTCAAATATTAAGACAGTTGTGTATTATTTCAAATATTAAGACAGATCTGTATTCTTTCAAATATTAAGACAGTTGTGTATTATTTCAAATATTAAGACAGATCTGTATTCTTTCAAATATTAAGACAGTTCTGTATTCTTTCAAATATTAAGACAGTTCTGTATTCTTTCAAATATTAAGACAGTTCTGTATTCTTTCAAATATTAAGACAGTTCTGTATTCTTTCAAATATTAAGACAGTTCTGTATTCTTTCAAATATTAAGACAGTTCTGTATTCCTTTCAAATATTAAGACAGTTCTGTATTCTTTCAAATATTAAGACAGTTCTGTATTCTTTCTCAAATATTAAGACAGTTCTGTATTCTTTCAAATATTAAGACAGTTGTGTATTCTTTTCAAATATTAAGACAGTTGTGTATTATTTTAAATATTAAGACAGTTCTGTATTCTTTCAAATATTAAGACAGCTCTGTATTCTTTCAAATATTAAGACAGTTCTAATTCTTTCAAATATTAAGACAGTTTGTAGTTCTTTCAATATATTAAGACAGTCCTGTATTCTTTCAAATATTAAGACAGTTCTGGTTCAAATGTACATTAAAGTCTGTAGTCTTCAAATATTAAGACAGTTCTGTAGTCTTTCAAATATTAAGACAGTTCTGTATTCTTTCAAATATTAAGACAGTTCTGTAGTCTTTCAAATATTAAGACAGTTCTGTATTATTTTAAATATTAAGACAGTTCTGTATTCTTTCAAATATTAAGACAGTTCTGTATTCTTTCAAATATTAAGACAGTTCTGTAGTCTTTCAATATAAGACAGTTGTGTATTCTTTCAATATTAAGACAGTTGTGTATTCTTTCAAATATTAAGACAGTTCTGTAGTCTTTCAAATATTAAGACAGTTCTGTATTATTTTAAATATTAAGACAGTTCTGTATTCTTTCAAATATTAAGACAGTTCTGTATTCTTTCAAATATTAAGACAGTTGTGTATTATTTCAAATATTAAGACAGATCTGTATTCTTTCAAATATTAAGACAGTTCTGTATTCTTTCAAATATCAAGACAGTTCTGTATTCTTTCAAATATTAAGACTTTGCTCGTAATTATTTCTGTTTTATTTCTTTATATTTTTTTAAATAAGGGTCTAAAGTCGCCAGATACTGCAATGGAAGTATAAAATATAAAAATAGAACAATTGTTAACAAACACACTTTTTAGTGACCCAATCAGTCAGCTTGCTGCTATTTGAAGTAATCTATATACTTTGTATCTATATACTTTGTATATGTATACTTTGTATCTATATAGGCCTACTTTGTATCTATATAATTTGTATCTAAATACTTTGTATCTACATACTTTGTATCTTATGGACCTACTTTGTATCTATATACTTTGTATCTTTATACTTTGTATCATTATACTTTGTATCGTTATACTTTGTATCTTTATACTTGTATCTTTATACTTTGTATCTTTATACTTTGTATCTTTATACTTTGTATCTATATACTTTGTATCTACGGTATATACTTTGTATCTTTATACTTTGAATCTACATACTTTGTATCTTTATACTTTGTATCTTTATACTTTGAATCTATATACTTTGTATCTTTATACTTTGAATCTATATACTTTGTATCTTTATACTTTGTATCTTTATACTTTGTTGATTGATTCTTATGCTTTAGTTAAAGTCCAAGTTAGTTTTTTTGACAACTCATGAATTTAACTCAAAAAAGTTTTAAAGATAATTTAAATACTTTTATTTTCTAACATTGTGTTTCAACACTTTTACTTTTACACTACTCAGTGATAATAAATACTAACGTTTGTAGCCATAATACAATAGAATTTTATACATGTCACTTTCATTTTCATCACACTGTGTCATTCAAAATAACGTCAGAAACAAACTACCATCTGGGCAACATATTGTGCGACTCCGGGATGTGGGGGGGGGGGAGGGGGAGTAAATCAATATCTGGATCAGATTTCTTTTTTTTAAACTGAGCACAGCATATTAAAAATAATATAGATTGCAATATTTCAACACATGTTAAGCAACCTATTTTTTTTTATTATATTCATATTTCGATGAACACAAATTTTACTTTTAGTCTGTATATTAACAATTATTGTTTCCTCCACGATTGCCCATTGTCTGTGTACTTTACAGCAAAATAATAAATAAAAATAAATAAATACTGAACACACGCGATGTTGACAGGATTTGAGTGACGCTGGTTTTGTTGGTGTTTTCATGTGACCCAGATATCTATCTATCAATGAGAAGTTGCGATGACCTCTTCTTAGAAATAATAATAATAATAATACGACATCGATAGTCTCCAAATGTAGGTCAATCGACTCGAGTCGTGGTGATGACATGAAAGTTACTATTTAATTCTTAAGGTTAAAAAGACTTGACTTTAAGATTTGACTTTAGTTTAGATTTTTAATTTTTAGCTGTAAAGTATGTTTATAATACCTTTACAATAGATACATATAAAAATACGAAAATAAATTTATTGGGAAGGAGGCGGATGAAGGTTAGGAAGAAACTCCATGATGACGGTATAACAAAGCAGAATGTCCTAGATTTAGAGAAAAAAATTTCCGGCTAGCTGTTGTGATGACAGAAACCATTTTTTATACGAGATATTCTCTATTCAATATTCACCTTCGTTTTTATTTTATTCAGCCTTATTTTCGTACAGTGTGATATATAGGAACGTCTGATGAATCAGTAGCTGCTGGATCTTAATACAAAATTATTGATACATTTTTCTTTTTTTTTTTTGCATTTGTGTCTAAATTATTGGACATTTTTTTTTTGTTAATTTATTTTTTGTGTTTCAATTATCGCCGGCTGTCAATCTTCTAAAAAAAAAAAATTATGGGATACACCAGGAATAATACACTGTCCAGGAATGCCTGGCAGTAAAACTCTAGTTTACATCTGTGATTACTTCCAGTCATGATGCAACTGTCTAAATTTTTAGCGAAGTTTAAATCGTCATCCCTAACGCCAGAGGAGGCGTTCCGCCAGACCGTTAGAGAGGCCATGAGAAAACATCATGGCGAGGAGGACTTAGGCGGTATCAACAATAATGAGTCCGAATCTGAGGTAGGTAAACACACATTGCATCATTTCAGTACCGATAACTGTTTCAGTACGATAACTGTTACCAGGAAGTACAATATATATATATATATATATATATATATATATATATATGGCCAACAGGTCGGTGTGTATACGCATGTAGATACATCTCTCATGGGCGTTCTTAGTTATCTATGGGCCCCAGGCAGATAGTTTCAAAGATGTTAGGGGCCCTCTTAGCATCTAATGTAATATTAATTAATACGTTGACGGCCCATTATGTAGCTGGAACCCTAGGCCATTGCCTCACGTCTCTCTTTCTCCCCACCCCCCTTCTCTCTATCATAACCTGTATCTACCACCTGAATGCGTAGGCCAGCCTAGACATTTGTAATTAGAACCCCACAGTGTAGGGGCCCCAGGCTAATTGATCATGTCCATAGGGGGCCCACGCTAATTGAGGCTGTTTTAGCGGCCACAACACAACAATAACCTAACTCTGGGGTGGGTGTAGGTACGACTGCTGTGGTATGAATATTGTACAAACTAGCCTAACACTTTATACTATATTACAGTATTATTGTATCAGTAATATAAATGAAATAAATAATTGTCCACTTTGTATTTCCTGTACACAAACGAAGTAGTTTTTTTCCTTTTACAGTACATCTTATGGTGTTTTCCTTTACATAAACTAACTACGCTAATCAGTTTTTTTGTTTTGTTTTTTTAGAGTTGAAATATTTTGTTTATGTATGTCTATCCATCGATTTGTTATGTATGTCTATCAATTGGTTTGAATGTCTTGTCAACTAAACCTTTTCTTATGTTTTTTGCCCTTTAAATTGACATTCTTATAAATGGACATGTGCATTAAAAAAACGACTTTGAGATTTGAATTAAAGGACATTGACGTTTTTATTAAATGACATTGGTATGTTATATTACTGTATATTGACATTGGTATGTTATATTACTGTATATTGACACTGGTATGTTATATTACTGTATATTGACACTGGTATGTTATATTACTGTATATTGACACTGGTATGTTATATTACTGTATAGTGACACTGGTATGTTATATTACTGTATATTGACACTGGTATGTTATATTACTGTATAGTGACACTGGTATGTTATATTACTGTATATTGACATTGGTATGTTATATTACTTTATACTGACATTGGTATGTTATATTACTGTATAGTGACACTGGTATGTCATCCGTGTGGACTCCAAAGAATCCGAAGAGAATCGCCGGAGATCTTTCCTCTGGGTTCAGACAAAAAGGAAATCAAAGCACAAGGATAACCTAATGACACACTTCCATTGAAGCCAACTGACAACAGAGCAACTAGAAAACTATCGCCGTCATGAGAATCAAGTGACGATCGTACATCAATCACTTTATTCTATCCTTTGTCAGAAGGACCGTCGCCAACGTTAGGCGACTACAAGGGCTCGTCCACCTCAGGCACTGTAGCCTCTGCCCCGGACAATAGTGTGCCCTTCTCGACACTAGAGACTACTTGTTACGTACAACCTTTCTGTCTGCAGTAAATGCATATCAATAATATAAGACCTTGTTGCTTCCAAATGGACATCACCCCTGTCGCCTGAAGTAATACATATCAGTGATGTACACCCCTGTCGCCTGAAGTAATACATAACAGTGATGTACACCCCTGTCGTCTGAAGTAATACATATCAGTGATGTACACCCCTGTCGCCTGAAGTAATACATATCAGTGATGTACACCTCTGTCGCCTGAAGTAATACATATCAGTGATGTACACCCCTGTTGCCTGAAGTAATACATATCAGTGATGTACACCCCTGTCGCCTGAAGTAATACATATCAGTGATGTACAGCCCTGTCGCCTGAAGTAAGACATATCAGTGATGTACAGCCCTGTCGCCTGAAGTAATACATATCAGTGATGTACAGCCCTGTTGCCTGAAGTAATACATATCAGTGATGTACACCCTTGTTGTCTGAAGTAATACATATCAGTGATGTACACACCTGCAGCCTGAAGTAATACATATCAGTGATGTACACCTCTGTCGCCTGAAGTAATACATATCAGTGATGTACACCCCTGTCGCCTGAAGTAATACATATAAGTGATGTACACCCCTGGCGCCTGAAGTAATATATATCAGTGATGTACACCCTGTCGCCTGAAGTAATACATATCAGTGATGTACACCTCTGTCGCCTGAAGTAATACATATCAGTGATGTACACCTCTGTCGCCTAAAGTAATACATATCAGTGATGTACACCCCTGTCGCCTGAAGTAATACATATCAGTGATTTACACCCCTGTCGCCTGAAGTAATACATATCAGTGATGTATAGCCCTGTTGCCTGAAGTAATACATATCAGTGATGTACAGCCCTGTCGCCTGAAGTAATACATATCAGTGATTTACACTCCTGTCGCCTGAAGTAATACATATCAGTGATGTACACCCCTGTCGCCTGAAGTAATACATATCAGTGATGTACACCTCTGTCGCCTGAAGTAATACATATCAGTGATGTACACACCTGTCGCCTGAAGTAATACATATCAGTGATGTACACCTCTGTCGCCTGAAGTAATACATATCAGTGATGTACACCTCTGTCGCCTGAAGTAATACATATCAGTGATTTACACCCCTGTCGCCTGAAGTAATACATATCAGTGATGTACACCCCTGTCGCCTGAAGTAATACATAACAGTGATGTACACCCCTGTCGTCTGAAGTAATACATATCAGTGATGTACACCCCTGTCGCCTGAAGTAATACATATCAGTGATGTACACCTCTGTCGCCTGAAGTAATACATATCAGTGATGTACACCCCTGTTGCCTGAAGTAATACATATCAGTGATGTACACCCCTGTCGCCTGAAGTAATACATATCAGTGATGTACAGCCCTGTCGCCTGAAGTAATACATATCAGTGATGTACACCCCTGTCGCCTGAAGTAATACATATCAGTGATGTACACACCTGCCGCCTGAAGTAATACATATCAGTGATGTACACACCTGCCTCCTGAAGTAATACATATCAGTGATGTACAGCCCTGTCGCCTGAAGTACACATCAGTGATGTACACACCCGCCGCCTGAAGTAATACATATCAGTGATTTACAGCCCTGTTGTCTGAAGTAATACATATCAGTGATGTACACCCCTGTCGCCTGAAGTAATACATATTAGTGATGTACACCTCTGTCGCCTGAAGTAATACATATCAGTGATGTACACACCTGCCGCCTGAAGTAATACATATCAGTGATGTACACACCTGCCGCCTGAAGTAATACATATCAGTGATACAGCCCTGTCGCCTGAAGTAATACATATCAGTGATGTACACCCTGTCGCCTGAAGTAATACATATCAGTGATGTACATCCCTGTTGTCTGAAGTAATACATATCAGTGATGTACACACCTGTCGCCTGAAGTAATACATATCAGTGATGTACACCTCTGTCGCCTGAAGTAATACATATCAGTGATTTACACCCCTGTCGCCTGAAGTAATACATATCAGTGATGTACACCCCTGTCGCCTGAAGTAATACATAACAGTGATGTACACCCCTGTCGTCTGAAGTAATACATATCAGTGATGTACACCCCTGTCGCCTGAAGTAATACATAACAGTGATGTACACCCCTGTCGTCTGAAGTAATACATATCAGTGATGTACACCCCTGTCGCCTGAAGTAATACATATCAGTGATGTACACCTCTGTCGCCTGAAGTAATACATATCAGTGATGTACACCCCTGTTGCCTGAAGTAATACATATCAGTGATGTACACCCCTGTCGCCTGAAGTAATACATATCAGTGATGTACACCCCTGTTGCCTGAAGTAATACATATCAGTGATGTACACCTCTGTCGCCTGAAGTAATACATATCAGTGATGTAATGTACACCCTGTCGCCTGAAGTAATACATATCAGATGTACACCCTATCGCCTGAAGTAATGCAATATCAGTGATGTACACCCCTGTCGCCTGAAGTAATACATATCAGTGATGTACACCCTGTCGCCTGAAGTAATATATATCAATCAATGTACACCCATGTCGCCTGAAGTAATTAATTCTACTAATTCACAGCCATGTTGCCTGCTGTAAGACATGCCCTACTCACAGCCTTTCAAAGGAAATGCATTAGCCAAAACGGTTTTGTTAGTTAAAAATTCTTCCATAGACAAACTGGGGAGATTAACCATTGATCAGAGCTTTCACTGTACAATATATATTTTCGTATCTCTGTTGAAATCAATATCACAAACAGAGTAATGTTTTTTTTTCCTTTTTTTGTTATCTAGGACCTTCAGATTTCCAGAGAATCACGTGCAATTCAACCAAAAACATCATCCATGTCAACAACATCACGTTCAAGCATGCGCAGGAACAGTTTACAGACGACACCAGCAGTATTAGCGCCAAAAGTGACGCCAGCGTGGATAGTCTGATATTTGATCCCAGTTTTGGTAAGCCATGTTTAATAATAATAACATATATATATTTCTTCATTTCAGAGACTTCTTTATAGTATTATGGGATCTGGGCATTCCAGTCTGATGGTGTCTCTTGGTCAGTCAATCCAAAGAACGAACGATAAATTTATATATAGAGAGATATAGATTGTTTAATAGATAGATAGATTGTTTAATAGATAGATAGATAAATAGATAGATAGATAGATAGACAGATGGTTGGATGTATGGATAGATAGATAGATAGATAGATGGATGAATGGATAGATAGATAGATAGATAGATAGATAGATAGATAGATAGATAGATAGATAGATAAATAGATAGATAGATAGATAGATAGATAGATAGATAGATAGATAGATAGATAGATAGATAGATAGATAGATAGATAGATAGATAGATAGATAGATAGATAGATAGATAGATCATAGGCTTGGAGCTTTTTTATTTTGGGGATTCAGCCTTTATGTTATTGGATAGACAAATTCGCTAATCTCCTAGACCAGTTGTGGAGAACCTTTTGGGGCTGCGGTGCCCGAAATTCAACCAAAACAACAACAACAACAACAACAACATGTATTTATGGTAAAGTGCCAACTGTCCAATTAAAAATAAAGCAAATAATATTTTAGTCGCGTGCCGACAGATGAGGCTGTGCGTGCCGAAAGCAGCACGCTTGCCACAGGTTCGCAACCACTGGGCTCCCTCCCACCCTCACCCCTGTCCCCGTCCCCCCAAAAGCCCCACTACACATCAGGTTATATGAATACCTTTTACCTGATATTTCCAATGTTGCTGATAGAGCCCCACCACGTCATACAAGAACGGTTCTGCCATAAGGACTGCGGGCCCATCCACTGTTTGTATTTGGTAACAAGTTACGATCTGTTAGGTTTGAAATCAACGACTTGAGTTACTTGGTTCATTTTTGATGTAGTTTGATTTTCTAACTGTTTTAAAATTCTGTTTAAAAGATTGTATGGTTACAACCTTAAACATGAGGTTGGGCTGTTGGTGATTGTGTTACTTGTAAGTCAGTCAATTGATACAAGTTACAAAAACAACTGTCATTTATTTGTCGTAAGACTTTCGACCACATATGCTTTCATGATCAGTACTGACATATTATGATTGTGAATTTAAAATGAACAAAACATCTCAATGGAAATAACGAATATTATACACACACACACACATATCTATATTCATCTATCTATCTATCTATCTATCTATCTATCTATCTATCTATCTATCTATCTATCTATCTATCTATCTATCTATCTATCTATCTATCTATCTATCTATCTATCTATATGTTTAATGCACTATTTTCAGTATTATTTCTTTATGATACGACGGCGTTTCGATACCAGTTTTTTTCTTAAAAAATAATAACACTGGTTCATATAAAGTAATAAGTAATGTGATAACGAAACACTAAAAAAATCTTTTGTTTTATATTGTATTACATTTGATATTGTATTACATTGGATATTGTTCTAAAGCTGGTGATAATTAAAAACAACACAAGAACAACGCAATGCTATCTCTCATGACACTTAATACCTCAAGGAACTAATTTAAATCTAATCAGATGAATTTTAACTTAAAAGTGTTTTCTAAATACTCTCAATTCTAAAGAGTGATATTCTTGCTGTTATTGTTGTTTTGAAAGTAAGATTTTTGGAAGCTGTAAAGAAACGGTTCAATTGGCAAGGCCTAGGGCGAGAGGCGAACGCTAGTTCTAAAATAGTAAAATGTATGATGTCTATATATATCGTATCAAGATGCTGCTACCGCTGAGACCTCCCCCCAAATAAGCCCACGAAGCCAGGGGTATTCGTCCCAGTTGCCCCTCCAAAGATCGCCACTGATGTTACGTTAAATGAACGTTGATATCTCAATAGGCTATCCGTTTGACCAGGGATGGATATTTTTTTGTTCATCACGGGTCGCGTTTTTTTATAATTACAGAGCACAGTGCTGTTTGTGGATCAAACAGCCGAACAGGACTTGCTTAACACAGTGCTGTTTGTGGATCAAACACCCAAACGGGACTTGCTTAACACAGTGCTGTTTGTGGATCAAACAGCCAAACGGGACTTGCTCAACACAGTGCTGTTTTTGGATCAAACAGCCCAACGGGACTTGCTTAGCACAGTGCTGTTTGTGGATCAAACAGCCAAATGGGACTTGTTAACACAGTGCTGTTTGTGGATCAAACAGCCAAACGGGACTTACTTAACACAGTGCTGTTTGTGTGTCAAACAGCCAAACGGGACTTACTTAACACAGTACTGTTTAGATCAAACAGCCAAACGGTACTTACTTTAGGAATAATCCGTATTTGCCTACGTCTGTCCTAGAATTAATTTTGGTGAAGAGATTTCTAGTATTTGACTACTCAATAACCGTGACAGGACAAAAGACTTAACTATCCACAACAGACATCGATTTGCCAAAAATGGGCCATATTTCGATGTATTTCTACCTAAATAACATTTCGCTGGTTAAGACAATGTTAGTTTTACAGTATCGGATGGACATCGGTAACATATTTTTTAGACCTATGCATCGAGATAGTCCAGATGTGGCCATAGAGACAAGTCAATGTCCAATAAATCATTTCATTGAGTATTATTTATGGGTATCGGACAATTTGTATTGTCACATATTCATTTCAAGTAAACACAGAGAAAACGAAACTGACGTCGTCCCAAAAAACTGGATTGGATGAGATTTATGTTCATGGACTGTACTTCAATTTGTGGGAATTTTGTTTTTATGTCTTTATCATTCTTTTGATGGATTGAAGGTGGAGAAAACAGAGGTTGTGTGTAGTAGAGAGCTGAGAGGTTGTGAGTAGTAGAGAGCTGAGAGGTTGTGAGTAGTAGAGAGCTGAGAGGTTGTGTGTAGTAGAGAGCTGAGAGGTTGTGAGTAGTAGAGAGCTGAGAGGTTGTGTGTAGTAGAGAGCTGAGAGGTTGTGTGTAGTAGAGAGCTGAGAGGTTGTGTGTAGTAGAGAGCTGAGAGGTTGTGAGTAGTAGAGAGCTGAGAGGTTGTGTAGTAGAGAGCTGAGAGGTGTGTGTAGTAGAGAGCTGAGAGGTTGTGAGTAGTAGAGAGCTGAGAGGTTGGAGTAGTAGAGAGCTGAGAGGTTGTGAGTAGTAGAGAGCTGAGAGGTTGTGAGTAGTAGAGAGCTGAGAGGTTGTGAGTAGTAGAGATCTGAGAGGTTGTGAGTAGTAGAGAGCTGAGAGGTTGTGAGTAGTAGAGAGCTGAGAGGTTGTGAGTAGTAGAGAGCTGAGAGGTTGTGAGTAGTAGAGAGCTGAGAAGTTGTGAGTAGTAGAGAGCTGAGAGAGGTTGTGTGTAGTGAATGTCACAGAGGTTGTGAGTAGTAGAGAGCTGAGAGGTTGTGAGTAGTAGAGAGCTGAGAGGTTGTGTGTAGTGAATGTCACTGAGACTGTGTGTAGTGGATGACACAGAGGTTGTGGGTAATAGTACACATAGAGGTTGTCTGTAGTGGATAATAAACCTGTGTGTAGTAGATAGTAAACCTGTGTGTAGTGGACAGTATACCTGTTTGTTGTGGACAGTAAACCTGTATGTAGTAGATTGTAAGGCAGTGTGTAGTGGTTAGTAAACATGTGTGTAGTGGACAGTGTTTGTTGTGGACAGTAAACCTGTGTGTAGTAGATTGTAAAGCAGTGTGTAGTGGATAGTAAGTGTGTGTAGTGGATAGTAAGCATGTGTGTAGTAGATAGTAGAGATGTGTGTAGTGGATAGTAAGCATGTGTGTAGTGGATAGTAAGCATGTGTGTAGTGGATAGTAAGCATGTTTGTTGTGGATAGTAAGCATTGTGTAGTAGATAGTAGAGATGTGTGTAGTGGATAGTAAGCATGTGTGTAGTGGATAGTAAACCTAAGTGTAGTGGATAGTAAGCATGTGTGTAGTGGATAGTAAACCTATGTGTAGTGGATAGTAAGCATGTGTAGTGGATAGTAAGCATGTGTGTAGTGGATAGTAAACCTATGTGTAGTGGATAGTAAGCATGTGTGTAGTGGATAGTAAGCATGTGTGTAGTAGATAGTAGAGATGTGTGTAGTGGATAGTAAGCATGTGTGTAGTGGATAGTAAACCTATGTGTAGTGGATAGTAAGCATGTGTGTAGTGGATAGTAAACCTATGTGTAGTGGATAGTAAAGCTGTATGTGTTGTTGAGGACATGATATGTATGTGTTGTTGAGGACGTGATATGTATGTGTTGTTGAGGACATGATATGTATGTGTGGTTGAGGACATGATATGTATGTGGTTGAGGACATGATATGTATGTGTTGTTGAGGACATGATATGTATGTTGTTGAGGACATGATATGTATGTGTTGTTGAGGACATGATATGTATGTGTTGTTGAGGACAGGATATGTATGTGTTGTTGAGGACGTGATATGTATGTGTTGTTGAGGACATGATATGTACGTGTTGTTGAGGACATGATATGTATGTGTTGTTGAGGACGTGATATGTGTGTGTTGTTGAGGACATGATATGTATGTGTTGTTGAGGACGTCATATGTATGTGTTGTTGAGGACGTGATATGTATGTGTTGTTGAGGACATGATATGTGTGTGTGGGGACATAACTTTACTTTGATCAGTGGGCCTCTGACAAACCCTAAGCTCTGCTGACCTTCTCCTTCCAAAAAAACATTCTTAAACATAATGATAAACTTCTAAAGCAGCCCTTCCCCAGGGCTCGTGACCACTCAAGTGCCCCCCCCCCGAGGTTCACCTTTGAACATTAAAATAATCCACTGGGCTGATTGTGGCGTGAGGTAAAAGGCCACATCATCAAAAGTTTTTTTTTTTAAATCAAAGAGGAAATACTCCTCCTCCCTCCATCCCACACCCCTTCCCAACCCTGCGACTCAAGATAGAGACAGGAAGTCTGAAAGACAATGATTTAAAGATATCAGACAGATTTGTCACATTCATTTTCTACATGAGTAACTTTAGCTGAGGCAATCAGAGAACTTTATTTTTGTTTTTTTTAATTTAGAAAGCCACTAGCCGGCCATTTTCCAAGACCTTTTTATATCGTGTTACTTTGTTTAGGCATGCTGTGTGTTGTTGTTGTTGTTGTTAGAAGGTTTCTAATTTAGCGCATTTCTGTCAACAATCTCAGTTTTAATTCAACTATAACAAACCCCCCCCACCCCCAGTCCCCCTCACCACCGGACTTGTCGTTTGCTGTCTATCACTGATTTGACAGACATTACTTACAGCCTAGTTAAAAAAGAATTTAATGAGATCATTTCACGTTGTTTAAGGTCTTGAAAAGTTCACAGGACAATCCTTATGGCAGAAAATAGCTGGCGGATGTTTAATATTCAAATGAATAGACGCAGAATTGATATTCTAATAAATGAAGAAAAAAATGATATTGTTATGTATTGAGAAACAGTAAAATTATAAAGTGATGATTTAATAACCAAGACATGGGGAAGTAATAATAATGTAATGACCAGACAGGGGGAAGTAATAATGTAATGACCAGACAGGGGGAAGTAATAATGTAATGACCAGACAGGAGGAAGTAATAATGTAATGACCAGACAATAGGAATAAATAATGTGATGACCAGTCATGGGAATGTAATAATGTACTGAAAAGACAGATATAAGTAACAATAAAAATAATAAGTCAAAATCTAATGACTAAAATGCAGCTATTATATTTATATATGTCTCTGTGTGTGTATTTAATAGTCTGTTGTTTACTTTTCTCTCAAAATATGAATATATCGGAAATTTCATAAATAGTAAATGCTATTATTTATATATAAAGTAAGTAATTGATAAAGTAGGATGAAACCAATGAAGCTAATTGAAATGTTCAGTTTCCTGTTTATTTATGTAAGCATTAGTTCATGTCACTGGTTCATGTCTGTCAATGTTACATATTTGGGCAGAACATAAAACCACTTAAAGACAGAGGGCTATGTGAAAGTGATTCTTGTTACTATCAATGAAAATAAAAGACGCCACACATAGCTTAAACTGAGCACGAACTGTACAAAGTAAACAATAGTCCGGAGTCCTCTCTGGGGTGTCATTTGTGTCCAGTAGTGTCCACATACCACCGGGATAAGATGGATTAGGGGAAAAAACGTGATATATATATATATATATGCATATATATATATGCAGTGCTTTTTTTGTGCCGGTACGCACCGGTACAGCGTCCCAGCAACTTTTTCAATGTGGGTAAAAAAATTATTACTTTTGTTGTATTTTAACGTTTATTATTAATTTATTATATTATTAATCTGTCAAAATTTAATTATATTAAAATAGTATCTTTGCAGCTGTGGTTTAGCTTGCATCGAGGTGCGAACTGGTTGTTAAAAGTTAGGCAATCCATCACTGAGTACCGGCACCTATTTTTTTTCTACAAAAAAGCACTGTATATATGTATATATAAAAAACTTTAAGAAAAAATAGACTTTTATTCAAATGGTTTAGAAGTTTAGATCATATAGGCCTACACATTTATAGATGTTATATTGACTACAAAAGTGTAAGCGCCACAATGTATTAAATTGTTTCGTTTATTTCTGGCCCCTACGCTTTTTATTTTATTTTCGTTTTTTTTAATTTTTTTGTTATATTTTGATTTTATATTTTTAAGCGTTAAAGTATTTATTATCTTAGTTTTGTTTGTAAAGTTTAATTTAAAAATAAAAGAAAATCGAGCGCTTATTTAAAACACAAATCTTTTTAGATGACCACTCGACAGTGCCGTAGCGAGCTCAACTCGCGCCGGTGCACATTGCCTTTTTAATACTTTTTTAGCACCCCCCCCCAATTCGAAAACCATGTAATATTATATGCCATTTGGCACTTCTTTTTGAATAGCGCCCGGGGCATTGATGTCCCTCCCTTGCCCACCCTCGCGCCTTTGCATCTGGCTTGATGTCGTTTTGATTGGCTGCTGTAACATATGAGTATAACATTTTGAACAATACTGAAATGAGGGTTGTTTGATATTGAGACATTTATAATTGAAGAGATTTGAAACAGCAAAGCTATTCAGTGTGGAATTAATTGTAGAGATTAGGAGAATAATTGACGGACTCATAGAGACAGTTCAAACTGTACAAATATAAGACTGAACCAATCAGATTGATGCAAACCCGAATCACAGAAAGACCGATAAAAAGATAGGTAGATAGATAGATAGACTGTTAGATAGACTGATAGATATATGGACGGACAGATACATGGATCTATTAATGGATACATGGATAGATAGATGGTTCTATGTATGTATGAATAGATAAATAGATAGAGTGATAGAAATATTGATTGATAATTCTAGAATGGACAGATCTTTAAAAAGATTAGATGTAAAAATAGATAGATAGATAAATAAATGATCTATGGATAGATAGATAGATAGATAGATATATAGATAGGTAGATAAATGGTCTATGGATATATAGGTAGATGTATAGACAGGTAGATTTATAGATAGGTAGAGATTTATGGATAGGTAGGTAGATAGACTAAAACAGGCCCTAACTATGAATCAGGAAGATAAACATGACTACAGTTGACTGTTTCTATATACTGATTTTCATTTAGTTTATACACTTATTGATCAATTGTTGGTTTTCAAGTGAAAATAAATACAGCCGTTATATAAAAATGTAATGTTTTTGATCACACAATATCATTACAAACAGATTCCCTTCATAGGCTGAAATAATAGTGATCTTGTGGAGATGAAGAACGCCTTACTACCCCTGAGCTAGAAAATCAAGAAGCTTTTTTTTTTTGAAACTGGAGAAAAATTGAAACTTTTAAATAAATAAATTAAAAAAAACTGATGCTATTTTGGTAGCCATTAGAAAGCAAGCGACGTCAGCCCGCTCTGAACTAGTGAGACTTGTTGCCTGACAGACATTAATGGCAGGGAATGACGTCATAAATCTCAGCTAGGTTGGATGAGAAAGATGGTCTCCCTTAAACTGGCCTTCAAGTATACGTATATCAACAGTTAAGGCCTCATTGTAAGCATGGTTTAAATTTAATACGTGGTAAATGAGCAGCGGCTGAATTTGGTTCGTGGAATTATACAATGCTTTCAATCAGAGACCTATACACGTTGATCAGACAATGAAAATGAGCAAATAATATATATATATTTTTTATGCGTATCAAGATTATGTGTGCATAGGCAGAACAGTTTTTATGGTTTAGAGTAAGACAAACAAGACCTCTGCCCTTCCTGTACGAGTTTCTATCATGATCCCATCAGGGCCCGAACGCTACTTTTGTCTAAGGCCCCATAAAATATGCTAAAGCCTCTGAGTAGGATCCCAAAGTATCTGTGAAAGTCCAGGTACTCTATCATTTCAGCCTTTGAGTGCCATATACTCTTTCTTTCAGCCTGTGAATGGTCAGGTACAACATCATTTTAGCCAGTGAATTGCCAGGTACTCTATCATTTCATCCAGTGAACGGAAAATTTTCGTTAGGAAGTTGTTTGATCAATGTCATCACTTTTACATATTTGACTTTTTTTTTAGTAGTTTCAATTTTTTTTGTTTCAATGATGTGCGAGTGTTTGTTCTTAAATAGTGTAACTAAATTATACACATGTTATTAAAACTGGAAAGCTGAAAAGCTGCAACTCTGTGTTTTCTTATGACAATACACCTGAGGTTCTCAACCGGTGTTACGCGTACCCCAGGGGTTAGGGGAATGTTTGTGCAGCTAAGATCCCCCTCCCTCCTGCAATCCTCATTTATTTTCATGTCTTATTTGACTGATTTGAATTTCAGCCATTCTGCTTGAGAGGGTGGTGTGGGGAAGGGAAGGGGGGGGGGGAGGAAGTTGCGTGTTTGGAAAGGTTTGTTTTCACGGGCTCCAAGACTAAATTAATTTTTTTGCCCTGACCCAAACATCACGCAGTAGGGCCCCTTCAGTGGAACCCCACTTCCTCCACACACACACCCCCCCCCCCACATCCCGACTTGACATCCTGCCCTTTAGTTTTTTTTTTTTTTCCTGCTTACACAATCGGTACTGTGGGACTAAAACCACACCTTTCCCCCCCCCCCCCAACACTCAATGTCTCTAGTTGTCAGCTTCTTCTCTCACACACAAAGATCTATAATGCACTTCAACGACGACAATCCAGAAACAGACGCAAAAATGTTAAAAATAAGACAAACATCTTCAAAGATCTTCATCAAGATTACCAGTCACCAGTGAGTTTACAAAGCTGTCTGCTCGCCCCCCCCCTTTCTCTCCACCCCCACCCCCCAGATTAAATAAACAACAGCCGCTACACAACCAAGATTAAGACAGACTCTTTTGTTTTTTCTTATTCAGAATTTTTTGACCTCTTTCTTTTTACTCGCTGATGTCCCTTTATTTTCAAAACTTTCATTTTTTCCCCGATCCCTAAAGAAATTTAATCAAAGGGAAATGCTTTCAAAATCTGTTTTTTTCCCTTCAATTCATTATGATATTTATTATTTGGCTGCTGGTCGCGGTTTATATCCTTTAAATACATAATCGTCTAACCGACTCTAACTTATGCGCGTGTCTCCCTCAGGTAGTTCTCATATCGTGCGGTGTTTGCGTTGTATTTAAGGATGTTCATATAATTAAAAGCCAAATGTTATTTTCTCTTACAGTATTTCATACATTTCTTTGCTATTTCTGTTCATATCGTATTCTGTTCATGGCAACAATAAAGGCCACACGTTCTTTTCTGTTGCAGTATTTCGTGTATTTCTTTGTTATCCCTTCTGTCGGATATCGTTCAGCCAGCTTCAGCAGGATTTTCCACTAGTTTTATAATATAGTTTTTTTTTTCCCACTGTTCAAAATTATTTTGAAAAAAGGACTCTAAGGTTTTGCATCTCAATGTGCAGGGACAACAAAAAATATGGGCAAACAAAATAAAATGACATCTTATATTCATCCATCTTTATTATTTGGATTTGATGGGAGAAACTGTTGATTCCAGCCATCATTCTCAACATCAATTCAATTTATATGTCTCTTCTGTTTATCCAACCGTATGTCTCGATTGATCGATCTATTCCACCGTATGTCTCTATAGATCCATTTATCAAACCGTATATCTCTATTAATCGATTTATTCGACAGTATAACTCTATTGATCGATCTATTCGACAGTATAACTCTGTTGATCAATCTATTCGACAGTATAACTCTATTGATCGATGTATTAGACAGTATAACTCTATTGATCGATGTATCAGACAGTATAACTCGATCTATCCAATCAACGTCAATTTTGTAGTCGATTTATTCCCGTGTGAAACAATCCACTACCAATCCACTATCAATTCCCCACCAATCTACTACCAATCCACTATCAATCCACTCAAAATTCACTACCAATCCACTATCAATTCCCAACCAATCTACTACCAATCCACTACCTATCCACTCCATATTTACTACCATCCACAAACAAATATACTACCAATCCACTCCCACACTCCACTACCAACCCACCACCAAACCTCTACTTATTTACTATCCCAATCATTGGGTGAATATCCTTCAGACTCATATTTCAGATGGACGTCTGTCAATTTTATTTTTATCTTTAATAACTTTATACCTTTCCTCTCTTTAATCATTTCAACAGATATAGACTTTACATTCAACTACCGGTACGTATACCAGTATTATTTAAACAGTAGCAATGTCTCAATCGTTTATCAAACAGTGACATTTTGGCATTAATTCACCATCTCTTGATGTCCAAAGCAGGTGCAGTAATTATTTCACCACTTGGTTCGGGACTAACTGTCCACTCCCCGTCCCTGGACACAACAGACAGCCGATGACCTATTCAGCCAATCTGAGATGACCATCAAAGTCCTTGGTAAGTCTTCGGTTACCCAAGTTCA
Source organism: Bulinus truncatus (assembly GCA_021962125.1). Classification (NCBI taxonomy): domain Eukaryota; kingdom Metazoa; phylum Mollusca; class Gastropoda; family Planorbidae; genus Bulinus; species Bulinus truncatus. The sequence goes on from JAGDYQ010000095.1 coordinate 317,201, forward strand.
TTATGGCCGGATGCGGCCAGAACGTCGGAACTTAATACTCGTTTGGTCAACAAATGGACTTTGATTGGACTTTCCACTTCCAGCTTCGTTTGACAAGAGACGAATGAGTATGTAGAGAGACAGACAGTACCAGTAGAGTATTTAGAGGGGAGAAAGAGAGTGAGAAAACCAAAGATTTGTCATTTTGTAAGAGCTGAACTTTTACACAGTATATATAAATGTGCTCTACTTTAGATCTACTGTCAGTCACACAATGCAAGGGATTCATATAACATACGGCAATACCTTCGTTCTTTAGATGAGCCTAGAGCAGGGCTTCTTAAACTATGGGGCGCGACCCCATTTGGGGTCGCGTAGCGAAATTCTGGGGTCGCGAGAGAGAAAATTCAATTTAACAGAAAATGTTTTTTTACTTGTAAAACATTAGTTTATTTTTCTTTTATATTTGTATGGGGTCGTCAAGAAACTCGCAATCATAAATGGGGTCGTGAATTACAAAAGTTTAAGAAGCCCTGGCCTAGCGCAGCGATACACAAATAATGAATTCTCTGGGGGACATTTTAAAATATTAGTGTACAGACGATGATGTTTCCTACACAGAATATGTATTATATAAATCGCATCGCTATTTATGAAGCGCGTCGCTATTAACTAAGCGAACCGATATAAAACGCACCGCTTTTCATAAAGCGCACCGTTATTCATAAAGCGCACCGTTATTCATAAAGCGCACCTCTATTTAGAAACTACATCGCTCTTTATAAAGCGCATCGCTGTTTATAGTTTTACCATTGGCTATAATAACGCCATTATTATTATTCGCCTTCTAATAGTGTAAACACCTAAACAGTGGTGCACACCGAGTTTACAGATAGACAACTATGAAGGTTAATACGGGGGGAAAAATCGATCATATTGAAGATGCGCATTCTGTATAATGCGAGACAACTGGCTTAGTCTAATACTTCAAAGGCTGTGTACAACTAAAGATGAATCTAGTGCGCACCATACAAGGTAACGGTGCATAAGCTAAACTAGGTGTGTTTTGCACCGCTGAAAGGGTCATATATGTGAGGATAAAAATCTTTATACCGGACGCTCTATTATATTACAGAATCACAGTGACGCAGCTCTCGGGTTCTCCGGTGGCCCAAGGCAGAGGCGCTGTCATGTTAGAGCCCCTGGTTTCTCCACATGATGGCCGTTATTTAAAGAACGTTTTTATGTGTACCTGTGTGCACCAGTAGGTGTTATTCAGCTTAATATGTTTTTTATAATCTTTAGATTATTACACCCATAATGAATGGCACTATGCTAAATCAATCCCTTGTACAAGAAGCCTTTACTATGCCCGAATAGAGATAGTTTACAACAACCAATAATAATGAAACATAACCACAGTAGAATAAGATTATTTGTTTCTTTTTTATTACAATTTCGTCAATTTTTTTTTTCATTTTTTGATTCTTTCCAGCTACGTTTTAATGTGAATACCACTTTACAGCTATGTATTAATTTGAATATCACTTTACAGCTATGTATTAATTTGAATACCACTTAACAGCTATGTATTAATTTGAATACCACTTTACAGCTATGTATTAATTTGAATACCGCTTTACAACTATATTTAGTCATATTATATCCGGAACTTCATAATGTGTTTAACGTAGACAGTCTAAAACTATTAAATAAATGTTACTATCTAGGGTCGCTGTAACTATGGCTCCGTTATTCATTTACTTTTTTTGCAACGACCGGCCAAATTTAATGAGTGACGTAATACCACCTAAGAGGAAACGAGATTACATTCTACACATGTTAGGAAAGGTTGAATTGGTTTTCAAAATATATTATTCTGTTTATTTATTCTATTCGGTTTATTTTTTTTTTTTTTACAAGTCTTTATGATTTGTTTCGTTAAGTAGGTGTTATAGAGTCCATCTTTGTTTCTTGGGGGAAAAAAAATATCACGTTGCAAGCTAATAATACATTCCGAACGTTCTCATCGATTTCAAGGAATGTTTGAGATGGAAGTCTGCTTCTGCTGGTCCATGTCCTCTGGCAACTTAGAGCGGTTAGCTGTCTGTAGTTGGAATACCGAGGCATTAGACTAATTGGGCAGATAGGATGGTCAAATAGAAAGATTGTGGGTGTGTGTGGGGGGGGGGGAGCGTGTGTAGGTAAACATGGGAGAAAACCAAATTAAAATGTGTTGTTGTTTTTTTTTTTGGCGACCGTTTAGTTATAAAGGTGAGATGTCTGATGTATCAAGCAGTGGCGCCGAGGGCCAACACGGGCCTTAGGGCAGTACGTCATTGCGGGGCCCCTTAATAAAAAATAAGTCGTGAAAAAATTTGACATGGTCGGGGCGGCCTTACAGATGCGGGCCCTCCCCTCCCCGCTCGGCGTGCTTGGTATCAAGTATCGAGAAGATTAATGTGTTACTGTGTGACGTAGTGTTTGCAAATACGCTTTACATTGCGACACTGTGACGTTGACTATGAAATAAACTACGGCATTATGTTTGTCATGCTGATAACATGAGTATAGCTTGATTGTAACATGATTATAGCTTGATTATAACGTGATTATAGTTTTTTTAATAACATGATTATAACTTGACTATATTATGATCATAGCTTGATTATAACATGATTATAGCTTGATTATAACATGATTATAGTTGTTTTTTTAAACATGATCATAGCTTGATTATATTATGATCATAAGCTTATTTATAGCATGATAATAGATTGGTTATAGCATGTGGCATGATGTAGACTTTGAGATCTGGTTGTAGTCAATCACGGATAATCAGGTTATCAATAACAGGGCAGCCAGATTGGATAATTTATATCCAGATCCAGATAATTTCTCAGTTAATTGGTATTTCAAAAAAATACTGTCAATTAATTTTTTTTTTTTACTTTCGATTAGATACAAAACCGTGACTTTTTAATTAATTTCTTGAGACTTATTTACGAGAAGGTATACTGGTAACCCTGCCGAATGTGTGTATTTCTCAATTATATGCAGTAGCTATAGACGTCTATGAAAATTATATATCAGTATAAATGTATTTTATTAATGTCTTTTAATCTCTCTTTCTGTATGTCTGCCTCTCTATTTTAAAAATAGATTTATTTTAAATGATCTGACCATAATGTCTGTGTGTCGACCAAATCAATCGTCATTGTTAGTAGCAGTCACACAGTAAAAGATACAAGTCTACGGTGTTAATTTTTAAAGTTTTCATCTTAGCTTTTTGTATAGATATGTGTTTCATTGTGTCTTTGCGTACATATATGTGTGTATGTGTATGTGTGTGTGTGTCTAAGTATTTTTACTGCCGAAATCTTCTTTTCTTGAACCAATGATGAAACTGTCTGCAATGCCTTCGGGCCAGTTAAAGAGACGCTGGTTTCAAATCCCTAAAAACTTGATCAGGGACTTCGAGATCACATGACAGCAGGGACGGGCAGATAGTGGGTTAATTAGACATGAGTGAAGTTGAAATGAAGAATGATAACAACTTTAACAACAACAACATAAGAGAAACATCCCCCCCCCCAAAAAACCCCTTAGGGACAGCAAGATATGTCAACAAGACATTTTAAATTAGACTTGTTAGTGGCAACAGGCAAAGAAAGAAAGAAAAAAAAAAAACTATGGGGTATTGGTATCATTTGGAAGTTGATGGTGTTTGCGGCCAACGGTCAAGCAAGTGGAGACCTATACGATATGTTTTTAGAGATCTGGTGTATATCTCTTGATTCACTGCTGGGACTGTCCTGTAGTACTCATTATTTTGTATCCCCTCCCACCATATCTCAGTCTTCAAGGACCATCAAGTAGGACTAAGTAATAGGATCCCTTTTAAGTCTGGAACTGAAGCACCACCTCCCACCCCCTACCCCCCCCCCCAACATTAGGATTGGGTTTACCAAGAACTTAACCCTTGATTATTGTCCGATGTAACACTTACAATACGTCCCTATTATTTACTGATATTTTACATGCCGTTACATATATTTTTTTCTTCTTAATCAGTAAGTAAAGATTAATTTCAGATTTTTGTTTCGCCGTTTGGCCGTTATGAAGCATTGTTCCGCTTGTCTATAGTAGTTACTACTACACTGGCTAGACCAGTCTAACCTCATGGACTCACATGGGCGCTTGTCCATAGGTCATCCCCCCTCCCCCCCCCCCCCACACACACGTATGGTGACATAATACAGAGTAATAATATTAAAATGTTCTCATTGGTGTTTCCTGGGGTGGGGAGGGGGGGGGGCGTAGGGTTTGACCGAAAGCCAGAAATGATGTTTCGGTCAGCCTTGCAGGAATTTCCACTTCTTAATACTTCTTTCTCTTAAGCCGGTTAATCTGAGATCCGGATAATGGCTAACAAAATAGCCACGTGTCTGCCATATTCAGGACACGCTCTAAATCTTTCAACGTGCAGTAAGGATGTAATGTAATGTAATTTGGACTAAAATGTAATTTGGTCTACAAAGTAATTCGGGCTAAAATGTAATAGGGCATAAAATGTAATTGGGTTTAAAATGTAATTGGGCAAAGAATGTAATTGAGCTTAAATTTAATTGGGCCTAAAATGTAATTGGGCCTAATATGTAGTTGGGTTTAAATTTAATTAGGTCCAAAATGTAATTGGCCAAAAAATTTACTGTGTTATCAATGTTTACAGCCGCATTTTTTTCAGACACGCTAAAAATTCTAAAGAGACTAGCAACTACGTTATGTGAGCAACATATTCTGGTATTGTTTTTTGTTGTTGTTGTTGTTGTTATTACCGTCAAAGTTCAAATGTCTAAGCTCGCCAACAATTGTCCATTCAACCAGACGACCAAAGGACCCAATTTCGGCCTCGAGGAAACGAAAATGAAGGGTGTTATTCTCTCTGGAGAAGAGGGGTGAGGGGTTGGAGTGGAGTGGGTGAGGAGGGGGGGGGAGAAGGGGACGCGGATTTCCAGGTCCGGAATAAATTTGTTCATTGAAAAGTTTCCGCCTGGTCGAGTTTTGCGAGTCGATGGTCTGCCCCTGTAAAGAGCGGAGGCGATGTTTGGAAGAAAGATCTTGATGTCGTTGGGCCGTTGGGTCTAGCGGCCAGGGTGGGGAGGGGGGCGTTTAGCTGTAAGTAGTACTGAAATTAGGGTCCGATGAACACGTTGATCGTTGAGGCTTAGCTCAAGAGATTAAGTCCTTTCATCTTATTGTTGCCTCCGGATCTTTTATGGACCCCCCCCCCTTCCTTTCCCCCCATACACAAACACTTACTGGCAGCGACCAAGCCTCCAACGTAATACTTATTGTGACTTCCAGCTAATGATGAAAAGGAGAGGAAGACAAGGTCATCAAAGGTCAAAGTTGGTCCAGAACTATGATACCGGATTTCCGGTATGAAATATGTGTGGAGCTATTCATCACATTAAAAGTGATAGGTCAGACGTATGTAGTTTCTGTCTAAAAATAAAGTCGAGTAGATTATATATTTTATTTACCGTAGGTGACTCGAAGCCAAAATGTTGTAAATGTTTATTAATATATAACGTCTTGTAAATATAATCAGTTGGGATAATTGTAGGGTTTGATGGGTGAGCGGCTATTTGGTAGGAAGCCAGATATTCTGTGGGTTGCGTGTTCGACTCCGGTCACCCACTATTTCTCCCGTAGTGCCTCCATGGCCATTGCACAGTCGGTTGTGGTTGAGAAAAAAGAAGGGCTCTGCAAGAAAGTTCCTTAAGTGGCTTAAAGGATCTAATACATAAACATTTCATCCCCTGTTTATAAAAAAAATAACTTGCGGTCAAAACTAGCTGACCAATAAAAATAAATAAATAAAAGAGGCGAGCATATGTCTCGTTTGGAACCTCCATGGCTACTGCATCGTCGAGTGTGGTCTGCGATATTTGATAGTGGGCACGTTTTACGAAACCAGCAGAGGTTCATAAGATGCTGATGTACAGGTTGTATGGGAATATTGAGTGGATATGATGACAAAATTTCAGTATATCAAGTCATGTGAGGTCATGGTGTCCAACACTGTTGCACTTTCCAACCTCTCCCCTCCCGAAAAAAAAAGACAATACGTGCGCAAACAAAATAGGAGAGAGTGAGAGAGAGAGGGGAATATTAAAAGAATGCCGCCATAAAATATCGGACCCCTAACAAACTCTGACAATTCCGGGCCCTACTCCGCCCAGAAAATTAATACACCATTGACAGGGCTATCATACGACTCGCAGCCATGACGAGTGTCTGGATTGTGAAAGTTATCGGGATGCATAATTTTGACACAGTCTAGACTTCTAGAGATAGACAGACCCTACTTGATCTTTCAAAACGACCTTACTGTACGGAATAATGTGAATGACCGATATTAAAAAATTTTCTTAGCCCTAATGGGCCATCGGGTCAGATTAATTTTTTAATTCATCTGTTTCTATAACCTCGGAATATGAACGGATTGTTTGGTTAGCACAACGCCCATCCGGCTTTTACTTCCCCAACCTAAGTCAGGAACCCATTTAAAGCTGGGTGGACTTGTGGGACGACTTTGAAACAGTGCGAAAAATTACCATGGCTCTCATGGAGGATCGAACCCAGGACTCTAAGGTCGACAGTTGAGTATGTACACTACTCGACCATCCACCGCACTGAATCACTCGTATACACTCAAGCTAATGACGTCATTTACATAATAATTCAAGGAATGTAATATATGAGATGAGATTATCCGATTATGAAAATTTTATTTGCAATCTTTTGAAAATGTTCCAAGAAATGTGTTCATGTTCTATAAGAACGATGTTCAGAATAAACTAAAAAATAAAACCGGAAAATGAAAGAGAATTATATATATAAAGCGTAGAAAGAAAACGATGAAACGATGCGTTAAAAAACTTCTGATTGGCCAAACACACCAATCACGTGAGCCAATCACGGTTTGTTATGCTATACTGCGAGAAAAAAGTAAGCGAAGAAATTATTCCACAGGGGCGAGGGTGTTGAATTAGCTGAGGCGCTAAATATATCCGTTGGGTGAGTGGGTGCTGGGTGGAGAAGGGCTAAATATATCCCATGAGCTGGTGAGTGCTGGACAGGAGCCGTTCGAAATGAGGGTGAGGATGATATTGGTTGTTGTTTTTTTTTATTATCTTTAACCCGGTCAAATTAAGAGCAATTGCATTAACGTGAAATGATGAATCTAATTTGTTTGCTTCTTTGGGTGGTTAATTATGCAATCAGGCCAAGGTCGTTTTGAGATTGTTGCCATTGCTTCAATGGGTCAAGGTCATTGTGTGTGTGTATGTTAGTATGGGTGTGTGTGTTTTTTTTTTTTTGTAATTTATGCACACATTTCTACGACCACAGGTTTTTAAATTAACTGATATCGTCTCCCCCCCCCCCCCACCGATTCCATTTTGTAGACATATTTGTTTTTTTGTTGTTTTTTTTTAATTTCGTAATCAGTTCATGTGGTTCTTGTTTCAAATTCAAAAACCAGAAAAATTCAAACTTTGATAAAATAAAAAAAATATAATTGTTTATGAGGTTACCTAACTCATTGCAAATTTATTTTAAAAAATCATTGTTCTTTATGGTATTTGAAATGGCAAAATAACAAAGAAATACTCTATCATAATTATTTAAAGACAAACTATATGGGAATGTTCAATAATTCATCAGTTTCATTACTTCAGAACTGCAAGCTAGGTAAGTGTCTCCGCGAGCAATCGGGAAGGTAAATTTCAAACTAAATTTGACCAGATAGGTAGGTATCTGACCAATGTCCATCTATGGTCGTAATATGTGAGTGCAGGCCAAATATTTACTCACCCTGTTTACAACACACTGACCAGACTGGAAACTGACCGATTTCCGCCTAAGGAACATATGAACACGGGCTTAAAATATTTACTCACCTTGGTGATATCGCACATGATGATCCCTTGAGCGAAGCCGACGTAAGCCGCAGAGAACCATGCCAGGATCCAGCGGGGGTCGGTGATACACTGTTTGATCTCCCTGAAACGGTCCCTCCACGATAGGATTCTTCTCTGAAGCACCGTGTCCGGGCTCTCGAAGAATATCAGCACCGCCCCCATGGCTACCACGCTCATGCACAGGTAGATCAGGGTCAGGAGCTGGTAGAAGTTGACTGGGGGCGAGGGCTCCGTGGTGCGACGGGCCTGGATGGGGATGAAAGGGAGGGTGTACGTCCATTTCTCGCTCCTCAAGAGTTTTTCCGAGGCGGACGATGATGATGATGCTGAGGAGCCGGAGGAGGACGAGGAAGAGGAGGCGTTGGCCTTGTTGACCATGACCCAGTCCTCGCTGCAGTGGAACTGGGAGACGGAGATGAGGCCGGAGCTGAGGAGGTTGCCCAGGATCTGGGCCGAGTGGATGGTGATGATGGTCACCGTCTGGAACAGCCGGAGCGACTTCTGCGGGGTCATGCGGGTGGCGGCCGAGTATTTCAGGCCGTAGTTCAGCAGGAGCATGTCCTGGACGGCCCAGAAGGCGGGCTGGCAGAGCCCCACAAGGCAAGAGGATGGCAGGAGCGTGTACGCCGAGGGGATCACGTTTGAGACGGAGTACAGGATGTGGAAGAAGAGGGAGGCGAGGAGGAGCGTTTTGGCCTTGACCTTTCGCAGGATGAGGGCAGTGAAGAGGCAGCCTATGATGTAGGAGACGTACATGCACACCAGGGAAACCTTGCCCAGCTGGTTGGGTGCGTGAATGCTTGTCTGAAGATTTCTGGAGATGTAAAGAAATAAGAAATCAAAACACAATAGCTTAGAGATGACAGAATTAAATCAACAGTTTGAAGGAAAAAAAACAGTAAAGTTCCCTTAAGCCCCAAAGGGCTCATCGGGGAATATGAAGTGTAGAATTCATCTGTTTCGGTAACCTCGACATATGAAGGGATTGTGTGGTTAGCACAACGCCCAGCTGCCTTTACTCCCCCAACTTAAAGTCAGGTACCCATTTAAAGCTGGGTGGATTTGGGGGACTTTCACCAGGACACGAAAAAGTTCCAAGGTTCTCACTGGGATTCGAAACCGGGACACTCCTGTCGACAGTCAAGCGCTCTACACCACTCGACCACCCGTCCCCAACTCTCAAAAATTAAAAATAATAATTTTTTTTTATCAACGGTATGTCTGACAGCAACATTAGCGAACATATGAAACAATTGATGGAAATAGAAAAATAAATGTATTTCGTTTTGTTTTTTTTAGTCTTAGAAAGGTCTAAAATTTTAATTTACTTTAAGAGCCAATTCCCAAATCCACCAGGTATGCCACTGTCTAATTGTATTATTGTAATTTAAAGGAAGATTTCTTTAATGACATCAAAAAAACAAGTTACTTTAAAAAACTATCAGAAACAACAACAACAAAAAAAAAAAAAACTGCCAACTAACAAAATAAGAACTTTTTACTGTAAAACACTTGCATTTTAACTAGCTGTTAACTCTATTGCTTTAACTTAATTTTTTTTTATTCATTCCTTGTAGCAGTTACTCCCCTTTTGAATCTGATTGTGTTGTCGTGCGTCATAAATTGTCTTAAATTTCCCGCCTAAAAAAACAACATGACATTACAGGTAATTATGATTTCTATATTTAGATAAGTCTTTTTTTATTGTTGGCAGCCGTAAAGTTAATGACGCAATTTTAGTCATTAAATCAAATTGAAAATTTATTAAAAAAAATGAAAATAAAATTAAATGAACAATAAAAACTTGTATATAAATCTGTCAGTTATTTTCTAATGTTAAAGGTCAAAAATATAATTTTATTTATTCCTCATGGTCCTATCTCGATTTTAATACAAATGGATGTATTCATTTTGTTATATCAAAGAAATTAAATTATGTTAGTTGTTTTGTAACGATAGACTCGATATTGTTTTGTTTTTGTTATATTTTGTCTGAAAAAATTTGAATCCAGAGGAAAACTGCGGAGAACGGAAATAGCCCCATTGTTTCATGTAGCCAGATTTTTTTTGACGCTTTATGCCAACGACAAAGGAAGTAATGAATTAAAAAAAACCAAAACGGGAGAAGAAATTTAAAATAAACAAGAAGAAAGATTTTGAATATCATATAAAATGATTCATGGCGACTTAAACTTTTCAAATCGTTTTGAAATAAAAAGAAAAACAAAATACATTTCCGGATTATTCTGATGGCTGGTCTTAATTTTATTTTTTTTAAAAATATCTTGTCCATGAAATTGAAATAGACTCTCATCACATCTAAAATACACCCAAAGACACACACGCACGCGCACACACACACACACACGAATCATAATCATACAAAGCTCCTCGCATTGATCAGAAAATCAATTTACTAAATTGAAAATGTTCATACCATAACGAAATCAAAACACCGTAGTTGTACCATTACGGGGTGTTATTTCTTGTATTTTAATTATTATTTATTAGCTGTACCCTGCAAAACCTTTGCATAGAGTTATATCCCTTTAGGCTTGGTCGGTAGGTTGGGTTATTTTTGGTATCGGGCAGATCCATCATTTTTTTCATGATTGTATTTTAAACTGCAATACTGTTGTATTAATTCTTTACTTTCGATTTAATGCAGTACCCACACCGCTAATATCTATAAAATTCCACTCTAGACGTGAAGATGGACACAATTTGTCTTTAAAAAGAAACGAGTCTTATCCTAATGCTTGCCTGCTTGCCCTTGTTTATTTGTAAAACGGATCATTTGAAATTTGTTGGATAGACTTTTGAAAACTTTAATGAATCTGCCTAATACATTTAATAAAGTATTTGTCAGAACCGTTCCTACGTATCTGGGCTCTATCCATGGGCGTCGCTATGAATTTTTCCAGGGGGGGGCAAAAGTTTTCCGGGGGGGGGGAGCAAATAACAGCTTTATGACATTTTTTTTAAATGTAAGGGGGGGGGGTGAGCAAATGCCCCCCTCTTATATGACATTTTTTCAAAATGTAGGGGGGGGGCTAATGCCCCCCCCCCTTGCCCTCCCCCCCCCCCCCATGAATACGCCCATGGCTCTATCTCCAAAAAGTCTTAAGCCTCACAGAACGTTTTCTTTTTTTACAAGGTTTTTCCCACTGTGGGACGCAAGTTGAAAGCTTCTGTTTAGTAACACTCCATAAAGTACAGGCTTCGCAAAGAAGTTCATGGTGACCTCCATAACATCGTAGCTTAATCAAAGTCCTCACGGACGGTCCAGTGGAGGGGGGAAAAGTAGGTCATAGTCCCCCATCTGAGGTTGGTCAAGGGAGACACGATTACTTCCGGACTTGATTGTTAATCTATTCAGACCGAATTTAACCCCATCCCCCCCCCCCCCAGACTTTTTTTTTGAGGAAAGTTCATTGTTTCTAGATTGGTTTTACTCTCATAAGCTGTACGTATGGGTGTGTTAGTATGTGTGTGAGTGTATGTGTGTGTGTGTGTTAATAAGTTAGTGAGTATGTAAGAGGGAGATTGATGGAGAACACATGTGAACCTACATTTATATATATATATATATATATATGTGTGTGTGCGTGTGTGTGTGTGTGTGAGTGTGTGTGGTGTTTTTGTACGCAACTGATCGTCTATTGTACGATGGTACTGTGTGTGTTACGCGTTCGATTCCCAGCAAGTCTACTCAGCTACTTATGTTATCCTTGGTGACTATATATAAACATTCCTCACTCGGTTATGATGCGGATAAAAACATTACATTGGACGCTATTATTAGTTTTTGTTGGATTCAGAGTTCAATGTCTGATCCATACGGGGGACATTGGATAATGGTCACGATGTGTATGGCGGGCTACAAGGATACCGCCTAGAATACCCAACTACCAAAGGGTCTGTATTAGATTGATGTTAAATCTTGTGCTAAGAGAGCACTGTCATGTATGACTTGTTCTTTTGCAAAAGCCCCCGTATATCTGTGCGTCTCGCGTTTAGGGCCCCCAGATATATGTGAAGGTCTCTCGCTAAGGCCCCCGAATATCTGATCAAGTCTCTCGTAAAGGGCCTCCTGATATCTATGAAAGTCTCTCGCTAGAGCCCCTGAATATCCGCGAAAGTCTCTCGAAAGGGCCTCCAGATGTCTGTGCAGGTCTCTCGCTAAGGCCTCCCCGAATATCTGTGAAAGTCTCTCGATAGGGCCCCCGAATATCTGTGCAGGTGCCTGCCTAGGTCATTCAACGACCTAGGAACGGTTCTGTGTGTATGTCTGTATTATGCGCATTAAAGTTTCTGTAAGCGACTTAATACTTTATAGGAATGTCGGACTATGTCTAATTGTTGCTCTAGATACATATGTGTGTGTGTGTGTGTGTATGTGTGTGTGTGTGTGTGTGTGCATCTAATGCCTTTGAACATGAGCAGAAAAAGAATAAGAGGCGAATTTATCATGTGTGAAGAATTCGAATCAGGGGACATTATCTTTTACACGTTATCACACACTAAAGTGCTTTCCTCCCCCTGAATTAGCTCCCTTGGTACGCCATGGCAAACCGCTATTAAAAGAATACATTCTCTATCATTTTCAGTCAATAAAATTAGACAAATATTTCAATGCCGGGAAATATGGCCTTCATATTCAATTATAGTATTGTTATACATGAGATCTGCTTGAGATTAGGAATATCGCCAATATTTGGTGAAATAACTAATTGATTTGTGTGTATATATCCCACTTTAAGTTATGCCTATCAATTGCAGATTGTAAAAATATTTAACTTAAATATTATTTACCCAAATAGTAAATGGATATCCACTTGATGCGTTCACAAAGTCGTCTACATGCTAAATGAAATTCGATTAACTTTATATTCTATCACCAATTAAACGTTGAACATATTTTCATTTTATTTGAACAAATCGTGAAACAACCGTTACTTTACCAGAAAACCGCATGAAAAAAAAAACAAGAACAACAAACAGGTCAATTGAACGAGTCCTCGCAATTAGAAAAGGTCACGTTAACCTAACCGTGTGATCTACTTTTGATGTTGGTTTTTTTTTTGAGATCAGAGCTGACCAATGTCGGCCAGATCTCGGACAGTCGGGCAGTTCCCGATGGTGAAGACAATGGTGTCCTTTTACAAGAATACTACGTTATACAGTGTTAGTCAATACTAGTAACTAATATACATTTCCAACGCCCTGGGATACAAAGTGTTCTACTTTAGGGATGAATCCTGCCCTGATTACTATACATAAGTCAACTTCTTAAAGAGTTGGAAAAAGAAACTTCTTTTTTAAAATATTATTGATCTGTGAAGTCCCTTTGAGGGCTGATACGTTTATCTCTCTTAGTTCCTATAAACAAGTGCCCCCCCCCAACCGGTCAACGATTGCTAATTTCACCGCTGCCCGATAGACGGATGGGGGACGTTGATTCTTTAGATTGTTTTCGGTTACAATGCCACTGCCGCTCACAGCTGCTCAGCTTCCGGCTGACCTCACGTCCATGGAAAGTTTCACTATCCAGGGAGAGAAATACAAAACAGTAAATAAAAAAGGAAAAGTATTGATTGTTTCTTTGGCGACCCGGTACCATTTGATCCACGGACTAGGGGTTGGGGACCACTGCAATAAACCACTATGGGACTGTTTTTTGTACCGCTCGTTTTCATGACTCACTATAGCCGATAGTGCTGTGACGATGGAGGCACCACGGGAGACGTGAAGGGAACTTCAACCGTAGCCTAAGAACGTGACTTACTTCTCAGCGGATATCGAACCCGGAAACCTCATGACGACAATCGAGCGCTTTACCACACGACCATCCATCCCCGTTATGTTTAGCTTGACTCACTTTAATTACACCTTTATTTATAGATAGCTTGACTCAACTTCAATATAGATATCTTGACTCACCTTTATTTTTAGATTTCTTGACTCACCTTTATTTATGGATTTCTTGACTCACCTTTATTTATAGATAGTTTGACTCACTTTAAAGGTATGACAGACATACTTCAGCTACATTAGATTTGAATTCTTCTTGGGTTTTTGTTTTTAATCTATTGATAGCTTGACTTACCTGGAAGGTATGACTGCAAACACTGCCAGGAATGTGGCGGAACACTGGGAGACAAAGTTCCTCCAAATGTTGTTGTCTTTGTCTTCAATGTCGTCTTCCTCCGCTGCCAGGAACTGGGATTCATTTATGTGATTCCTGGGGAATTAAAAAAAAAAACTAAATAAAAATCAGGTTTCGCAATTTATAAAAGTTCAATCCTTTTAAATCACAAAACAGCTAAAATAAAAATTAACGTTTTATAAATAGCCAACAGCCACGCTGAAAGAGGGATAGTAATGCATTCTATTACAGTTTAATACAGTAAAAAGTCCCTGATATATATATATATATATATATATATATATATATATATAAAGGCCCTATATCACACGGTGGTACCAATAGATTGATGACCGTTCCTTAAATAGTAAATTTATTGCGTAACGTTTTTCATATTTTGGTGGTCAACCATACTTAGTTAGCCCCTACGCCCCCCCACGCCGTACCCCAAACAGCGGGTCCAAATTTACTCCAATCGTATAAGTCCTATTTCAACTTCCCTTACTAGACAGCCAGCATCAATTGTATCGTACACGTCACAGATACACAAAGATAACAATATATGTCACCTATCGTTCGCAGGTTATTGTATTTATCATAGGTCCTCTCTTGATGTCACTAATGTGACGGCAATATTAGAATGTTTTTCCATTCCCGACACAGCGTACCAACATCATAGCAACGTAAACATAACTATTTAATTGCGATGAGGAATGTGCACCTGATGTAAAAACATCTCTGGTTCCAGACAGTGGTCAAACAAAATCTCCTGTAGTCACTTGTCTATCACAGTCAGGTGAGAACTACAGCTTAACTCACTGGGACTCTGCAATGTCTAGTGAATCGATCAACACTTAATATCCAGACAATATAAATTTTACTACGACAACACTTGTTTTGCCTTTTCTATTGCCCACTAAAGTCGTGTAAACGACCTTGATGACACAATGGAGGGCGAGTGTTATTGAGCGTTTATGTGTGGTTTTAGCCCATAAATCAGCTTACGACGCATTTACCGCACAAACAACAATACATACCGCATCATTGAGCCACTTTAATCTAACGCCAGAAGGTGCGTTCACCTCACTTCTATAATAGTCAACAGCCATGCCATCTCACTCCTATAATAGTCAACAGCCATGCCATCTCACATTTCAGCTTAACTGGCGCTTTTATTTTCTAACCTTATCTTTCAATACTTCAATCAGAATACCCCACTCCCCCTTTCCCCTCGGCCACCACAAAGACTGACCACTAAGACTGACCAAGCATCAATGTGGATGCATTAGAAATCTTACCGTATCCTCAAACTGTCCATTCATTTAACTTCAAGATCTCCCAAACAACCAAGGATTTGTCACGTGAATGAATGACTTCGGCCCAAATTGGAATGCCCACACACACGCGCGCGCGCATTTTGTGTGTGCACAATACATTAGAAGAGCATATATCCCTGACCACATACACCCACACATACATACACAAAATGTATTCCAATCCAGACATATTTTTTTCTCTCTTTTATTTTGATTGAAGCCAACACTCAGGACTCGGAGTCATGCGTCAGGGAATGTAAATATCCCAGACGCGAGACGCCTGGCCCTGTTGATTTCGTTAAGGGTTATTGCCGCTGGTGCGTAAACTTAACAGCGGGAGTGTGAACTCTGATAGCTTCCATCTATAATACAAACAACATTCACTGAGGGCAGAACTCAGTGTCTCCTTCCACCCTCCTCGCAGAACAAACTCTTTTTTATTTAGAGTTCAGTTTTTGTCTCTCCACAACGGATGCCAGAGACTTTCACTTCCGGCAAGTGACAGACGAAGAGCCAAATAACAGGAAACACATGCCACAGAAAATGTAGAGGAATCATTAACTGTAGTAATGATAGTTGCTATTAGTATTGTTATATACAGAGTACTATCTCAAACATTTTGGTTATAATGAATGAAGTATGTTTGAGATTCCGTAAAGCCAGATAGGCTAGAGATCTATAAATAATCAAGTAAACCATTTATAGGCAAGTGAAAAAAATAAACAAAAAACTTTTACTACCGATACCGTATTTCTTTCGATGTTTCATTAAGGATTATTATTTTATACAGGATAGTATAAAGGCTGGATACTGAGAGCTGGTTAATCGTTCACTATACATACATACTGTAAGATTTTTTTTCTGGTAGTAAGCTCTGAGCCATTACAACAGCGTGTGTCAAGATAAGGCTCTTTGAGCAATCTCAGTGGTTCTCGAGCTGGGACAAAGGGTGTGACAAGCAAAAATGTCCGAAGTCGGATGGAGCGGTCGTCCAAAACTGACCCGTGGTGGAAGCTTAGGAGGATCGAGCAGGTACTGATTGCCCAGTTCCTTACTGGGCATTGTCCTGTAGGTGCGTACTTTGGGAGGTTGAGGCCTAATGTCGAAACCCTTCGCGGACGCTGCAGGAAAGTGGAGGAAACCGCAATCACGTGCTTTTTTAGTGTCCCGGGCTTGCGGACCACAGGGTGGACCAGTCCGGCAAAGTTTCTGGTCATCGGGCTCTATGGCAGTCTCCAGATGTTGAGAGACACAGCGAGTTTGATCTCACTGGCTCTAGAGAGAGAGAGAGAGAGAGAGAGAGAGAGAGAGAGAGAGACATTACAACCATATCATTGACTTGACGAATACAAAAATTGGACATTTGAGACTATTTTGCTAATAGCACCCTAGTCAATTTCGGATTCAAAATGGCAAATGTTATCAATATTTTATCAACATTAAATAAGAATTAAGATTACTCTTCCATGCATCTGATACATGTTTTTCAGGAAACATTTCACTTTATTCTTTCCCCTTCCCACCCCCCGCCCTTTAAGAGCAACATACGCTGAGGTAGTTTTCATGTTATTAATATTTTAATATATAAATGTCAGTCTACTCAAATGACTCGGCAACTGGTCAACATTTCATGAATTTTTTCTTTGTTTTTTTAAAGAAGAATCAATTTAATGATTACTCATGACTTTAGTGTAATTTTTATGATAAATAAAACTGTTTCATTGACATGTAAAGCAGAATTGATGCAATATTTAGATGTGTATCAAGGAAAAAATCAGTTCTCACTGTCAGTAATGTATGGGTCCATTTATGTAAGGTAAACTGGATGAAATATGTGAATATCTACTCAGTTCTTCTTCTTCCTTTGGCTCTACAGCCCATTTAGGGCCTTGGCCTGCCATACTACACTTCTCCACTTTTCCCGATCCATGGTCTTCTTCCTCCACTCTCTCACTCCTATGGCTTTAAGGTCTTTCTCCACTTCCTCCAACCATCTGCTTTTTGGCCTGCCTTTAGGCCTTTTCTCATTAGGTGTTGTCTTATAAATCGTTTTTGGACCTCTGTTGTTTTCCATTCTTTCTATGTGCCCTACCCACCTTAATCTATTCATTTTAATTTCAGCTGTTATATTTGGTTCTTCATACAGTTCGTACAGCTCTGAATTGGTTCTACTTCTCCACTCGTTATTGTCCTTTACCGGCCCATATATTTTCCTAAATATTTTCCTTTCCCAAGTGTTTAGTATATTTTCTGCTTGTTTGCTGATCGTCCATGTTTCGCTACCATATGTTACTGCTGGCCGGATCATTGTCTTGTATATTGTTTTTTTAATTTTTCTGGAGATCAGTCTGTTTTTCAGTATTTTATGCAGTGTATAATATATTCTGTTCCCTACTTCTATTCTGTTTTTTTATCTCTATCATTATATCGTTTTTCTCACTTATGGTTGATCCCAGGTATTTAAAGTTTTCTACTCTTTCAAATGCTCTATCACTGATTTTGAAAAATTTTTCTCTTCCTTCTTTTTCATTTCTTTGTAACAGCATATATTGATTGAGTCTTTGTTTCGTTTACTGTTAAACCTGCTTTCTGAGCTGCTGTTTCTAATTCTATGTATGCTTTTGCTATATCCTTGCTTTGCTTTCCTATCAATGTTATGTCATCAGCATATGCAAGGTATTGGATGGGTTCTGTAAATATTGTTCCTGTTTTCATAGACTTTGTTTTTTCACTTCTGAGGTAGTGTGTTATAGTTCCTCACTTATCCAACTGTACGTTTCTTATGACTTTTTCTAGGGTTAAGTTGAAAAGTATGCACGAAAGGGAGTCTCCTTGTCTAAGTCCTTGGTTTACTTTAAATTCTCTTGAGCTTTCCCCTTGGATTTTCACTTTGCTTCTTGAGTTGTTTAATGTCATACGTACTAGTCTAATGAGCTTGTTGGGGATACACAACTCCTGCAATGTTTTGTAAAGATAATTTCTATTGATTTCATATGCCATCTTGAAATCTATGTACAGCTGATGTAGGTTTATATTATGCTCATAACATTTTTCTAGAGTGTTTCGAAGGGAAAAGATGTGGTCTGTGGTTGCTCTGCTAGGCCTGAAACCACATTGATAGTCACCTAATACTGTTTCACTGAAATTCCCTATTCTGCAGGCTATTATTTTTGTTAGTATTTTATAAACAGTGTTGAGAAGTGAGATTCCTCTGTAGTTGTTGCAGTTAAGTTTCGAACCTTTCTTGTGTATCGGAACTATTAAGGCTGTTTCCCATTCTGTTGGCATTATCTCTTCTTTCCATATTTTATTGACCATCCTGTGTATTTCTAAGTGTAGTGTGCGTCCTCCATATTTGAGTAACTCAGCATTTATGTTATCTTCTCTTGGTGCTTTATTGTTTTTGGTCTTTTTAATAATATTATTTATTTCTTCTATGGTTGGTTCTTCTATTTCTGCCCCATCGTCCTCTGCAATGTTTGGTACATCATTTTCGCTGTCAGTTTTAATGTTCAGCATTTCTTCAAAATATTCCGCCCACCTTTCAAGAACCATTTCATTTTCTATAAGCAGGTCGCCTGGTTTGTTAAGACACATGTGAGATCTTGCTTGGAAGCCGTTACTTTCCTCTTTGATGGCCATGTACATTTTTCTTGTTTCTTTTTCTTTTGAGTATTCCTCTAGTTTTACTAGTTTTCCCTTTTCCCATTCACGTTTTTTCTTTCTGCATATTTTGGTGGCCTTCCTTCTAGCCTCAGTGTATGCGTGAGTTGACTTTCTTGTTGCTTTTTGTAGCATTATTATCCTCAATTTGTTTCGTTCTTCCACTTCTTTTTTGCATTCATCGTCATACCATTCAGCTCTTTTCTTCTTTTGCTTGTACCCTATGACACTTTCCGCTGTGTTTTTTATGGTTTGTTTAATCTTTTCCCAGTGGCTATTTAGATTTTCAGTATTATCTATATCTAGTGTTTCTAGTTTGCTTTTAATTTCTTGTGCATATTTTTCTTTTGTTTGTGGCTCTTTTATTAGTTTTTCACAGTCAAATTGGTTTGTTATCTTTGCTTTTGTGTTGTGAAAGATACTTATTTTTTGTCTATACTTTATTTTGACTAACATGTGGTCTGTGTCGGCATCTGCTCCTCTGAAGCTTCTGACATCTTGAATATCTGAAACATGTCGCCTATTAGCACATGATCTATTTGATTTCTTGTCACCCCATCTGGTGACCTCCATGTTTCTTTGTGCATTCTTTTGTGTGGAAACTTAGTGCTACTAATGGTCATGCCTTTGCCAGATGCAAAATCAATCAGACGCGTTCCATTATCGTTGCTTTCTTCATGTAGACTGTAGCTTCCAATTGTCTGTCTGTATACTGTTTCTTTGCCAATCTTAGCGTTGAAGTCTCCTAACACTAATTTGATATCATGTCTAGGTGCTTCTTCATATAACCTTTCTAGGGCATCATAGAATTCCTCTTTGGTATTCCCTTCTGAATCTTCAGTGGGTGCATGGGCACATATTAGGGTCATATTGAACATTTTGCCACGAATCCTGAGGCTGCACAATCTTTCATTGGTTGGTTTAAAGCCAATTATTTGATTGAGGATGTTTTTCCTGACGGCAAAACCTGTTCCTAATGTATTTGTGGTGTTTCCACTATAAAAGATGGTATACTCTGTTGTTTTTAGTATGTCTGAATTTTTCCATCTGATTTCTTGGAGTGCTGCTATTTTTATTTTGTATTTTCTAAGCTGTTCAGTGAGGCGGGTTAGGGCTCCTGCTCTATATAGGCTTAACACGTTCCAAGTCGCTAGCCAGTAATCATGTCCGTGATCATGCGAAGGTCGGTTTCCATTTGAATCAGTCCGGTTTTTGAATTGTTGATTGGCTTTCGTAACTAGTGTTTTTTTACATGACTGGGTAGTTAGCCCTGTGCACAACCACTAGGGTGTTGCCCTTCACAGCCTTGTGGGTAGCTGCCTTTGTTTAAGGTTAGGTCCCTTAGCCTTTGTGGATCCCTCCACTAACTACAAGGCAGTTTACTCAGTTCTACAATCTTTAAAATCGTGGGCTGAATTACAGCGTGACTGTATATGTTACGGCCAAAGCACGAATTCGGCCAAAGCGCGAACTGGCCGGGCAAATCCGGAAGTGGCCGAAATTGCATCACATTGACCGGACAATGTCCGATCTTTTCTAGGTTTTGTGATTTGGCCAGCCAGTTTGTGAAATGGTATGGGGCGATCGACCAAAGTCGAAAGGAAAAGGTCATGAAAGATTGTGTTAGTTTGTATACGGTAATGATAATCATATATACATAGTATACAACAGATATTGGCCACACACCTTGTTAGCCTTGGTAGCCACAGTGGCTCCGGTAGCCATAGTAGCCCGGGTAGCCATAGTAGCTCCGGTAGCCTAGTTAGCCTCGGTAGCCACAGTGGCTCCGGTAGCCATAGTAGCCCGGGTAGCCCTGTTAGCCACGGTAGCCGCAATAGCTCTTGTTGCCACGTTCTTTTAGTAAAGACAATCACAAAATAAAAACGTTTCTGTGACTGTCTTTTGTCGTGAATCTTTCACCGAGTTACTGGAAGTTTATTTCATTATTAACTCCATTGTCCTTTCAATACCACACACACACACACACTCACTCACTCACTCACACACACACACTGGTCCTCCCCCCCCCAACCCCAAACCTCCAAGTTCTAGCTCTTCACTTCTTAAGTTTCAAACTATTGACTTCCTGTTGCCTAACGCGGCGGCGTATCCAATGAACCTTTCTTCGGAGTCTGACCAGCAGCTGTCACATTGATTTATCTCACCCTCATCATCTTCCCCCTCCCCTCCCTCCCCGTCTGTTACAATCAACACTCATCCCACCCCCACCCGTCTGTACTACTAACAGAACAGTGACCACTCAAGAATTATATTTACGAAAAAAAATGTGCTACAATATTTCCCAGAATTCCCAGACACACTCTACATCGAGCTATGGAGTATTTATTGTCATGTACTGGACATGACTTATTGTTATTGTTTCTATTTTCGTCTGGTTTGTTAAGACACATGTGAGATCTTGCTTGGAAGCCGTTACTTTCCTCTTTGATGGCCATGTACATTTTTCTTGTTTCTTTTTCTTTTGAGTATTCCTCTAGTTTTACTAGTTTTCCCTTTTCCCATTCACGTTTTTTCTTTCTGCATATTTTGGTGGCCTTCCTTCTAGCCTCAGTGTATGCGTGAGTTGACTTTCTTGTTGCTTTTTGTAGCATTATTATCCTCAATTTGTTTCGTTCTTCCACTTCTTTTTTGCATTCATCGTCATACCATTCAGCTCTTTTCTTCTTTTGCTTGTACCCTATGACACTTTCCGCTGTGTTTTTTATGGTTTGTTTAATCTTTTCCCAGTGGCTATTTAGATTTTCAGTATTATCTATATCTAGTGTTTCTAGTTTGCTTTTAATTTCTTGTGCATATTTTTCTTTTGTTTGTGGCTCTTTTATTAGTTTTTCACAGTCAAATTGGTTTGTTATCTTTGCTTTTGTGTTGTGAAAGATACTTATTTTTTGTCTATACTTTATTTTGACTAACATGTGGTCTGTGTCGGCATCTGCTCCTCTGAAGCTTCTGACATCTTGAATATCTGAAACATGTCGCCTATTAGCACATGATCTATTTGATTTCTTGTCACCCCATCTGGTGACCTCCATGTTTCTTTGTGCATTCTTTTGTGTGGAAACTTAGTGCTACTAATGGTCATGCCTTTGCCAGATGCAAAATCAATCAGACGCGTTCCATTATCGTTGCTTTCTTCATGTAGACTGTAGCTTCCAATTGTCTGTCTGTATACTGTTTCTTTGCCAATCTTAGCGTTGAAGTCTCCTAACACTAATTTGATATCATGTCTAGGTGCTTCTTCATATAACCTTTCTAGGGCATCATAGAATTCCTCTTTGGTATTCCCTTCTGAATCTTCAGTGGGTGCATGGGCACATATTAGGGTCATATTGAACATTTTGCCACGAATCCTGAGGCTGCACAATCTTTCATTGGTTGGTTTAAAGCCAATTATTTGATTGAGGATGTTTTTCCTGACGGCAAAACCTGTTCCTAATGTATTTGTGGTGTTTCCACTATAAAAGATGGTATACTCTGTTGTTTTTAGTATGTCTGAATTTTTCCATCTGATTTCTTGGAGTGCTGCTATTTTTATTTTGTATTTTCTAAGCTGTTCAGTGAGGCGGGTTAGGGCTCCTGCTCTGTATAGGCTTAACACGTTCCAAGTCGCTAGCCAGTAATCATGTCCGTGATCATGCGAAGGTCGGTTTCCATTTGAATCAGTCCGGTTTTTGAATTGTTGATTGGCTTTCGTAACTAGTGTTTTTTTTACATGACTGGGTAGTTAGCCCTGTGCACAACCACTAGGGTGTTGCCCTTCACAGCCTTGTGGGTAGCTGCCTTTGTTTAAGGTTAGGTCCCTTAGCCTTTGTGGATCCCTCCACTAACTACAAGGCAGTTTACTCAGTTCTACAATCTTTAAAATCGTGGGCTGAATTACAGCGTGACTGTATATGTTACGGCCAAAGCACGAATTCGGCCAAAGCGCGAACTGGCCGGGCAAATCCGGAAGTGGCCGAAATTGCATCACATTGACCGGACAATGTCCGATCTTTTCTAGGTTTTGTGATTTGGCCAGCCAGTTTGTGAAATGGTATGGGGCGATCGACCAAAGTCGAAAGGAAAAGGTCATGAAAGATTGTGTTAGTTTGTATACGGTAATGATAATCATATATACATAGTATACAACAGATATTGGCCACACACCTTGTTAGCCTTGGTAGCCACAGTGGCTCCGGTAGCCATAGTAGCCCGGGTAGCCATAGTAGCTCCGGTAGCCTAGTTAGCCTCGGTAGCCACAGTGGCTCCGGTAGCCATAGTAGCCCGGGTAGCCCTGTTAGCCACGGTAGCCGCAATAGCTCTTGTTGCCACGTTCTTTTAGTAAAGACAATCACAAAATAAAAACGTTTCTGTGACTGTCTTTTGTCGTGAATCTTTCACCGAGTTACTGGAAGTTTATTTCATTATTAACTCCATTGTCCTTTCAATACCACACACACACACACACTCACTCACTCACTCACACACACACACTGGTCCTCCCCCCCCCAACCCCAAACCGCCAAGTTCTAGCTCTTCACTTCTTAAGTTTCAAACTATTGACTTCCTGTTGCCTAACGCGGCGGCGTATCCAATGAACCTTTCTTCGGAGTCTGACCAGCAGCTGTCACATTGATTTATCTCACCCTCATCATCTTCCCCCTCCCCTCCTCCCCGTCTGTTACAATCAACACTCATCCCACCCCCACCCGTCTGTACTACTAACAGAACAGTGACCACTCAAGAATTATATTTACGAAAAAAAATGTGCTACAATATTTCCCAGAATTCCCAGACACACTCTACATCGAGCTATGGAGTATTTATTGTCATGTACTGGACATGACTTATTGTTATTGTTTCTATTTTCGTCTCAGTCACATTGTTATAAATGGGGTATAACCCGTGTTTTCATGTCTTTTCCATTGTACAGACAAGCATATGTTACGTCAATGTATCCTCAAGGTTGTGATTGGCAAAAAGGGAAGTCAAGATGTAGGCAACTTTGGGTGGAAATTAATTTTTTTTTGTGCGCAGCGTAACGGTGCATTGGCCTACCAAACGAAAACATTGTAATCCTAATTGTAATTCCCCCCCCCCTTTTTTTTCAACCCAACAACTTTTGTTTGCGCGCACACTCGCATGGGATCAAAGGTAACTCTGATCATTTCAGCCTCAGACAATGAAAGCGATCTCTCTCCCTCTCTCTATCTCTCCCTCTTTCTTTCTCTCGCTATCCCCCCTCTCCCTCTCTCTCTCTCCCCTCTCTCCCCCTCTCCCTCTCTCTTCCCCCCCTCTCTCTTTTATTATATTCCATTGCTGGCCTCCAACGTCTATTTTAGAGCCGCATGAATTTCTCCGATGAGATTTGTGTGGCTCTCAAAGAGCCATGTTCTATTATATTAATACTTTTGTTCGCTGAATGTTCTTATATTGAGTGTTGTGAGTTTCTTTAAAGAATTCTTACTACATAACACACACACACACACAAACAAACGGAGTGCCAGCATCACAACCCACCCACTCAATCTTCAGAGATCATGTGTTACGTTTGGCTGACCCCCCCCCCACACCCCCACCACCATCACCCCACCCTGTCTCATAAGAGCTGCCACGATGTTCTTTCCCATTGGTCCTTACAACCCCATGACATATGTCAATCAAAGTGTCAAAGCTTAAGCAGATGTCAAAAAATAGAGTTAGGACATGGCATTCCTATTCTTTACAAGATCATCTACCTGCTATGAAATCGAGTTAACAAAGCAGTTGCGCCTTCTTTCTTAGTCGATCCCATCTTTTCTGACCAATGTCTGGTAACGCTGAATTGACAGCATTTGTAACAAGAATAATTCGCACATTTTTTTAGAACGTTTTAATCGCGTGTTAATGGGGATTCATCCGCAACTCTAGTATATATAATATATATATATGTGTGTGTGTGTGTGCATTTAGATAGATAGATAGATAGATAGATTGATAGATAGATAGACCGACAGGCAGACAGACAGACAGACAGATAGATAGGTAGATAGATAGATAGATAGATAGATAGATAGATAGACAGACAGGCAGACAGACAGACAGACAGGCAGGCAGGCAGGCAGGCAGACAGACAGACAGACAGATAGATAGATAGATAGATAGATAGATAGATAGATAGATAGATAGATAGATAGATAGATAGATAGATAGATAGATAGATAGATAGATAGATAGATAGATAGATAGATAGATAGATAGATAGATAGATAGATAGATAGATCTCCTCTCCAAGTCAGTTCTTTAAGTAACACCCGTTGATTTAATTAAAAGGGCAAAATTAAAATGAAATTTAATTATAAAAAGAAAAAGTATAATTTTGTTACATAGAATTGAATTTTCAAAAGAATCTAATAAAATAATAGCGATTTGGGTTCTGCATTAAATCGAAAGTAAAGAATTAATACAACAGTATTGCAGTTTAAAAATACAATCATGAAAAAGTCGGATCTGCCTGAAACCAAAAAATAATCTAGCCTACAGATCAAGCCTAATGGGATATAACTCTATGCAAAGATTTTGCAGGGTACAACTAGTATTTAATAATATTTTTGCTTGAGATTTTACCAGCTTGGCTCATTTTTAAAGCACGAATTAAATTTAAAAAAAAATTAAAATTCTTTAACCTATTATGACCATTTTTAGTTACAAAAAATCTAATATTGTAAATTTAGCGGCGTTTAATCCGGCAAATGTAAACATTACATTGTAAATTTAATTAGCGATAACATAAAATAAGACATGTAATCTTATATCCAGAATAGTTACTTTGTGGTGCCTTCTTTGTGAGCGAACTCTGCACATGATGTAAGAAATGGGTTAAAATCCCAAAGATTCCGCGTCACTTTACTTATTTGTAACAATAGCTTTAGATAGGTCTATACAATTTTAGAACCACTGTCAAACTCATGGGTCCATGATACAGTCATATGTTTTGATAACTAGAATTCCAGCGGTTGATCTTTGTTTTGGGTAGAATTAGGTTGTCATCACAATTCTATGACCCCCAGAGGTAGGTGACGATAGATGTAATTAGGCAGACAAAAGAATACTAGACCAGAGTGAGTTTTTAGCCGCACCAATCCCTAGGCTGGAATAAGAGTCATTAATATGCAGATGAGTTAGAAAGGGTGTTAGGGAACCAATCAAAAGTTCTGGGGCTTTTGGGCACGTGATTATTCACAATTACATAAATATGAGAGGTAAATGAGATTTCGTCAGACCAACGAAAGACATCGAGACCTACCGATCGACAGAACGACGATAGAGATAGAGACATCAGGACACCAGTTGTAGAGATAGTTGGAGGAGAAGTTAGTGGACAAATAATAGAGGCACAAGCTATCAAGTTATTGAGTTTTACAGTACACAGTCGAAGTCTATTTTATTGAAGTATGTCTGTATACTCCTTTCGGGGACACAGGATACTAAGTGTCAAAGTATTGCCAGATAATTCCTTCGGGAACCTGGAATACTACGTGTTATATTGTGTACGAAGCATTTTTTGTGAATACTGCTGCAACAAGTTCAGATTACATATGTTTTCTTATTATCTAATAAATATAATTGAATAGTGGAACTTTGCCTCATTGATTGGTGTGTTGTTTGAGAGTGCAACGAGACTGAACGCTACTTAAGATTATAAACCAGTTATGATATCGGCAGCTACATAAAACCAATATAGTTATCTGAAGCAGCAGTGAGGAACACACAGTGTTACCTTGGAGAAGCATTACATCAACAAGTACATAACATTATATACAAAAGTATAGTGTTACATTATTATTGCGTGTTGTCTACATACACATTGCCTCCTTGAGCTTTACAAAAATCCTTTACTATTTTTTTTAGGCCAATAGGATTAAGATAAAAACATTTGATCCTAAATTTAATAATTTATCAACATCATTATTAAACTAAGCTTCATCTGTTTAACAAAATGTTTCCCCAATTCTATCCCACCATCAGCTATCACGTTCTTTCAATTTTATATTATCTGTAAAAATGAACAGTCAATATTTTTCATTTACCATCACTCATCTCAAAATTGATGTATGAACCTATTCGTCCGTTCTCCGGTCTTCCTCGTTTCCAAAAACTTGTTCCAGCCGCTTGTTTTTTTTTTAGTGCAACCGATTTCTTTTTTTTTTTATCTTGGACTTTTCAGTAACCCTCCCTCCCCCCCCCCTCTTTTCACTACTAGCCTCTCGTCCATCACGACCTTCACCTTTCAGCTGTCCATACTCTCCTACTCCTACCCACTTTTAGCAATGACCCATCACATTGACTAGTTTAGCTGTACTACTCTCTAATCCGATGACTCTCAGTTTATTTTTTTATTTTTTTTATCATCTCTGTTCTAGTTTTGCAAACCAAACAGAGAATCCTATTTGTGTAATGTAATGGCTTGGCCTGACTGACTGATAATTTCAAAAGACTTCCGGCTATCGATTTTTGACTAAAACTGAGACTAAAAAGAAGGTATCATATCTACACCGATTACTTATTTCTCTGTGCACTTTTTAATAGTCCTTGACGCAACGCCGGTTCAAATATCTAATGCAATCAAAGGCGGACTAAGGTTGGTTGGAAGGGGGGGGCCCGGACACGGAAGAAAATATTGGCCCCCATAAGGGATTTGAACCCATTTCTTACATCATGCAGAGTTCGCTCACAAAGAAGTGTACAAAATTGGGATATACGGGTATACATTGAGGTTTCCCCATTATTTAACCCTCACGCTCCCCCAACCAACACCAGGCGTGCGCCAAGAGGGCTAAAAATTATTTCCGCCTCTGAATACTCATTGGCTAAGTGTGCTAGTAATTCTTTTAATCCTTACTGGATCACTTTTTGTTTACTATGCAGTGTTACATAGACTAATGTGCGGCTATGTCAAGCAATTTTTACTACAGCAAAACTCAGGATGCGGCCCTAATCGACTAACAGAATGGGCGACCATGGCCTTTACACGAGCTCCGCGAACCGATTGTTGATAATGCATACTCATCTATTATTAGACCTGTATAAAATATTTAGCCTGTAATATAACATTATTTTACCATTATCATAAATTTAACTTGTAACATAATACTTTTAGACCAATATAATATATTCAACCTTTAATAGAACACTATTAGACCTACATAGCATATTATCCTTTAATATAACACAATTAGACCAATATAACATTTTACCTTTATTTTAACACAATTATTACAATAAAACATATTTAACTTGTCAATATAACATAAGGTCAAAGGTCAGTAACTTCATTCAATATGTTGTCAAAAAAAATGTTTAATCACACCACTGAAAAATATAAAATATTTACATACACACATATTATTTTGTAGTTTTTTAAGTTTAAATGTAGAACGTTTTTTTTTTTTGTTTCTTTTTCAAGTTGTCAAGTAAACAAATTCCATGTTTTTTGGACCGTCTGTTTTATCAGAACGAGACTCAGTTTAATTTATATTGTTTGTTTCATTCGATCAATACCAATATTTTATTTTAAACACTGAGACAAATAACCAGACATAAACTTTGTCAACTAGAATTTTTTTGTATATATTTTTATGTAATTTTCCTTTACATTCAATTTAATAACTTAAGTATTGGATCATCCTATTTTGTTTATTTCTTACTAAATTCAGCATGACAGGAAAAATGTTGTTTACAAGGAAATGGTGGGCAAATAGGCCACTGAAAATTTATCCACATTTTGTTTTTTTTTTATTTTATTACGTTTACAAATCGATGGTATGGAATTTCAGCGTTGGTTTTATTTCATGATTAACTTTTTTTTAAAAAAAAGTAGATGGCAATATTTCTAATAATGAAACAAATAATTCCATTTTTTGTCTTAGATGCTTTCGAATAAAAGTTTCAGTTTCAAAAATTAAACATCGTAATTTAAAAAAAAAAAACACAAAAGAAGTGGATTTGAAAAAATAATAAAAACATTTATACAAAAAACTACTTAGCAGAATTTCTTTTTTTTTTCTTTCATAAGTAAATATGAATTAGATATACAGATACATTACAATCGCACAAGTAATGAACAGTTTTATAGTGGGAGATGTGTGTACAATTGTGTGTGGGAGTGTAGCTATATGTGTGAAGATGTGTGTGAGGTGAGGCTGCGTGAGAGACTGTGTGTGAAGCTAGGTCTCAAATGTGTGTGAGGCTGTCTGTAAAGCTATGTGTGAGGCTGTGTGTGAAGCTAAGTGTGAAACTGAGTGTGAGGCTGTGTGTGAAGCTGTGTGTGTGAATCTGTGTGTGAAGGTGTGTGAGGTGTAAATGAAACTGTGTGTGAGGCTGTGTGAGGCTGTGTGTGAAGCTGTGTGTGAATCTGTGTGTGAATCTGTGTGTGAAGCTGTGTGTGAACCTGTGTGTGAAGCTGTGTGTGTGAATCTGTGTGTGAAGCTGTGTGTGAAGCTGTGTGTGAAGCTGTGTGTGAAGCTGTGTGTGTGAAACTGTGTGTGAATCAGTGTGTGAATGTGTGTGTAAACTGTGTGTGAAGCTGTGTGAAGCTGTGTGTGTGAATCTGTGTGTGAATCTGTGTTTGAAGCTGTGTGTGAAGGTGTGTGTGAAGCTGTGTGTGAGGCTGTGTGTGAAGCTGTGTATGAAGCTGTGTGTGAAACTGTTTGTGAAGCTGTGTGAAGCTGTGTGTGTGAAGCTGTGTGTGAGTTCTGTGTGAAGCTGTATGTGAAACTGTGTGTGAAGCTGTGTGTGAGGTGTGTGTGAAATTGTATGTGAAGCTGTGTGTGAAGGTGTAAATGAATGTGTGTGTGTGTGTGAAGCTGTGTGCCAGAGATCATTTAGAATACTGAGGGTTAACTCCCAATGTATTTTTGTAATATATTTCATTTTGTCATGTTTTAAATTGTATTGGGTAAATTATAAAATGTGTGCTTTTTTAAAGTTTATATTTCGAGACAGGTGGATAGGCCTAAACTTTAAATATCTCACAGATACACACATCTCTAGTGGGACGGGTGGCCGAGTGGTGTCGACCTCAGAGTCCTGTGTTTGATCTTCAGTGAGAACCATGTGATTTTTTCCAGGCGAAATGCGTTTCAAAGTCGTCCCACAAATTCACCCAGCTTTAAAATGGGTACCTGACTTAGGTTGGAGAAGTAAAGGCGACTGGGCGTTGTGCTAACCACACCATCCCTTCATATGCCGAGGTTATAGAAACAGATGAATTCTACACTTCATCTGCCCCGATAGCCCGTTAGGGCTAAGTGAACTTTACTTTTTACACACATCTCTCTGGATAGCGAAGTCGATAATGAAGTAACATGGGCTCAACTCGTTGTAAAGCCACTGACTTGAAGAAGAGATGGGCTCCATCAAGCTCATAAGACAATAGAAAGAGGATATATGAAACATACATGACAAAACGACCACATACGTTACGGGAAAAATTTAATGTCTCTATACGTTAACCAAGTACCACTGTCTATAGACAATGGACTTAAAATGGAAGGCTCGCTATTATAATCAATGACTTCAACGCTGACCCGTAGGTTGATGAGAGTATACAAACATATTGTACTGTGTAGTAACAACTTCTTTTTTTAGTCTAATGACTGACAGCTTGCATCCACTGATCAAATACCGTAGACCACCTGACAACACACCTGAGCCATTAACTGTTACCTCACAATCATTGAATTGGGTTCGGTCCACGAAAGTTCATTTCAAGGAGACATAGACGCCACGTCACTAGTAGTATATTCAAGACATAATCAAACGCACGATCAGTTCACAACCATTTCACATTCAAGACATATAAACCATACATACCACACCCAAGATATAATTGAATGTACAGTCAGTTCACAACCTTTGT
This sequence comes from Bulinus truncatus, assembly GCA_021962125.1. Taxonomy (NCBI): domain Eukaryota; kingdom Metazoa; phylum Mollusca; class Gastropoda; family Planorbidae; genus Bulinus; species Bulinus truncatus. Next base: position 348,194 of record JAGDYQ010000095.1, read on the forward strand.
ACATTCTAGACATAAAACAGTACATTCAAGGCATGACCCAATGCACAATCAGCTCACAACCGTAGTACATTTGAATGCATTAACCAACGTTCATTTAGTTCACAAACACGCATTCCAGTGGATACCACCTTAAATTGAAGTATCGCACCGACCTCAGTATAAAGGGCATAGGAAGCGACGTGGGGGGGGGACGGTGACCCGGGGAATCTGGAGCCTGGTACACATACGACCCTGCCTAGTTGCAAGCTACACCACTGGTCTCAACATTATGACTTTGGTTCTAAAACAAGTCCCATTGTTGCCAAATGTTATCAATGTAAGCCACCGATACTTTATAAGAAATCATCTGATTCCCGCCAAATTATAAAAAGCAATTACGAAATATGCATCAATTTTTTTTTCGCGTTATTACTTGTTTTTATAAGAACCCCTGCAGACCAACTATTGTTCATTTGTTCTATGAAAGGAAAGAGAATGAACATGCATGTGCAGTCATTCAATTTATTTGTAGGAAAAAGAAGTAAGGATATGAATTATTAATAAATTGACGGTGCAGTTGTAGCCTGTAATTGTCTACAGAACTAATACTCAAAGTGCATGGCTAGGACAGCAACATTTTTGAATTTAAAAACTGTAAAACGTAACATTTATGACATTAATTCATAATAGTTTCTAATATAATTAAAACAAAAGACAACGGTATAACACAAGACTTAGCAACACAAAACTAAACAACACAAGACTATTCAACACAAAACTACTCGACATAAGACAATTCAACACAAGATTTTTCGATATTAGACTATTCAACACAAGACTTTTCGATATAAGACTATTCAACACAAGACTTTTCGATATAAGACTATTCAACACAAGACTTTTCGACATAAGACTATTAAAAGCAAGACTATTCGATATAAGACTATTAAAAAAAAACTATTTGACATAAGACTATTCAAAACAAGACTATTCCACACAGACCTCAGACTTTGATAGCGGAGCATCTCCTTCCTAAAGTTGGCACTAATTCATAATAGTTTATAATATAATTAAAACAAAAGACAACGGTATAACACAAGACTAAGCAACACAAAACTAAACAACACAAGACTATTCAACACAAGACTACTCAACATAAGACTATTCAACACAAGACTTTTCCACACAAGACTATTTGACATAAGACTATTCAAAACAAGACTATTCGACACTGACCTCAGACTTTGATAGCGGAGCATCTCCTTCCTAAAGTTGACACGTTTCCGGTTCGGCTTTACTTCCGGTTCTTCCTCTTCTTCCCCCACGAGCTCCATTTCTGTTGGTTGTTACTTGCTTTTGATTGGTTGATTATTGGCGGAATTATGCAATGTAAAATTCTGAAACTAGAATGAGAAATAAAACAAGCAATTAAGCCTGTTCCATTCTGGACACAGGACGTGTTAGCGCATTTTCGTATTATGTATCAGTACGTATGCTATCTTTCAGTAAATATTTGTAATTTTTCACTTCCGTTCAATAACCATTTCATTTGATGCGCGTGTTATGTATTGTTGTAACCCTCTCAATTCTAGCACATGTAGCCCTCATATTCTAACACACGGCGCTGCACCATTCGTCACCTGGACAGGTGTGTAAATAAGAGATGTGGGTGGGGGTGAAACAACAGTCGTTCCCCTCCCCCTTCTCATCTGGCGCTAGGCATTAGCATCAGGACGGTGCATCGAGACCAGTCACGTGACCTACATGTGACTGAAATAGGACTCATAATTGAAACATTCTAAATTGTAGTCATTTAATCGTCCGAAAACTTCGTCAATTGTTGTTTTATATAAAGTACGGGAAGTAAGTCATGTTGAATAACTGTTACAAAAATAAATAATGATTACGCCCCTTTGATTAGCTTTTATTATTTATATTTAAAATATAAGCAAAACGGTACATAAAAAACTCTTATATTTTGGCCCTGAGTGGTCAAATCGCAAAATGGACTTTTGATGTAAACTTGGCAGGCCAAGACCTACACAATGATATATACATCATGGGTCTAGGACTTATGGTTGCTGAGATATAGGGCGGTCCATTATTAATATAGCTTATATAGTAAAAAACGGTACTTTATAAGGCCCCTTTTACGGCCCTGAGAGGTCAGATCGCGAAATGGAAAAAAGTCATTTCTTGGCAGGCCAAGACCTACAAAAATATATACATTATGGGTCTAGGACTTATGGTTGTTGAGATCTAGGGTGATGACGGACAGACGGACGGACAGACAGACGGACAGACAGACAGACAGACAGACAAAACGGGGACAATAGAGCGTTTTTTTTCGAAAATGAAAAAAAATGCTCTAAAAATAATTGTATGTGACATCTTATTAAAGTACATGTACTAATAGCTGTCTATTTGTCTCTCTCTCTCTCTCTCTCTCTCTCTGTCTCTCTCCCTCTCTCTCTCTCTCTCTCTCTCTCTCTCTCTCTCTCTGATGTTTTATATCTCCCTTTCTACCTCAAATTTCCTCTTTCTCATACATTTTTTTCCATTATCTCTCTTTATATCTCATTTTCTCTATCTCTCTTTTTTGTCCCTTACTCCAACTCTCTCTCTCTCTCTCTCTCTCTCTCTCTCTCTCTCATTGTTTTCTTTTCTTTCTCTCTCAAGTATCTCTATCCCTCTCTCATCGTCTGTCTAAAATAGATCAACTTGTATACGTTTCATCAGAGAGACAGTTTAGGATAACACGACACACACACACACAGAAGAGATAAATAACAGGAAAAAAATACAGTTGAGATAAGCCAGTGTTGATTTATTTATGCCTAGACATCTTCAAAGTTTTCATTTCCGCTCGTGCTAAATGAGTACTTAGAGACGGCGTTTGGACAATACAACATGTCTGAATGTAGCCAACGGTTCGTGCCCTATACAATACAACATGTCTAAATGTATCCAACTGTTTGTACCCTAGACAATACAACATGTCTGAATGTACCCAACTGTTTGTACCCTAGACAATACATCATTGTCTGAATATAGCCAACGGTTTGTACCCTAGACAATATAACATGTCTTAATGTACCCAACTGTTTGTACCCTAGACAATACAACATGTCTGAATGTACTCACTTGTTTGTACCCTAGACAATATGTCTAAATGTAGCCAACGGTTTGTGCCCTATGCAATACAACATGTCTAAATGTATCCAACTGTTTGTACCCTAGACAATACAACATGTCTTAATGTACCCAACTATTTGTGCCCTAGACAATACAACATGTCTGAATGTACCGAACTGTTTGTACCCTACACAATGCATCATTGTCAGAATGTACCGAACTGTTTGTACCCTAGACAATATGTCTGAATGTAGCCAACTGTTTGTACCCTAGACAATACAACATGTCTGAATGTACCGAACTGTTTGTACCCTACACAATACATCATTGTCTGAATGTAGCCAACGGTTTGTACCCTAGACAATATAACATGTCTTAATGTACCGAACTGTTTGTACCCTAGACAATACAACATGTCTGAATGTACCAAACTGTTTGTACCCTAGACAATACAACATGTCTAAATGTACCCAACTGTTTGTACCCTATACAATACAAGATGTCTGAATGTACTGAACTGTTTGTACCCTAAACAATACATCATTGTCTGAATATAGCCAACGGTTTGTACCCTAGACAATATAACATGTCTTAATGTACCGAACTGTTTGTACCCTAGACAATACAACATGTCTGAATGTACCCAACTGTTTGTACCCTAGACAATACAACATGTCTAAATGTAGCCAACTGTTTGTACCCTAGACAATATTACATGTCTAAATGTACCCAAAAGTTTGTACCCTAGACAATACAACATGTCTGAATGTACTCACTTGTTTGTACCCTAGACAATATGTCTAAATGTAGCCAACGGTTTGTGCCCTATACAATACAACATGTCTAAATGTATTCAACTGTTTGTACCCTAGACAATACAACATCTCTGAATGTAGCCAACTATTTGTACCCTAGACAATACAACATGTCTGAATGTACTCACTTGTTTGTACCCTAGACAATATGTCTAAATGTAGCCAACGGTTTGTGCCTTATACAATACAACATGTCTAAATGTATCCAACTGTTTGTACCCTAGACAATACAACATGTCTTAATGTACTCACTTGTTTGTACCCTAGATAATATGTCTAAATGTAGCCAACGGTTTGTGCCCTATACAATACAACATGTCTAAATGTACCCAACTGTTTGTACCCTAGACAATACAACATGTCTGAATGTACCCAACTATTTGTGCCCTAGACAATACAACATGTCTGAATGTACCAAACTGTTTGTACCCTACACAATGCATCATTGTCAGAATGTATCGAACTGTTTGTACCCTAGACAATATGTCTGAATGTAGCCAACTGTTTGTACCCTAGACAATACAACATGTCTGAATGTACCGGACTGTTTGTACCCTAGACAATACAACATGTCTAAATGTACCCAACTGTTTGTACCCTAGACAATACAACATGTCTGAATGTACCGAACTGTTTGTACCCTAGACAATACATCATTGTCTGAATGTAGCCAACGGTTTGTACCCTAGACAATATAACATATCTTAATGTACCGTACTGTTTGTACCCTAGACAATACAACATGTCTGAATGTACCCAACTATTTGTGCCCTAGACAATACAACATGTCTGAATGTACCGAACTGTTTGTACCCTACACAATGCATCATTGTCAGAATGTATCGAACTGTTTGTACCCTAGACAATATGTCTGAATGTAGCCAACTGTTTGTACCCTAGACAATACAACATGTCTGAATGTACCGGACTGTTTGTACCCTAGACAACACAACATGTCTAAATGTACCCAACTGTTTGTACCCTAGACAATACAACATGTCTGAATGTACCGAACTGTTTGTACCCTAGACAATACATCATTGTCTGAATGTAGCCAACGGTTTGTACCCTAGACAATATAACATGTCTTAATGTACCGTACTGTTTGTACCCTAGACAATACAACATGTCTGAATGTACCAAACTGTTTGTACCCTAGACAATACAATATGTCTGAATGTACCCAACTGTTTGTACCCTAGACAATACAACATGTCTAAATGTAGCCAACTGTTTGTACCCTAGACAATACTACACGTCTAAATGTACCCAACAGTTTGTACCCTAGACAATACGACATGTCTGAATGTACTCACTTTTTTGTACGCTAGACAATATGTCTAAATGTAGCCAACTGTTTGTACCCTAGACAATACAACATGTCTGAACGTGACCAACTGTTTGTACCCTACACAATACATCATTGTCTGAATGTAGCCAACTGTTTGTACCCTAGACAATACAACATGTCTGAATGTACCCAACTGTTTGTACCCTACACAATACATCATTGTCTGAATGTACCCAACTGTTTGTACCCTAGACAATACAACATGTCTGAATGTACCGAACTGTTTGTAACCTAGACAATACAACATGTCTGAATGTACCGAACTGTTTGTACCCTAGACAATACAACATGTCTGAATGTACCGAACTGTTTGTACCCTAGTCAATACATCATTGTCTGAATGTAGCCAACTGTTTGTACCCTAGACAATACAACATGTCTGAATGTACCGAACTGTTTGTACCCTAGACAGTACAGCATGTCTGAATGTACCCTACAGTTTGTACCCATTTAAAAGTTTAAAAATATCTCATTATATCATACAAACATTTATATAATGTATCCTTACTAAAGTTAAAATTGTGATTGATTGGAATATACTGAACCAAGTAAGTCATTACATTAATTGATAAGTACCAATAAATAAACAGATAACCTATATTCTTAGATGGTCTCCCACGGTTATATGTTTAGAAATGATAATTTATATAAATATTCATATGATACAGTGAATTGTTTCTTTCAGTATCAGTACATTTTTATTAAACTTATTTTTTAAAGGTTTTTTTCATAACTCCTTATTTCCGTACATTTTATTAAGTTTTATTTCTTAACTTAAGCTGTCCCTTGTACACACTCTGAATTTATTAATAGAACTTAATACAAGTATTAAACAGATTTAACTAAATATGAAGTGAAAATTTTATGCATCAAAGGTAGTTATCAATTCTATTTATACCTTTTAGATCAAATAGAATTAAACGTAACCTTGTTGCACACTTTAACCTAACTTGGTACATGTAGGTCTTTAATAGACTAAAAATAGCACAGTTTCTTTTTTAAAGAAGACCACGTGATGGCGGTATCCCCTGTAATAACAACCCTACAAAAAGTATTTCGCTGCGTTGTTCTACAAGAATAATTGTTAAAATTAAAAAAAAAAACACAGTGCGCTTTATAAACAAAAATAGTACATGTATGAGACAACTAGTGGGAAAAGCCTGCTGAAGCTGGCTGAACAAAATCCGACAGAAAGGATAACAAAGAAATATACGAAATACTTCAATAAGAAAGAACATGCGGTCTTTATTTCCATGAACAGAATACGATATGAACAGAAAAAACAAAGAAATGTATGAAATAAAACGCACGATATGAAAACCACCTGCGAGGAAGATACAGGTTACAACGCATACACCGCACGATATGAAAACTACCTGCGAGGGAGACACAGTGTTACAACGCTTACACCGCACGATATGAAAACTACTTGCGAGGAAGACACAGTGTTACAACGCTTACACCGCACGATATGAAAACTACCTGAGGGAGACACACGGGGTAGACGATTATGTATTTAAGGATGTCTGTGTCTGTACTCAGGTTGTTTTTTGTGTGCCAAGCATTACATAGTGCAATGTATCACATTTAGTACTATATAATTCAAATTATTTACTATAGGCATATCAACTACTCATTAACCTACCTCACTAGAACTAGAGAAAATGTACTCAAACACTAATATATCTTTTAAACATATTAGTCTACCAATCACTTCATTAAATCTGTTAACAAATTTTATCAGTTGACAATAGAAGACAATAAAGTTCTTAGTGTATTCATATTATATTGTGAATCAAATCAGCACTTCCTAAACGTTTTGCACATTGAACAAAGAGACAGACAGACAAGTTCACGTTTATCAATATTAAGATGAAACAAATTAAATTTTGTCCAAGAATTAGAAACATCACAGAGAATTAATATATATATATATATATATATATATATATATATATATATATATATATATACAATGGTATCGATATGATATATTCGTTCAGTATCAGATCAGTAAGATTGATTACCAGAAGTGAAGAAAAAAAAAAAAACTTGGTGGAGCCACTTCGCCAGCAGACGACCAAGAAACACTAACAATATCTTTTTTATTAAATCATCCCCCCCCCCACCCTCCTCCCCTCGGGGAATCTTCTCAGGTTGTGGTGGGTCAATTTTCTTCAATACCACGTGACCTCATCTGTTGGCTTTGTTTTTCTTTTCTTCTTTACCATTGTGCTTGGTTTGGGAAGGGGGGGGGGGAGAGATGAATTGTTTGAACACTGACTTCTTGTTAGAATGATAACACTTCTTGTTGGAAATAACTGGCGATGTTTGGAAATATCCCAGACTACATAGATTAAAAATAAAAACTGACATAAAGAGACGCTGTCTTGGTAGATATTAGTTACAGGCCACGTGTTTTTTTTTTAAATTATTCATTATTTTTCCTCTGTTAGTTGAGATAAAAGGGTTTAATAAAGAGTAGGATTAATGAATTATCTCCCCTCCCTGAGATAAAGGGATTTAATAAAGAGTTGGATTAATGAATTATCTCCCCTACCTAAGATAAAGGGGTTTAAATAAAGAGTAGGATTAATGAATCATCTCCACTCCCTGAGATAAAGGGGTTTAATAAAGTGTAGGATTATGAATTATCTCCCTGAAATAAAGCGGTTTAATAAAGAGTAGGATTAATGAATTATCTCCCTGAAATAAAGGGGTTTCATAAAGAGTATGATTAATGAATTGTCTCCCCTCCCTGAGATAAAGCTATTGTTGCATCAATCTTTGTTTTCAATTTAAACAATCAACAGCAATTTTAATATTTCTACTAATAGTTCTTCACACAAATTATACAATCTCTAATCTGCGGTTCTTCCAAAGTTCCAGGATTTAAAAAAAAAAGATTTATCTCTTTGGCTTCGAGAGTACACATTGTTTTTTCCAGATTACCTACACATGTTCCTCTGTAAAAAAAAATGTATATTATATACAATAACTGTAAATCAATGAACATCTCTAACACATTGTATATATTTCTGATATGATTATATTGTTATCTATTGATATGTAACAATAACTTTTGGGAAATGTTTTTCAAGTAATTGAATGAAAGAAAATGTTCTTTTTACTGTTACAGGCAATAACTAAGTAGTGTTATAAGATTCATGGTTCTGATGACATCATTTACAGCTATCTTTAACCACTAGGCGGTTGTCTCTCTAGACACAAGGATTGCGAAGAGTTTGTGTCCCCAAGGGAAATAAACACAAGTAAGGGAAGAAACTCTTTAGCTGTTGTCGTTCATGACCAAACCACTGGTCCGAAAAGGACAAAAAAAAAACAAACAGAACATCCGCCAATGGCAAAAGACAGGCGCTAACCGCCTAGAATAATTCACGGTTCTGGTCAGTAGATGACCGGTAATATGGTTATGGTCGCGTGGACTGGAAACCGTTATTTTTATGTTAATTTGTCACCAATTCCCTAACTAGGCCACGGCACATCCAGCCAACAGGTGACGATGTATTAACTCGATGGTGTGACTGTGAATAGGGCCGTCTTTAGGGAAACGCCACGCCCCCCCCCCCAGGGATTTCACCCGGCAGGTCCAATGTTGACGGATCAAATTATAATTCATTAATTACAGTGACTGTACAAGGGACGATGATGGTTAGGTGGGGGGGGCAACTCAAGGAGATGCGCATCATACTGAAAAGGGGGGTAGGGGTGGCGCTGATTACAAATTGTATGCTAGAGGACAAGTTTGGTTGGGGTCCAAAGCATGTGTAAGGTTTCTGAGGACGTGTGTGGTTTCCACGGCCGTTAAAGGTGACACTTGGTGTGCATGGTGTCACGGGCCTTGCTTTTTGAGTCACCGGTTGTGAATTGTGTCACAGGCAATTAAAGGTGTCATTTGCTGGGTACGGAGCCAAAGGTCCGTGTTTGGAGTAAGTGTTCCGTGTATGGAGCCACATGTCTGTGTAAGGAGCAAGGGACCGTTGCATGGAACCACATGCCTGGTGATGGAACCAGAGGCCCGAGTATGGAGGCAAATGCCGTCTGTGGAGTCACAGGCCATACGTTGTGTTAGAGAATGTTTTTACTCTTATAAAATTGTGTAAAATCCAACAATAAACAAAAGGTACAGCACATATTAGATATTGTATTCTTTGACTAAGTAATAAGTAAATACGGTGAATGGTCGACCAAGAGTAAGTTACCAGATGTACAACCACTGTCAGTTACATGGGATAAAATTTAAAGGACAGACAGGCAGACAGATAACCAAATAGGCAAAAACTGACAGACAGTAGGACAATAGAACAAAAACACAATAGGACACTCGGACAATATAACGCTAGGACGATAGGTCACTAGGACAATAGGACACTAGGACAATATGACAATAGGACACTAGGACACCAGGACACTAGGACAATAGGACTCTAGGACAATAAGAAACTAGGACACAAGGACAATAGGAAACTAGGACACAAGGACAATAGGACAATAGGACGATAGGAAACTAGGACACAAGGACAATAGGACAATAGGAAACTAGGACACAAGGTCAATAGGACAATAGGACACTAGGACGATAGGAAACTAGGACACAAGGTCAATAGGACACTATGACGATAGGAATTTAGGACAATAGGAATCATCAGTTAGGGCAATCGGGGATTTCCACCAGTTGAAAAAAATATTCACAACAGACAAAACAAAAAGACAAGACAAGACAAGACAGATAGTCTGTACTAGTGATAAATGATCTGGCGCGCGATGCAGACAGGATAATGCTTACGGTCATTGCCAAGTCACGTAGTACAAATTAAACAGACAAATGGCCGATTAAGTCCGTGGTTGTACAGGGTGCAGGGCGACAGAGCTGTGCTCCCATTTGTATCGGACGACAATTTAAACTGTAGAAAACATTAGAAAATAAGAAAATGGAATACGTTATACTCAAATTGAACTCTGTGTTTACACAGGAAACATTCCGCGGGAGTGAGCAATGTCAACAGAACAGCCAGTTTGGCATTCTCCATACGGAGATCCGGTGCCCTTGTCACTCCAGTTCAGACCTTCAATCAGTTAGACGCTAAGTGACCTTCCTTTTTTTTTTTGCATCCTCTGACATGAAGTAGGATTGGGGGTGGCGGGGGGCAGTCATCCAGTCCTTTTCATGCTGATCTTGATGATCAAACAACGTCGTTGTTTTTTCCTTGCCTCCCCTCCCCTTCATCCCGATCGTTATGGACTTAAGCTCACCCATTGGATGGTTGGAGGGAGATACCGGTGGGGGGGGGGGTGGCAGCCAGAAAACGTTAAGATCGTTTTGTACTCACGCTGACCTACTTACCGGCGAGGTCAGCCTCTTAATCAAACTCGACGTCACCCTCCTCGACACCCAATCCCCTCTGTCGTGATATTAAACTGGACGTGGGTGGGGTGATGGGGGGGGGGTGTCAGGCCCCTGAGTTTTTGCCCGGGGCCGTGTTATAAAGTATGCTTATAAAGTTATTCCCTAATGACCATTGGTCATTTCTGATAAACATGATCAGCTGGTGGGTTGTTTTTTTTTGTTGGTCATTTTTCAAGAGGACAGGCAGCGGAGTGAGAGTAGATTAACAACATCAGCGGTGGGTCAGCCAACGTACCAGTGGGGGAGGCACTAGGCGTAGACTCTCGTGGGTGTAGGATTTAGATGGAGGTGGGATTTAAACAGTGGAAGGAATAGGGGGGGGGAGATAAGAAGTACTTGCGGGTGGTCATGTGGCGTAGAGGCGCGACCGTAGACCTGGTGGTCCAGGTTCAACAACCCAATGCTCACTTAAAGTCTAAGCAAATACGTGTGTCCGTAAGTACGCAACTCGCTCATCGCGAAAACGCATTGCAGTATAGATGTTTTGTGTAGTAGACCTGTATAACACTAAGCTGCGCACACAAAAAATGTATTGTTTCCTTCAAAGTTGTTTTTCTCCAAAATATTTTGCAGCACACAGCCTTAAGAAAAACGAAGTGGCTACGGTTACAGCCAACGCATGCGCTCTAGCGCTCTAGACGGACTATTTTTTTTGAGGGCTAGGAATAGGATTAGGGTTAGGGATATGGTTAGGTATAGGGTTAGGGATAGGGTTAGGGATAGGAACAATATATATATAGCTGGACCCCGAAAAAAAAATTCGGCAAAAAAAAAAGTCCGTCTAGAGCGCTAGAGCGCACGCGCGTTGGTTGTAACCGTAGCCACTGCGTAAGAAAAATTAAAGAGATCATTGGTTGGATACCATCCCCTCTGAGAGACTTGGTATTTTTTTTGTTCAGATCCTTGTGAAGGTTTCCAAGTCCGCCCATCTAAAATAGTGTACTTAAAACAGTAGTTAAGGTACTATAGGCGGCTTGGCGTTTTGATGTCCCTGTATATCACTGGAATACCTGTACCAAAAAGGTACTCAAATGTTTAAAATATCGCCCCTCCCCCCGGTTATCAGTAAACTAAGTCCCGCCCTGAATGGGCTGACACCTGGTTACGTCACAACACTCGAAGAATCCGCGGCCATTAGATTTATTCGGCTTTGTAGGGGCAGGAGAGAAGGGCATTACAAAATCCTACCCACTATTGGCTTACAATATCAACGAGATGAACAAACTTTAACGAATAAGACGTAACAAATAGACCTAAACAAAAAGAGAATTAAATAATATAAAAGAATGATACTAAACAAATCTCGGACGGGGGGGGGGGGTAGGACAAAAGCCACCATCAAGTCAAGTCCCCGGGGCAACATTGCCAATGAACAGACTCGGTGGGAGTGATGTCTGTTGTTGTCTTTTTTGTTTTGTTTACTTTCTGTCGTCGGCATCCGTCCGTCTCGAGAGACGATGGTGTAGCTAAGATGAGTCTACAAAACACCGCCGGGAATGGCTGTGCAGTCCGACTCGGGAGTGGCAATCCCTGTCGCACTTGTCACACTTGAAGATAGTTGGTTGTTGTAGTTGTTGTTGTAGCTGTTCTTTTTTCCGCTTCCGTCTTGTTCTTTTCAGGGCAGCATTATCCTGTCGCTCAGCCTCTGCGCGCAATGAACCCTGCCGGACAGCGAGCCTCCATGAGTGGCGGTCGGCTGCTTGGCTCTCCCAGGAGTTGGGGTTAATGGAGCACTCTTTCATATCCTTTTTGCAGATGTCTTTGTAGCGCATTTTAGGTCGCCCTGTTTTCCTCTGGCCGGTAACTAACTCGCCATAGAGTAGGTCTTTCGGGATGCGGCCTGCGTCCATTCTTTTGACATGACCGAGCCTTCTGAGGCGTCTCCCGCTGAGAACTGCAAACAAGCTGCTCATGTTGGCCCTCTCTAGCACCCCAGTGTTGGGGATCTTGTCTTGCCACTTTATCTGCAGTATACGTCGCAGGCACCTCATGTGGAAATTGTTTAGCTTTCTTTCGTGCCTCGCGTAAGTGGTCCACGTCTCGCATCCATAGAGGAGGGTACTAAGTATGCAGGCCTGGTAGACGCGCAATCTGGTATTTTCGGTGAGGCTGGGGTTTTCCCACACGTTGCTTTAGTCTCGCCATGACTGTGGCTGCCCTAGCGATTCTGCAATCGATCTCCGGGTCTATGGATAGCGAGCTGGAGATGGTGGACCCGAGGTAAGTGAAGTTCTCGACGACCTCTAGGGTGTGCCCATCGATGTCAATGCTTGGGGGTGTATCTGTAGCCTGTGCCATGACATTCGTCTTTTTCAGGCTGATAGTCCAAACTCCTTGCATGCATGGGAGAGGCGGGTGACAAGCTGCTGCAGTCCGTCTTCAGTGTGTGATGTCAAGGCTGCGTCATCAGCAAAGAGCAGCTCGCGAATTAGGACCTTTGTGACTTTGGTCTTTGCACGGAGGCGGGCTATGCTATAGAGCTTGCCATCGGACCTTGTATGGATGTAAACACCCTCGCTGCAATCCTTGAAGGCGTATTGGAGGAGCATGGAAAAGAAAATGCCGAAGAGTGTAGGTGCAAGGACGCAGCCCTGTTTTACTCCGCTGCTGACTGGGAAGGCCTCGGAGATTGCGCCGTTGTAGCAAACCGTGCTATGCATGTTGTCGTGGAAGGACATGACCACTGCAAGCAGGTGTGGGGGGCAGCCAATCTTTTGCAGCAAGCTGAAGAGTCCACTTCGACTTACTAGATCAAACGCCTTTGTGAGGTCGACGAAAGCGATGTAGAGTGGCACCTGCTGTTCCTGACACTTCTCTTGAAGTTGGCGTAGTGAGAAGATCATGTCCACTGTTGATCGGCCAGCCCTGAAGCCACACTGTGACTCTGGGTAGACTCGGGAGGCGAGGGCCTGCAGGCGGTTTAGAGCGACGCGGGCGAAAGCTTTGCCGACGATGCTGAGGAGGGAGATGCCCCGGTAGTTATTACAGTCGCTCCGGTCCCCTTTGTTCTTGTATAGTGTGATAATTTTGGCATCTCTCATGTCTTGGGGGATATAGCCCTGTTCCCAGCATCGACTTAGGAGGTCGTGCAATGGCTTTAGCAGTGTTGGTTTTCCGCTCTTCAGAACTTCTGGTGGGATTCCATCGCTACCGGGTGCCTTTCCGTTTGCAAGGCAGTCGATGGCTTTTGCTTAGTTCATCCACGGTGGGTGTGGTGTCTAGCTCCTCCATGACAGGCAGATCTGGGATAGCGCCAAGGGCGGCTTCAGTCACAGTGTTCTGGGTTGCGTATAGCTCCAGGTAGTGTTCGGTCCACCTCTGCATCTGTTTTTCCTGGTCCTTGATGACCTCTCCTGTTTTGGATATAAGGGGGGCGGTTTTGGAGGGAGTTGGGCCTATTGCCTTTTTGATGCCCTCGTACATCCCTCTTGCGTTTCCTGTATCGGCAGCTGCCTGGATGCTGCTACCAGTAGGAGTTGGCGCATCTGCGGGCGGTCTGCTGGGCTTTGCTCCTGGCTGTCCGTAGGGCTTTTAGTGTGTTGGGACTGGGCCTGACCTTGTAGGCCAGTAGGGCTTTCCTTTTTACCTCGGTAACGGGTTCCATTTCCTCCCAGTGGGCCTCGTACCAATCGGCGTTTTTCCGCTCTATCTTTCCATAGGTGGTGATGGCGGAGTTATATACGACATCACGCAGACGCGACCACCTAGAGTCGATGGTGTCAACTGCTAACTTTCTTTCACTGAGTGTAACTTCCAGACTGCTGATAAACTGTTGGTTTTTTTCGGGATTTCTGGCACAGTTGATATTGATGCGTGGGCGACCTTTTTTCTTGGAGTGATGCAGTTTCTTCGGCGTTATGCGCACCTTGCTTGCCACGAGGGCGTGGTCCGTGTCGCAGTCTGCACTGTGGTAGCTGCGGGTGAGGAGGATACTGTCGATATTCCCTCTTCTGGTGAGGACGAGGTCGAGTTGTTGCCAGTGGCGGGAGCGTGGGTGCCTCCATGACACCTGATGTATCTCTTTGCACCTGAAGAAGGTGTTGGTCACGCACAGGCCATGGTGGCACGAGAGCTCAAGCAGTCTCTGGCCATTTTCATTTATCTTTCCCCTCCCAAAGCTTCCGAGACAGGTGGGCCAAGTCACATGGTCAGCTCCTACCCTTGCGTTGAAATCGCCAAGGAGATAAAGGCTATCGGTGCTAGGAATCTTCAATAGCGCTTCATCTAGGGACTGGTAAAATTGATCTTTCTCCTCGGCAGTGGAGCAGAGGGTTGGAGCATACACGCTGAATATGTGAGCTGGGCCAGAGGACGTTGACAGTCGGAGGATTAGTAATCTCTCAGAGCCGTCTTTTGGGGGCTCTATGAATCTGACAAGCGTGTTTTTCACCGCGAAGCCAACACCGTGTTGCCTCGGTTGGTCTGAGGACTTCCCTTTCCAATAGAATGTGTAGTTAGCTTCTCTGATGGTGCCGGTTTCAGCCAGCCGGGTCTCCTGTAGAGCGGCGATGTCGATGTTTAGTCGTGAGAGTTCCCTGTCGATGACAGCGGTCTTCCTTGCGTCATCAATCTGCTGAAGGTCAGATGTGAGTCCGGTACACATGGTCCTGATGTTCCAGCTTGCGAATCGAAGAGCTGGAGGCTTCTTGCTAATTCTTATCTTGAATTTGCCTGGTGCGTGTGTTTTTTGGCCCACTTTTTGAGAAGTGCATCTCTAATCCCCACGCACCCAGTAGGGCAGGTGAGCCATGGCGAGACAGCACCCAACTGGCTGGGGGCTGCCCAGCTTGAGGCGGGCGGTAGCTGTCCAATGAGGCGCGATGACCTCTCCCACCGTCGAAAGAGACCCCTGGCGCTCGTTTCCTTCGCCAATCGGATGAGCTTAGAACCGGTAACTGTCCCCTTCCGTGTTGTATCGACATCGTGCGACGACGCTGGAGTATCCTCTCCAGTTTAGCTACAGAGCCTGGGCAGGGTAATATGGAGGGATAGCTGTTGCCCGTGCAGCAGTCCCCCCCTCTCCGCGCAACTGAGGGATCCAAGGGAAAGACAGAGTCGATACGGCTTGGCTTCAGCTGAGCCGCAGGAGTTGCCGGCGTTGACAATATAGGGTCTGGCCGCCTTGGGGACTCCAGCTCCGGATTTCTTTTCAGGGTTTACTCCCTTAGCCTATCCTCGTAGGAGGTATGCCGCTAGGCAGCGGAGGTTTGAGAACAGAGTTTTCCTTCTCCTAGATGAGCTACAACCGAGGTTGACGAGCCCCATCTGCCCGAAGCAGCTGGTTTTGAGGCGCCAGTGAACCGCCTTCGTCCCTTCTCCTGTCAGTGGAAACAGTTTCGCCTGGCTTAGTAGCTAAGCCGCACGAGAAGGCCAGGAGTTGGACTTGGTTGTCAGAGGCTATTTGAGACGCACGCCATTGGGAGCATTTTATTTGTTAGTGGGAGCTTATCCCCGCTACCAACCCCCGGCAGTAACAACCTTGAAACCTACTTTCTGTAGGTCGATTGTAAAACGGACATAACAATCTACGGAAAAGTTAAACGAACTATTTGCAATTTAATGGTCAACAAATAGGACTGTGTTGAAAGGGACACACCAGCTAGCGTTGTTGTCACAGGCTAGCGTTGTTGTTTGAGAGCTTGAGTTTTGGCTTGAGCTAAAATTAGGGCTGTTGTTTATTATACAGTTAGCTTTTTTAGCACTTTCCGGTGTAATTTAATAGTGGGGCATGACATTGGAATATATAACAGTGGGATATGACATGGAAATATATAACAGTGGGATATGGCATAGGAATATATAACAGTGGGGCATGACATGGGAATATATAACAGTGGGATATGACATGGGAATATATAACAGTGGGATATGACATGGGAATATATAACAGTGGGATATGACATGAGAATATATAACAGTGGGACAAATTTTTTATATGATTATTCAATCTTAACTTTTTTTTTTTGTATTGATGAATTTAAAAAAAAAGAGAGAGCTTTATCGATTGGTACAGAAGTACATCACGATCACGTGCATACATTAGGACAGAAGACACAATATCTGGGGGCCCTGACAAACTGTAACAAGTGGCCCGCAATTCAAAAACTGAAGAAAAAAATTATATCTCTTGATGTAAAAGAAGTAAAACCCATTAGTACATTTGCATTATGGAAGTCCTTTTACGATGTCAATCGCTAACAGCCAGGGGGCACTCTTGATGTGTAAAATGATGGAGAAGGACCTCAAAAGGAAGTAATACCCGTGACCTATTGGGGCCCATAGTCCCTTGCCCATCAAAACGAGAACGAAGCGGCGCTCCCTTCGTTGTGCAGCCTTTTTAAAGTCTACAAATTAAAATCATTGTGTTTCAATCATACAAGTACATTCTCACCCAAATTCTACAATCTCTACAATCCTAATTAAACTCGAAGCCGAAAAAAGCCTGTCAAAGATTGATCCAAAAGAGAGACAAACTGAATTCATTCGTTAATTAAATGTTACAGAACAACTAATTAGTTCCTTCCCGGTTGGCTTGAGATTTTGACAGCCTAATTCACACTTATCAATTATTGATAATTCAATTCGTTTTCAATTTGCACAAATATTTCTGTGTTGCTGTTTTTTTTTTCTTTTTGTAATCACCGAGCAGAAACTCTTTCCATTTTTTAATAATCTTTATTTTCGTTTATAACCTTTTCTTAAACCGGTATTTGTTTTTTTGATTTATACCGATTTCTGTTTTTTTTTCTTAAACCGGTATTTTTTTTTCTTAAACTGGTATTTGTATTTTTTTTTGAACCGGTATTTGTTTTTTTTCTTAAACCGGTATTTGTTTTTTCTTAAACCGGTATTTGTTTTTTTTTTCTTACAGCGGTATTTTTTTTTTTTAAAGTAAAATAAAAGTGATAAAACTGTTGATATCAATGTATGCAAACATAGGCAATCAGTGAGCTTTTATTTATTGATGTTTTAAACTCCATGACAATGAATTAGATCAAACCCGTCAATGTCCAATCATCTATGTTCCCAGCCCCCCCCTCCCCCAAATGTGTATGACCCGGAGATGACGTTGACAGAAGTTCGACTTGACATGACACATCTCATCCTATTCCACGCATGTTTATTTTCTTTTTGATTGTTTGTTTCTAGCTGTTGGCTGTTTGTTTGTTTGTTTTTTTTTTTTTTAACATGTGATTGAATTCCATTGTCTCAAGCAAAGAAATGACCGGTGATTTTTTTTTTAGCTCCATAACATTCTTCGTCATTTTTTTTTTACACGAAATTCATTTCGAAAGTTTTGTATTAAAACTTCAAAAATTGAAAAAAAAAAAAGAAAGAAAAAGTGTTTATTTTTTTTTTTTAAAAAAAAAAAGGCTTTTATTAAAATACTAGCTGTATCATGCAAAACCTTTGCATAGAGTTATATCCACTTAGTAGGCTAGGTTATTTTTGGTTTCGGACAGATCCGATTTTTATAACTATTGTTTACAATTTACGATTTTAAACTGGAATACTATTGTATTGATTCTTTACTTTCGATTTAAGGGCAACACCCAAAATCGATATTATTTATATAGAAAATAAAAAGTAAAAAAAAACAAGCAATTAAGCCTGTTTCACTCTGGACACAGGACGTGTTAGCGCACTTTCGTGTTATGTATCAGTACGTTTGTTAGCTTTCAGTAAATATTTGTAAATTTTGGAAATGTTTATAAATTCAATTGTGTAATGCATATATCTGTAAAAAAAAATTATAAAGACGTTTCTTTATATTTGAAAAAAAATTATTGTCTCTTAAATCTAACTACAAGTGGTTTGTGGTTACTGAAATAGGACTCATAATTGAAAACATTCGAAATTATAGTCATTTAATCGTCCGAAAACTCCGTCAATTGTTGCATAGCTCTGATACCTTCAATTAAACTCAGAACACAAGCTTACTATTTCATTTGGTGAGTTTCTTAATAAATCTTGGTGAAACTACGTGCTGCAGTATTTTGCACCAAATGAATGGGTTATTGAACGTACAAGGTGTATATATAATATATAAGCCCCTTAGGAACCCTGAAGCCCGGCCCTCAGAGGTCCTATCGCGAAATGAACTTTTGATGTACACATGGCAGGCCAAGACCTACAAAATGATATATACATCATGGGTCTAGGACTTATAGTTGCTGAGATATAGGCGCTTCTTTATTAATATAGCTTATATAGTAAAAAACGGTACTAAGCCCCCTTTTACGGCCCTCAGAGGTCAGATCGCGAAATGAACTTTTGCTGCATACATGGCAGGCCAAGACCTACAAAATGATATATACATCATGGGTCTAGGACTTATGGTTGTTGGGATCTAGGGTGATGACAGACAGACAGGCAAAACGGGGACAATAATAAAAATAATTTCTTATGTTTATCTAAAACACATATGAATCAAAGTTATATTGACTTAATAAAAAGTTCCAATAATAAAAAGTTGAATAATATTAGCAACGAATTGAGTTTGAAGGACATACAAAGTCTAAAATATTTTGATGCGCCGTTTCATTAATACAAGAGATATTGTTCAGCGCTCACGCTTTTTACTGAGTCATTATAATTTCTATAAATAGAAGCTCCAAGTAATATGTGAATGGGCCACGGAACGTCCCTACTGACACACTCCCTGTGTTGACAGACACGATTGCTCGTATTGACAGACATTTCCCCTAGCCCAAGATCAAGACTGGCCGTATATTAATTGATAAAAAAAAAGAATAATTTTAAATGATCAAAATATAAAATCCTCTTTAAGTCGTTTTATAAAAATTAAAGTTCTCTTAGCCCTAACGGGGGCCCATCGGGCAGAGGATGTGCAGAATTATTTCTTTTCATTCTAAACCTCGGGATATCTTGTGGGTTTTTTTTTTGTGGTTAGGACAACGCCTAGATAAATGTATGAGACTTTACACCGCAATTTACCGGGAAAAAAATATTCATGGTTCTCACCGAGGATCGAACACAAGACTGTCAGCTCGACAGTCAAGCACCTATACCATTCGGCCATCCGAGCATCTACACCACTGGGTCCTATATATTGTTTTAAATTGAGCTTAAAATTGTGTTGTTTTTTAAATTAAATGTAAGGGGCTTTTGTCCATCACTAAAACTATACTGTTTAAAAAGTATTATCCAAAACGAGGAAGTACATTCAGTTCAGTATATTCTGTGTGACAGACAGACAGACAGACAGACTGACTGACTGACTGAACTGACAGACAGGCATGGAGGCTATAAAAACTGCCAACTGTTTTATTCAATGTTTGGTAAATTGTCCTTTTTAATTGTAATTGTGACACATATAGCAGCAAAACAATTATCTAAGTATAGAGAGACAGAAGCAACCAGACAAGACTTCATATAATTAAAAGGAAATAAACAGATTAAATAGGACATTGGAAAAATAATTTGGATATTCTTATTTTATTTTTAAAAAAAATACATTTCTTTTTACTATCCGGCTTGATCCGGCCTATGTGTTGTTGTTTTTAAATGGAGATATTATTTTATACTGACTGAAAATATATAAAAACATTATAACAAAAACTTAAATTATGCTGTTGTTATTTATTTGTGATGTTAGTTGTTTTTATTCAATTTCACTCCCACAAATACAAAGACTGGCGATGTGTGTGTGTGTGTGTTTGTGTGTTTGTGCTTGTGTGCAAGTGTGTGTGTGAGTGTGTGTGTGTGAAACCCCCGTAAGGACGATACGAAATCTCTTAGATCCTATAAACCACTAATGGGACTGTTATTTTATGATGCCCTTTTTTTCATTCCCATCATAGCCGATAGTGCAACGGCCACGGAGGCACCACGGGAGATATACCGGGGACTTCTACCAAGCCAGAAATATCCATTGGTTCTTACCGGATATCGAACCAGGGACCCTCAGATATACTTTTAAACTCTCCACCACAAGACCCTCCGTCCCCTCCTAGCCTGGAGGTAACAACAGTTATTTCGTTATTTTGTTTTTAAATGTATCTCACTTTTGTCAAGGAAAGAAAATTGTATAAGCAAAACTATTTTGTAGGTCATTTTTTAGAATTTTTCTTGTTGAATACTTATGTTTGAATTTTTTTATTTATTAATTTTGCGCATGATGCCCACGATAGAACATTTTCCGAATTGTTTTCTAATGCTACGAGAAAACATTTTCCGAATTGTTTTCTAATGCTACGAGAAAACATTTTCCGAATTATTTTCTAATGCTACGAGAAAACACTTTCCGAATTGTTTTCTAATGCCTACGAGATAATGTAAAAACAAAATAGTTTTTTTGGAAAAATGAGGGAATAGATAGGAAAACTAGTCGACCACGGCAAGTGGTGCAATTTTCAAGACTCTTGCTTAAATAGTAACGATACTTGGTGGTGTTTCCACCGTCATTGCACTATCGTCATAGGGTTGGGTAGGGAAGTCAAGAAAACAGTCTTTTTTCTTTGAAATGTAAATAATGAAAAAAAAAACAACATAAGGACAGAAAGAAACTTGTATTGAAAGATTGTTTGACTGAACGAATATTTCACTGAACGACTATTTGACTGAACGATTGTTTGGCTGAACGACTATTTGACTGAACGATTGTTTGATGGAAATATTGTTTGAACTATTGTTTGACTGAACGACTATTTGACTGAACGACTATTTGACTGAACAATTGTTTGACTGAACGACTATTTGACTGAACGACTGTTTGACTGAACGATTGTTTGGTTGAACTATTGTTTGACGAAACGAATATTTGACTGAACGACTATTTGACTGAACTATTGTTTTGACTGAACGACTATTTGACTGAATGATTGTTTACTGATTTATTGTTTAATTGATAGATTATTTGATTGAACGACTAGCTTTTGATTGAATGTCTGGTGAATGATTTGGAACAACAACTGGAAGGGGAAAAAAACATCAAAATGTCTAGTTAAACAGAACCGAATCTCTTGGGAAATCTGATGAAATGAAAAGGTAATTCACTAATGAGATTTACTTTTGTTACTTTTTTTTTTTTCTGCTTCCATCAGGGGCGGCCCGCCACTAAAAAAAAGTTTGTCCAGACAGTTCGAACTTTTCCAGCAAGTCAATTTAATACTTACGTTTAAGGTAAAAGTGTAGTGGGAAGATGGTGGCCCTTGGTAGAGGTGGGGCGGGTCTGTCTATAGTTATTTCAGTGACATTGTGTTGACACACCCAAACAAGTGCCTAGCAAAGTTGGGGGAGGCGGGGGGGGGGCTCCCCAAAGAAAAGATTGAAGAAGAATTTCCTTATATTATAAAGCACATCATTCCCCCCCCCCCGTACGGAGGTGGTGTAGGAGGGTGGTCTTAAGTGTCAGGAAGGGGGGGGGGTTCTACTGTCGAAGGGGTTCAAGGATGCTATTTCGACACCACTGAAAATTTAAAAAAAAAAAAAAACTATTTGTGGCCGTTGGGACGCCGCTGGAAAATATGGGGGGCCAATGAAAAAACTGGAGCCCTTCTCCTGCCCCCCCCCGCCAAAAAAATAATAAATGAGGAGTTCATTGAAAATGAGGAATTTTAAGAGCGGCCCCCCGACACGTGCTCCGGTTGCCTCCAACTTGCTGTGATCATGGATTTTTTTGGTTCACCTCTTTACTGATATAACCATTTATAAACCTAGTATGGGCTCAGATGGAATATGTTTCGGGGGAGGGAGGGGTGGACACCATCTAATGTTTGCACGTGAGCACATGTCGTCTTGCCCCTAATCGCTCCACCAACCAGATTAAGAAGTATTTAATGACCTTCACCTCTAATTCCCACATTCTACCTAATGGTCCGCTCAGTTTATCGTTTCATTTTTTTTCCAGAAGCTACACACGCCATCAATCCATCCCAGAGCGACCCTCCCCCGCACCCCCCCCCCGCCTCTCTTTCTCTCTTCTTGGTCGCTCCCCTCTAAACCCGATGAAATCCCCCGGCGTGCAATTTCTTTTAGTCACTTACATTAAAGGGACATAAATGTTGTATCGACCCAACAATAATGTTGATTGGGACAAAACACAGCAGACGTAACCAATTAAAGTGGAAAAAAAACATCCCTGTTTCCAATAATAGCACAAGGTAAAACGATCCCACAATATTTGGTGTTTGCAGTGAAACACATCTTCGGAGAAACTGTGTAAAAAAATATAATTTTATAAGATATTTACTGCTAAGGAACCACAACTCACCGTTTCTCAACCTTCTTCGCGACATAGGGTGCGAGAGATTATCCCCACCCCCTGTACCCCTCAAACATAAATTCGCGAAATATTTTCATGATGGAATGCAGTGCACAGCCTACTTTACTTACCTAGCTAATGCCACGTATCTTGTATATAATGTCCAGCCAACTTACCTTACAATGCCAGGTCAGTGGTCATTTTGGACACAACTTACTACATTTTGAAGTGTAAAGCGGGCCAGCCCCAATGGTTGCGACCCGGACGTATATCACGGGGGTCAAGCCGAGCGCAGTGGTGGGTGTGTACCAGTGGGTGGCGATAGGCAGGCGTCTAAGACTCTTTGATGACGACCCTTGCTTGGAGTTTTCATAGCATTTTTTTTTTTTGGAATCTTTTAAACACAACAGTTTGTGGTTTATACTTATCATACAAATGAAGACCAAACATAGTCGAGACCTACACGGTTTTATACCCTGTTTTCCATACAACACGCACCAACACACATATAGACGCAGGCATTGACACACAACTTACTCAGCAGCACACATAAACACGCAGGCATTGACACACAACATACTCACCAGCACACATAAAAACACGCAGGCATTGACACACAACATACTCACCAGCACACATAAAAACACGCAGGCATTGACACACAACATACTCACCAGCACACATAAAAACACACAGGTATTGACACACAACATACTCACCAGCACACATAAAAACACACAGGTATTGACACACAACATACTCACCAGCACACATAAACATGCAGGCATTGACACAAAACATACTCACCAGCACACATAAACACACAGACATCGACACACAACATACACACATAAAGACGCATGCATTGACACAAAACATACTCCACAATATGAGATGTAGATTTCATCAATGTGCATAACCCTTGACACCACTGTTATTTATTTATTTTTGTTGCGTCCAAAGACAGAGTGATCTGCCCCTAATTTTTTTCTCTTATTTAACCGCAATAGCGTTACAACTTGTGCCATTAAACCAAACAAGTTTTGTGGTCAAATCGATGAAATAAAAAAAAAAAGGTTTTGGCCGCAAGTGTTGGATGACAAGAAACACTGGCCAGGGAACAAAGCTATCACTGCCCCATTACTTTATTTTGATGTCTGCCTTTATGTCTCTTTATATGTCTGCCTATCTCTCACACCTTCTCTCTCAACGTTCTTTCCTCCCCTTCACCCCCCTCTCTCTCTCTCGCTCACTCTCTCTCTCTCTCTCTCTCTCTCTCTCTCTGTCTCGCATATTTTACCCATACTCATTCTTATTATTGTTTTTTCTGTTTGTCTTTCTGTTCAATTCTTTTCTCTGACATTGTTTGAAGGCAACATTTCGCCATTGTCGCTGAAAGATATCTATTACACATACACCTTGTATAAAACCACGTTATTTACAGACGAAAAAAAAAATGATGCCAATTTTATCCTAGCATAGAATGTTAAGACGAAATATGATCCTTTATATCCGCTCAGACTTTTTTTTTTGTCCTTGCAATGTCCTTTTTATGAAGGAATTATCAGGACCGTTTTTAAGATTTAAAAAGGGGCGTAGGGGGGGGCTTTGTCAGAGATTTAGAGATACATGGGAGCACTAAACAAAAGTATCTGTCGAGGCCTCATGTTGCGTGAGATTCAATCATCCAACCATAATAAAGTAGGCTTAGTATTTGTGAGATAATCTTTCATTTCCGTGCTCTAATTGTTTCATCCCAAACCATCTCAAATATTGCGTGAAAATGTTAGAATAACTAGATAAATATAAATGAATAAACGCTTTCAAATGCATTCCAGTTTGAAGCATCAGGGGTGTACATTTGTTTCAAACGTGGGCCACAGTAGTTTTGTAAATTTAATAGAAAGGCCGGGAAAGAGTGGAAAGATGATAGAAGGGCTGCACCAAGAGCAGTATTATTTAGTGTTTATGTTACGGCCAATCAATGTTTCATAGCCGGACAATTACTGGACATTTGCTAACAACACTGGCCAATGTTCATAATGGCTTAGTACGCCTGCCGAAGCTCAAAGTGACAATGTGAACAGTATCGTATCAAAGTGACAATTTGAACAGTATCGTATCAAAGTGGCAATGTGAACAGTATCGTATCAAAGTGACAATTTTAACAGTATCGTATCAAAGTGACAATGTGAACAGTATCGTGTCAACGTGACAATATGAACAGTATCGTATCAAAGTGACAATTTGAACAGTATCGTACCATAGGGATAACATCAAATACTAATTTGTCGAGTGGCAAAAAAACATGAAAGGAAGAAACATTCATTAATTACACACTGACCACTGGGTGTGGCCGACTGTCTTTATTTAATATGAACAGGTTTAGTTGAGAGTTGTAATTTTTACATATTTTACGATAAATATCTGATGGTAATTCAAAATTTGGTCGTACTTCGAAATCTGATTGCACTTCAAAATCTAATGGTACTTACTTCAAAATATGATGGTACCTCGAAATCTATAAAACACTATTCATAAATAAAATCCATATCCTAGATAAAAAATATAAATCGCCTCAACTTGAAATCTATCTCCAAGCTGATCAAGCTATCAGACAACTGTTTTAAATTGTTTAAGTAGACCGATCCCTGTGGTTTAATCTGTTGGCAATAAATGTAATCCCACTATGACACAATAGTGGTCACCTTTGATATGATTTCACCCTTTCATCTGACCCCTCTGTCCATCAGAGTAAATAGATCCCAAGCTTTTCCGCAAAATAGTAAAATTTTCCTCTTCAAATTTTCCACCTCACTAATCACACAGCCATTACCAGGCTTGCGGAGCCGGAGCCGAGGAGCCGCTACTTTTTGCTGGAGCCGGAGCCGAAAAAATCTGGCGGTTCCACGGCTCCCAAACGTTTTTTTTTTTTTACAGCAGAATTTTTTTTTAGCTTTAAAATTACAAATTTGTTTGATTGTTTGCCTCCTACAATTTGAAATGTTGTCATGTTTTACGAACGCCACAACAGGAGCGGAATTTTGGGGAGGGGCCGGGGGGGGGCATGTCCCCCCCCCCCCCCCCCCGGTTATCGCAAGTTTAGGTAAGACATCATTAAATTATTGAAATATTTTTTGTTCTAAGACCAATTTTCAACAATGAAAACAGTTTCGCCCCCCCCCCGGGGGGTCAATGTTTTGCCCCCCCCCCGTCAAAATTGTCTAGATCCGCCGCTGTACCCCAGAAACCGTTCTTCGGCACGCCCCCCCCCCCCCCCGAAAAAAAATTCTCCCGCACCCCCCCCCCCCAATGCAATAATCCTGGCTACGGGCCTGCCCGGGTCCGAATAGTCACTGCGAATTTATAATTAATAAATATAAATACTGAAGTCTTTAAAATATTTTAAATAATGTATCAATTTCTATTGGCTAATTTAATCATTGAAATAACTTTTTAGTACTTATGAAAATGGCAACTAGTGAAACCTCGATCGAAAATAATGATACGTTTCTGGATGCACTGAAATGGTTTGTTTTTAGTAAAACCGACAATGCGTATATTTTTCAAGTTCCTGACTATGGGGGTGAACGCGGCAAAATTTGCATAACTTTTTATCAGCGGGATGTTAGCGTGGAGCAATTACAAATTTTTTTATCTCGTGTGATACTATCTTAATAGGGAGCCGGAGCCGTCAAATTTGTGGGAGCCGGAGCCGAAAAATAATATGGCGGCTCCGCAAGCCTGGCCATTACTACAAATTATAGTGAATAAAAGCAGCCTGCCTCACACAGTGGTCAACCTGTAGTACATTTATCTTGATTTATTGTTTTTCTAGATGTCACAAAACTCATCATGTTGAAACAAAAGATGATAGAGAAAGATGATTTATCATTTTAATTGCTATAACTCATTAACAAAAGAAAAAGGAAATGAAAAAATCGTAATTGGTTGATGACCTTTTTTTTTTTGTTAAACAAGAATGACAGAGAATGAACATTAATGGTTTTAATTATCTCGTTTAGTGACAACAGAATTGCAAACGTCAACTAATTTCTGTTCATATTAAATAAAGGCAGTCACGTTCTTCGCCAATCAACAAAAGTCGTAATTGACGTTTTCTCTTTCAATGTGCACTTTAACCGGCAGGCATTCGCCGGTTGACATTCGCCGGCAGACATTCGCCGGTAAGCAACATTGAATTGAATAATCATAGATCAAATGCAATTAAACATCCAACTCTGGGTCAAACCTAAACCCCGGGGCGAGGCCTTACTTTTCTCTTGCCTGCCTTAGACGGCGTATAAACACGGATTCTTAGGGAAAGCGTTTCGTAAATTAATAAAAGTTAAGAGCCACTAGTAAATTGACTAGTAAATTGTTTACTGAGGATGGTTTCAGTCTGACAGAAATTGGGGATGGAGTCAGTCTGATGGACATTGGGGATGGAGTCAGACTGATGGACATTGCGGATGGAGTCAGTCTGATGGACATTGGGGATGGAGTCAGTCTGATGGACATTGGGGATGGAGTCAGACTGATGGACATTGCAGATGGAGTCAGTCTGATGGACATTGTGTATGGAGTCAGACTGATGGACATTGAGGATGGAGTCAGACTGATGGACATTGGGGATGGAGTCAGACTGACGGACATTGAGGATGGAGTCAGTCTGATGAACATTGGGGATGGAGTCAGTCTGATGGACATAGTGTATGGAGTCAGACTGATGGACATTGAGGATGGAGTCAGTCTGATGGACATTGGGTATGGAGTCAGACTGATGGACATTGAGGATGGAGTCAGTCTGATGGACATTGGGTATGTTGTCAGTCTGATGGACATATTTTACTGTATGTGATAGACTGTATGTGATAAACTGTATTTTTAATTTACTAAATACGCAGAATTTTGGCGTTTTCACATCTTTTGGCAAATTTAAAAAAAAAACGCGTACCAATGAGTATACAGCTTCACTAATAATACTGTGGTACCATGGTCTAAGTCTGTTTTGTGTTCCATGATTGATGATGGTAAACAAAACAGTTGTTATCCACAGTGTGACTCTCCAAGAGTAATAACTATAAATGATGAGTTACATTTGTGTAATTACACAGTAGTCACCATAAACGTCTTTGATACAGTAATTATATAAATTCCAATATACCCTTTTTTTCATTAACAGCTTCTATAATTATCAAATTTTGCTTAAAATAATTGTCATGTACAAATCAAAAACATTGTTCAATAGCTACCATGGCAAACCCCCTGTCCTACTAGTCATACACTCAAGCTTGAATAAAACACGCACTATGGACATTCCAATTCATACGTTGCATTCATAAAACACGCACTATGGACATTCCAATTCATACGTTGCATTCGTAAAACACGCACTATGGACATTCCAATTCATACGTTGCATTCCTAAAACACGCACTATGGACATTCCAATTCATACGTTGCATTCATAAAACACGCGCTATGGACATTCCAATTCATACGTTGCATTCATAAAACACGCACTATGGACATTCCAATTCATACGTTACATTCATAAAACACTTTCATTCTTAACTGACATCACGCACTTTATTTTCTCACGTTAACTCGACGTTAACTAAGTACGTCGTTAAATAGGGATGACACTTTACCAACCTTTCACTCAATGTCTTATTCGAAACAGTAATTAATGTGAATGGATCCCGCTGTTGACTAAATGTCATAATGACATTGTCATTGTGTTAATCCACTTGTTATACATTTTGAAAAACTTTAAAAAAAACAGTTAGAAGATATAAACTTTTTTCTCAGTTAATATTAATCAATAGACGTATCAAAAAAAATTTTACCCGTTCATTCTATAATTAGTCATGTCCAAATTATAGGAAGGATAGTGTCTTAAAATCGGTTCGTTCTCCAAATGGGTAATAAAAACCCTTTCCTTTAAATAACAGGTTCTCTGGCGCTGAAAGAGTGATAGTGAACCAGTGGCACAGCGAGCTTAACTCGCGCCCGGGGCACAATACTTTTTAGCGCCCCCCCCCCATTTGAAAATCATTTAATATTATGTGTAAAATATACCATTTGTCGCAACTTTTTGAGTAGCGCCCGGGGCATGATGTCCCCCTTTGCCGCCCCCCCCCGCTACGCCACTGTAGTAAACCTAGTTACCCCCACTATTATCACGGAAAACCTTCGACAACACCCCTGTCATCAATATGTTCCGGTAATTGGTGAAGAGCATGCAATGAAATCAGACGCCGTATAAATAAGTAATGGGCAAACTTTTTTTTGAATCGCGGAACAGGTTGGGTTCTTAATTTGTATTGAATGGCACGACCAAGATCTGACGGATGGATTTTTGATATGAAATATTTTTAATTAAGTGTTGGCGTCATTTTTGTGAACTAGTGGGGAGGATCAGCTTTTGCCAGATCAAAAAGTCTGATGGCACGTACTTTGCCCGCGAGCCATATTTCGCCCAACCCTGGTTTAGATTGTAAAGAAGATTATTTTGTGTTTGAACGTAAATTCTAAGGTGCTGCACATGAGACAGATACCAGCGTGTAACTGTCATGGGTAATTTTACTTGTAGAAATATTTTTTTGTATATATATAATTTATTATGTGGAACTTCTACTTCTGGGAAGGTGTATAAATTGTAGTACAGTCTCTTCGAAGTTGATATTTCTTGACTTGGTGTATATTTATAAATTAAATGTCTACATATATTTGTGAGACGAAACACATGTAGAAAACAGTTATAAAAGTAGTGAATCAACAGTTAGCTAGTATATATATATATATATATATATATATATATATGTATATATATATATATATATAATCAAATATGAAAGATCTTACATTATAATACACGCACAATATGATGATATTAATTAATATCCTTCCCTTGTCTCGTCTCTTGTCTGTCATTATCTATCGTCTGAAAAGATCTCATCTGCCCTAATATTCAACTTCCTGTCAGTGGCCAGATAATTAAACTAACTAAAACTCCAGACCTAGTATAATTATTACAGAAACTGTGTATGTTTTAACGATTTGAAAAGAACGTTCAATCTATTTATTACTGATGTCTCATTTGACACCGACCAAAGCTCTCAGCCATGAGCGTGAAGATTTCATTCACAAGAAATTTGACGGATGTTTGAGCTGATATCTAAAAATCCAAAGATTTTAGGGAAGTTCATTTAAAATAGACTTGTAATAATCTATAAACAAAAACTGTATATAGACATCCGTGCAAAACATTCTTTATTGAAAAGTTAAAGAGCCGGGTTTTTTTGAGTTTAAATAAAGAAAAATACTAATGTACTAATGTACTAATGCACTAATGCACTAATGTACTAATGCACTGCATTTCACATCAAAGAGATTGTGCAATTCGTTATCTCCTGTCTTGTCGGTTGGATTTTGTTTACATCTATTAGATGACCCTTTCCCCTTCACCATTCTCATTAGCGTCTTCAAACCTCAATCTGGAAAGTGAAATGTTAGAATAGGGAATTTTAAAAAAAAGTTGTAAAGTACAGCTACATAAATCACGTGACCCATTCAGAGTTGTACTTAAAGGATCCAACGATGACTTACAATGCCCAGCGGTCAAATAGTTGTTAATCGAAGTAAGCCATTAAAAAATATGTTTGTTTAAGAAAGGAGTTCTTTTTTTTAGTCAGATTGTTATATTGAGTATGTGTGTGTGTGTGTATGTGTGTGTGTGTGAAGTCCCTGTAAAGATGAGATGTAATCTCTTAGATTCTATAAACCACTAATGGGACGGTTTTTTTTTTTTTGCAGTGCCCTTTTTTCATCCCCACCATCGCCGATAGTGCAATTGACATGGAGGCACCACGGGAGATATAGCGGTGACTTTAGCCATGACCTGAAATATCCATTGGTCCTCACCGAAGATCGAAGTGGGGAACGTGACGGTGATGCTTGTTAAAGTATTTAAATATTAAATAAAAGCTTACCAGACTAAACTATTTAATTTCAGACTCATCTTTATGTTGACTCCGTGGTGCTGAAATTGTGACACAATCTTCATTTTTCGCCGTTTTTCCCTTTTTTATAAACATTTAAAAATAAAAAGAAAAATAATTTGTTTCGGACGCCATAAAAAATTTGATCAATTGATTCGAACGTTTTAAAATAGTGTATAGTCGTAGAGAATTCACATTTCTCGGAGGAAGTTATTAGCAAATGTTGTCAGAAGATGTTGTCAGAGGATGCTACTAGCAGATGTTCTCAGAAGATGTTGTCAAAAGATATTATCAGAAGATGTTGTCAGAGAATGCTACTAGCAGATGTTCTCAGAAGATGTTGTCAAAAGATATTGTCAGAAGATGTTGTCAGAGGATGCTACTAGCAGATGTTCTCAGAAGATGTTGTCAAAAGATATTGTCAGAAGATGTTGTCAGAGGATGCTGCCAGAGGATGTTGTCAGAGGATGTTGTCAGAGGATGTAGTCAGAGGATGTAGTCAGCGGATGTTACTGCAGATTTTCTCAGAGGATGTAGTCAGATGATGTTGTCAGAGGATGTTCCGTTTATTACCATTGTGGCATGCAAAAAATAAAAAATCTCTCAAAGTAAAAAAAAAGCTGACAGCAAAAGTTTTGTTTAAAAATTCAGTAAGCAATTTAATATACGTGGATGTACTTTTAATATAGAAACAAGCAAAAACTCTAAATATACGTGGATGTACTTTTAACTCAGAAACAAGCAAAAATTCTAACTCTAAATATACGTGGATGCACTTTTAACACAGAAACAAGCAAAAACTCTAAATATACGTGGATGTACTTTTAACACAGAAACAACCAAAAACTCTAAATATCCGTGGATGCACTTTTAACACAGAGACAAGCAAAAACTCTAAATATACGTGGATGTACTTTTAACACAGAAACAAGCAAAAACTCTAAATCCGCGATTTACAATTTTAAATAGAAACAAAAAAGTGTTTTAAACCTTAAAAGATTTCCCCCCCCTTCACAGCTATTAAAAACACTCATCCCGTCTATACCACGGGTGTGTGGGGGGTGGGTGGGTGTTGGTGGGGTAAGGGTTGTGTTTTGCTGATGCACCCAGCTCACGCCAGTGAAATCAAGTTAGAATCTCTAGCGGCGTGTGAGTATGCATACTGGAATGGTAATGCTGTTACCCCTACAGGCTGTACGGCCTCAAAACGAATTCCTGGAGTTTCCGAGTTCATGTTGAGGAAAGAAAATTAAGAGAAAAACTGAATCTTAGGAGGTTTGTTACTTGTTGTTATTGTGTGGGAGTGTAGGGTGTTGAAGATGTTGTATGGTGCTGAGGGCTGTGTATGGTGCTGAGGGCGGTTTAGGGTGCTGAAGATGTTGTAGGGTGCTGAAGATGTTGTAGGGTGCTGAAGGAGTGTGCAGTGTTTAGGGTGCCTTCAAAGGTGTGAGAGTGTAGCGGGTGTTTGAGGATAGGTTTTTTTTTTATTTAGGCCAGTGGGAGTAATTGTTCTAAAATAGCTATTCCTCTACCAATACTTTGTTGTGTTGATGGCTATTTTTTACTTAGTCGATTTCAGCTGAACTTTTTTTTTTTTGCAATTTTTTTTTCAGTCTAACAAGAAAAAGTTTCATGCACGAAGTATAATGTAAACACAAATCGTTTCCTCATTTTTCTAATTTTTACTTTCGACCAATCGTATTGGTTGGTGGCAGAGTGGCGCTTTGGTAGTGAGCTGGATCTGCTTGCTATGAGTGACGGGTTCTACTGATCCGCATAAACTCGATTTCTCGCAAATGTTAACTGTCAACCAGGGGCCGCATCGTATTAATTTCATTCACTTCTTTGGCGCTACAGCCCATTTAGGGCCCTGGCCTGCCATACTACTCTCTACAGCCCATTTAGGGCCCTGGCCTGCCATATTACTTTCTATAGCCCATTTAGGACCCTGGCCTGCCATATTACTCTCTACAGCCCATTTAGGACCCTGGCCTGCCATATTACTCTCTACAGCCAATTTAGGACCCTGGCCTGCCATACTACTCTCTACAGCCCATTTAGGGCCCTGGCCTGCCATACTACTCTTCTCCACTTTTTCCGATCCATGGTCTTCTTCCACCACTCACTCCTATGGCTTTAAGGTCTTTCTCCACTTCCTCTAACCATCTGCTTCTCGGTCTGCCTTTAGATGTTTTCTAATTGGGTGTTGCCTTATATATTGCTTTTGGACCTCTGTTGTTTTCCATTCTTTCTATGTGCCCTACCCACCTCAATATATTCATTTTGATTTCAGCTGTTATATTTGGTTCTTCGCAAAGTTCGTACAGTACTGAATTGGTTCTACTTCTCCACCGGTTATTGTCACACGATAAAATGAATGTGTTGCTGGATCCCAAAAAACAAGATTTTCTATTTTTTTTTCCCGTTGGCTTAAACCGGTATCTACCGAACTTAAGTTTAGACGAACCTTTCAATACGGACAAATCGCAGTCTTTTATTCATCACGCAATTCTAATAATTCTAATAATTTTTTTTCTACATATTTGTCACGTTATTTCTGTTTTATGCTTAAGTTCAACGCAAGCCTTCATAGCAGACATAACAATTATATTGTTTCTATTATTGTTTTCTATTAATGTTGTCAACACTTGCATAATAACATTTCATGTCGAAGGTCATAAACAAATATTTGGCGTGATAGCGTTTTCACTGGAAGAAATATAGCCCCTTTTTTTAAAATCATTTATTTCACTTTGCATGTTGTTGGCATCAAAATAGAATGGATGAAAAGAGAATTTTCCATTTCCGTGTCACAGACGGAATTAAAATATTTTTGTTTTGTAATATTTATTTTTTTCGTTAAGTCTCTCTCTCTCTCTCTCTCTCTCTCTCTCTCTCTCTCTCTCTCTCTCTCTCTCTCTCTCTCTCTCTCTCTCTCATTTCCTTTTTTTTTTTATTCTGCTTAAGAATCTCATGTTTTGATCCAAGTCGATACGCCATGGAAACGTTTTGTCAATAAAACAGGAAGTTGGACATTGCTCTACACGGGAGGTTGGGTTTATGGTGTATTAACATGAGCGTATAGAGTCACGCAAATTTTCAGCGTCGGTGGGGTGGCTGCTTTTATTTTTACTTGTAACAAAGATGTATGGAATACAACGTATACTCGAGAAATCTTTCTTTTTATCTTTAGGAAAACATCTTTTAAAATCAATTTTCATTCACCGTTCTAGTCTCTGGAAGCCATCTCATAAAAATCCTCCCCTTCCCCCCTCCACCACTTTTCCCCAGGCTACACCCTACTGTTCTTTTTCAGTCCTAAAGTAAGTGGCTCAAGGTATGCCCCTGATAAGTGGGCAGGGGGCAAGTGTAAGCGCTGGACTGAAGTCGCTGATCGCCTAATGCGCAGTGAAAAATAATAGTGAAGGAAACAAAGGTGTATGCCATGGCATCAGACTGTGTTCACTATTCCTAGCCTCCCACCCCTTCCCCCACGGTGGGGGGGGGCAGGGGCAGACTGACCTATTGCAGCACAAACAACAAACTCACACATAGCCACAGAGACAGACTTACAGCAGACACCACAGCAACACGTCGCCATATTATTCCCATTACCACCCAAACCCCCCACACACACCCACACCTCACACCCACACCTCTACATATACTGTTCTTCCCTCCCCCCACGTCTCACCCCCCCCCCCCCTAACGTTCAGACAGTCCACCACAGTAAAAGCAAGACGGGACGGAATATGGGATGGGGTGGGTGGGGGCAGCATCAATACTGAATCGGGTGAGTAATATAAGAAATGAGGTCACTACTGCATGTTTATCTTCGCTCCCCCCTTCCCCCCCCCCCCAGTTCACACACACACACACACACACACACACATACACGGGCTAATCAATACTGTTGTTGTATCACTGAGACGGCTGGATACGCTGGGCTGCAGTATGTATAACATTCTCAGCAATAGAAATAGCACGCGTGTGTGTGTGTGTGTGTGTGTGTGTGTGTGTGTGTAAGTGTGTGTGATGGAGATGGGGATGGAAGGATGGGTTGCGTCATGTGCTGGTTGTTTCCTTTACTCTTGACGCATTCATCTCGGCCCTGGCTTATAACAAAATTGAAATATTTGAGAGAAGAGATAGAAAGATGGATAGATTCAGAAAGATCAAGATTAATGGACTAAGAAAAATATAGAAAGATATAGATACATAGATAGATGATAGATAGATGATAGATAGATAAATAGATAGATAGATTAGAATGATTAGATAGATAGATAGATAGAGAGAGATAGATTAGATAGATAGATAGATAGATAGATAGATAGATAGATAGATAGATAGATAGATAGATAGATAGATAGATAGATAGATAGATAGATAGATAGATAGATAGATAGATAGATAGATAGATAGATTTCATGATTTGTTGAGCATTTCTTAGGTCGTTCGGGGCCCTCGACAGAAAGTTTCAACTGATGCCCTTCCCCCAAATCTACTCCAAGCTGCACATATATCATAAAATTGAACAATAAAAAAAGGGGGGTGGGGGCATAAGCAGTGGGGGGGGGGAGCCAAAAAATGGTTGCCTAGTTTATCTACCCATAATATCGGCCCTGGTTGTGTTATTTATAGAGGTAAACATCCCCACTCCCCCTCGCCTCTTTACAATAATGATGATGCCAGCTTCCTTTGTTCCATGACATGATTGAATACATAGCTAGAAATGAAGTCCCTCTGTCTGCCTTTATGACCGTTTTAACACGTCAATTACTCGTGTGTTCAGATTAAAATGTAGATCAATCGGGGCCGGGAGGGGGGGGGTGCCCAAGTCTATCGTAAATATTGTATGTTTGTATGTATGTTTATATATGTTTCTGTGCATGTTTGTATTTACGTTTGTATGTTGGTTGGTATGTAGGTTTGTGTGTATGTAAGTATTTTTGCATGTATGTTTGTATTGTCAATGCATTTGTTTTATTATGCTGCCGGTATAAACAATGGAACACACACACACACACACACACACGTGTGTTCGTTTTAACATTTGTCACCAGCTGTTACGTTTTACTGTGTGTTTATCGTAATGTGTGTCTGTCTGGGCGTATGTGGGTCCAGCCGTGTCACTGTCCAGCTGTGTCTCTGTTCAGCTGTGCGTGGGTCTAGCAGTGTGTCTTCTTTTATTGTTTGTCATTCCCATGGTGTATTAGCAGTAGCTTCACATGAGGGTGCAGGGGTGCGGGCCGCACCGGGTGACACCAACATAGGGGTGACACCAACATAGGGGTGACACCAACATAGCGGTGACACCAACATAGGGGTGACACCAACATAGGGGTGACACCAACATAGGGGTGACACCAACATGGGGATGACACCAACATAGGGATGACAACAACATAGGGCACCACCATACGGAGCAGTAGCACAGGGTGCCACCATACTGAGCAGTAGCACAAGGTGCCACCATACGGAGCAGTAGCACAGGGTGCCACCATTCAGAGCAGTAGCACAGGGTGCCACCATACGGAGCAGTAGCACAGGGTACCACCATACGGAGCAGTAGCACAGGGTGCCACCATACTGAGCAGTAGCACAGGGTGCCACCATACGGAGCAGTAGCACAGGGTGCCACCACACAGAGCAGTAGCACAGGGTGCCACCATTCAGAGCAGTAGCACAAGGTGCCACCATACGGAGCAGTAGCACAGGGTACCACCATACGGAGCAGTAGCACAGGGTGCCACCATACTGAGCAGTAGCACAGGGTGCCACCATACGGAGCAGTAGCACAGGGTGCCACCACACAGAGCAGTAGCACAGGGCGCCACCATACAGAGCAGTAGCACAGGGTGCCACCATACGGAGCAGTAGCACAAGGTGCCACCATACGGAGCAGTAGCACAGGGTGCCACCATACAGAGCAGTAGCACAGGTTGCCACCATACGGAGCAGTAGCACAGGGTGCCACCATGCTGACCGTCCAGAGCTTAAATGAGTACAATTCAAAGCTACGCTGTTCAATCTGGAGTTTTTTGCTAAGGCAATAAAAAATGACGCATGTAGTATGTCACGTGGTTTTATGAAATTGGAGACGTAGTTTACAAACGCAGTTTAATGAAAGTTTAATTATATTGTGTAATTTTTGTTATCTTATGTCGTTAAAAACCCATCATTTTTTTTTACCAATCGGACATATTTTACGAACATTAAAATTTAAGTCCATTTTCTTTGGTCTAGTGTATGAAAACTCGAATTATGTCCCTTTGTCCCTGGAGGAAGTCTTGAGTGGTGTCCACCCTGAATTTTTTTGCGTCGGGTGACAACCATCCATAGTAACACCCCTGTATATCAGTACAGTGAACGCTGACCACTGTAAGCAATTACAGCTGTAATGTGGGCTGCAAATGCAAACGTCGAATATGTAATCAAACGACAAAGATTCTTCTGTTGGGGAAACTTCTTTTATTACGTTGAGAGAAAAGTAGCGCCGCAACGCCCAGCCCACTTTACTTAACTTTCGAAACGTTGTGAACTTTCAGCCAACTTTTAAAAAGTACGTGGATACATTGTCTTGATTCTATCCTAGGTTCAAACCCGGTTCCCTCAGGTTCAACCATAGTGACAGAGATTATTTGTTACTAGCTGTACCCTGCAATACTTTTGCATAGAGTTATATCCCCTTAGGTTTGATCAGTAAGCTAGGTTATTTTTTCGGTTTCGGACTGATCCGATTTTTTCATGATTTGTATTACTGTTGTTTACGTTTGACTAATTTAAACTGGAATACTGTTGTACTAATTAATTACTTTCGATTTAACACAGAACCCACACCGCTATTATTTATATATTTGATGTATTTGTTTTTTTTTCTTTTGATAACATTAATTGGTTCTATAAAATGGATAATTACGGAATGATGGGTTGAGTCAAAATAAAAGTAAATATAAAAATGTGTTCTCTCTTTATTATTATAAAAAGAAAATAGTTCTTGTTGTTAGTAGTTTTAAAAAAGTTAAGTTTTATTGACAGATGTATAGATCAGCAAGTGTTGGTGCAATCCGAGGCGGACACTTGAAATGCTGCCCCGTTCCAGGGCTAAAAAAAAATTAAGTGGCAAAAGTGCCGCCCCTGGCTGGAGTCAAATTACGTGCCGTCCAGGAGGGGAAAAAAACAAATATAAATTATAAAATAGAAATGAACACATTAAGATACCGCGTCGTTATCAATGTGTTTAGACATTGGACTGTCTGTCTAAACACAGATTTAAAGAACGCAGACTGTACACAGACCGGCATCACTAGCTAAACCTGTCTGCACACAGCCAGTTGACAAATTGGTTATGTTATACGTACGTTGCATGAAGATCGCCCAACTCAATAATAGCCATGAAATTTTGTTATTTTTATTAAAAAGGAATTCCTGAAGACACAATAATAGTTTAAAATAATTTTACAGAAAGTCAGGTTGGGATGGGGGGGTTATACGTGAGATCCCAGTAAGGATAAGATGAAATCTCTTACATTCTATAAAACACATGAGGGACTTTTTTTTTAATGTGCCCTTCTTTCATCCCCACTGTAGCTGACAGTGCAATGGCCACTGAGGCACAACGGGAGATATATATATATGTTACCGGCAAAGTGTGTAATCCGGCATTCTATAGAATGCCTAGGCAATGTATAGAATGCCTGAATTTTTCAGGCAAAGTATGAAATAAATTGCTATTTCATACATTGCCTAGGCATTGTATAGAATGCCGAGTTCCCGTTCGGCAAAGTATGTAACTATTGGCTGGTGAAACAATATGATGTCATGATGGTGGAAAAAGAAGATGTGAGTGCCATTCAGTTTTACGTCTAGGCCTCCGAGTTATTTGACGTACTTCATAATGCCCATTTGGCTATTGGTCAAGGAGGACGGGACAGAATGTTGAAAGAACTATCACCCAAATACAAGAACATTACACGTCATGATATTGAACTGTATGTTAACCTTTGCGAACCTTGCCAGAAAAAACAAAATGGCGTCAAAAAAGGCATTGTACTCAAGCCAATGGTTTTTTCAGAATTCAACTCCCGTTGTCAGGTCAATCTCATCGACTTTCAATCCCATCCTGATGGGGAATACAAGTTTTTAATGGTGTATAAAGATCATCTCACCAAGTTCGTGGTTCTCAGGGCCCTGAAGACAAAGAGGGCAGAAGAAGTAGCCTACCAGCTCGTAGACATATTTACGTTGTTTGGTGCTCCAACAATTCTACAGTCCGATAACGGCAGAGAATTTGCAAACAGTGTGGTAAGTAGCTTAATTAAAGGAGTACTGCCCCACCTTGAAGATCGTTCATGGTAAGCCGCACCACTCACAAAGCTTGTTTGCTTGAATGCAAGATGGAAAAACTGGCCGCTGGAGTAATGGGTTACGGTTCGTGCAACTCATGAAGAACAGAGCTTTTCATTCTGGGATTTAAAAGATCACCATACGAAGCACTCTTTGGCTGCAAAGCTAAAATAGGCCTCACAACGTCGTCCCTACCTGACGATGTTTTACAAGATATGGCAACAGAGGAAGACCTCGAAAAAAGAATACAGAACATACAAACAACACAAGAGCAGAGATTAAGTAACAGCCCTATCTGCAGAAGACATGCAAGAGGATGCAAACCCTGATGGAAAAGGATGGAAAAGTATGCACAATTTAAAAATTTTATACTTTGCCTAAAACGATCAGGCATTCTATACATTGCCTAGGCATTCTATAGAATGCCGGCATTTCACACTTTGCCGGTAACATATATATATACCTGGAACGTTCACCATGACCTGAACCAGGGAACTTCATGTCGGTCGACAGTTGAACCCTGTACCACACGACCATCCGTACTCTCACTGGGGTGGGGGGGGGGGTGGGGGGAGGTCAGCATGGTTTATTTGTACACTGTTTCGTTTATTTCCTCTCTCTCTATATCTCTATACCTATAAGAGGCATTTGCTATCTGTCTGTCTGTCTGTTCCCTTATAACTCAAGATCCAGATAACCAAATAATGTGAAATTTGTTACACATACACATAATTACATGGGGAAGGTTATAGGACAGGTTTCGTTTCATCTCGATGGGTAGTTTAATTGTAATTATTTTTTTTTTATTTTAGTATTTTACTATATTAAAGTAATCTCGACGGCGCCATAAATAAAATTCCTCTGTAACGTCATTTCCCGATTCGAATAGAACTTGCGCGCTGGTGCTGTATTGTGCCTTTGTGATGCAAAGAATTGTTGTTGTTTTTTCATGCTCCCTGATTTGTACAGTTTGAGGAAGATAAAGGAATGAAGAAGGATATTAGAAGAAGTGTGAAGCCATAATAATAAGTATATATATATATATATATATATATATATATATATATATATATTTAGAGAGAGAGAGAGAGAGAAAGAGAGAGAGAGAGGGAGAGGGGGGAGAGAGATAAAGAGAGAGAGAGGGGGCAGGAGGAGAGAGAGAGAGAGGAAAGGAGGGTAGGAGGGAGGGAAGGAGGGGGATAGAGGAGGGAGGGGGATGGACAGGGGGGAGAAAAGGAGGGGGAGAGAGGGAGATGGGGGGAGAGGGAGATGGGAGAGGGAGTAGGGGGAGATGGAGAGAGAAAGGAAGGGAGGGAGAGAGGGGGTAGGGAGGGAGAGAGAGGGGAGGGAGGGAGAGAGAGTGTAGGAGAGAGGGAGGGAGAGAGATAAAGAGTGAGGGGGCAGGGAGGGAGACAGGGAATGAGGGAGGGAGGAAGGGGGGAGAGAGGGGGAGGGAGAGAGGTGGAAAGGGAAGGGAGGGAGAAAAGGGGGAGAGGGAGATGGGAGAGGGAGCAGGGGGGAGAGGGAGATGGGAGAGGGAGTAGGGGGAGATGGAGAGAGAGAAAGGAAGGGGGAGGGAGAGAGGGGGTAGGGAGAGAGAGAGGGAGAAGGAGGGAAGAGAGGGTGGGAGAGAGGGAGGGAGAGAGATAAAGAGTAAGGGGGCATGGAGGAGAGAGAGAGGGAATGAGGGAGGGAGGAAGGGGGAGAGGGGGAGGGAGAGAGAGGTGGAAAGGGGGAGGGAGGGAGAAAGGAGGGAGAGAGAGGGAGGGAGAGAGGGGGAGGGAGGGAGAGAGGGAGGATGGACGTTGGGAGAGAAGGAGGGGGAGAGAGGGAGATGGGGAGAGAGATGGGAGAGAGGTAGGGAGAGGGAGGGAGGGAAAGGGAGAGAGGGGGAGGGAGAAAACAGAAGGTAAACAGAAAGCCTTATTTTAAACCCCGGCAAAGCCGGGTACTTGCAACTAGTATATCTCTATACTTATAAGACGCATTCGTTGTCTGTCTGTCTGTCTGTCTGTCTGTTCCCTTATAACTCAAGATCCAGACAAACAAATAACGTGAAATACGTTACACATACACATAATTACTTGGGGAAGGTTATAGGACAGGTTTCGTTTCATCTCGATGGGTAGTTTAATTGTAATTAATTTTTTTTTTATTTTAGTATTTTACTATATTAAAGTCAAGTCGACGGCGCCATAAATAAAATTCCTCTGTGACGTCATTTCCCGATGATCGAATAGAACTTGCGCGCTGGTGCTGTATTGTGTCTTTGTGCTGCAAAGAATTGTTTATGTTTTTTCATGCTCTCTGATGTGTACAGCTTGAGGAAGTTAAAGGAATGAAGAAGGATTTTAGAAGAAGTGTGAAGCCATAATAATAAGTATTTATATATATAAGTATATATATATATATATATATATATATATATATAGAGAGAGAGAGAGGGAGGGAGGGGGAGGGAGGGAGGAAGAGAGTGGAGAGAGGGAGGTAGGGGGATGGACAGGGGGGAGAGAAGGAGGGGGAGAGGGAGATGGGAGAGGGAGGGAGAGAGAGGGGGGGATGGGAGAGGGAGGGAGAGAGGGAGAGAGAAAGGGAGGGAAGGAAAGAGAAAGGAAGGGAGGGAGATGGGGTAGGGAGGGAGAGAGGGAGGGAGAGAGAGGTTGGGAGAGAGGGTGGGAGAGAGGGAGAGAGAAAGGGTGGGAGAGAGGGAGGGAGAGAGATAAAGAGTGAGGGGCAGGGAGGGAGAGAGGGAATGAGGGAGGGAGGAAGAGGGAGAGAGGTGGAGAGGGGGAGGGAGGAATGAAGGGAGGGAGAGAGAGGGGTTAGGGAGGGAGAGAGGAGGGAGGGAACGAGAGAGGGAGAAACGGGAGGAAGAGAGAAAGAGAGAGAGGGGGCAGGGAGGGAGAGGAGAGAGGGAGGGAGGGAGGGGGGATGGACAGGGGGAGAGAGAAGGAGGGGGAGGGAGATGGGAGAGGGAGGGAGAGAGAGAGGGAGATTGGAGAGGGAGGGAGAGAGGGAGAGAAAAGGGAGGGAAGGAAGAGAAGGAAGGGAGGGAGATGGGGTTGGGAGGGAGAGAGGGGAGGGAGGGAGAGAGAGGTTGGGAGAGAGTGTGGGAGAGAGGGAGAGAGAAAGGGTGGGAGAGAGGGAGGGAGAGAGATAAAGAGTGAGGGGCAGGGAGGGAGAGAGGGAATGAGGGAGGGAGGAAGAGGGAGAGAGGTGGAGAGGGGAGGGAG
Source organism: Bulinus truncatus (assembly GCA_021962125.1). Taxonomy (NCBI): domain Eukaryota; kingdom Metazoa; phylum Mollusca; class Gastropoda; family Planorbidae; genus Bulinus; species Bulinus truncatus. The sequence goes on from JAGDYQ010000095.1 coordinate 390,716, forward strand.
GGAGAATGAAGGGAAGGAGAGAGGGGTTAGGGCGGGAGAGAGAGGGGAGGGAACGAGAGAGGGAGGAAAGGGAGGAAGAGATAAAGAGAGAGAGGGGGCAGGGAGGGAGAGATAAAGAGACAGAGAGTGGGGGCAGGGGGAGAGAGAGGAAAGGAGGGTAGGAGGGAGGGAGGGAAGGGGAGGGAGGGAGGAAGGGAGAGGAGAGAGGGAGGGAGGGCGATGGACAGGGGGAGAGAAGGAGGGAGAGAGGGAGATGGGAGAGGGAGGGAGAGAGGGAGAGAGAAAGGGATGGAAGGAAAGAGAAAGGAAGGGCGGGAGATGGGGTAGGGAGAGAGAGAGGGGAGGGAGGGAGAGAGAGAGGGTGGGAGAGAGGGAGAGAGAGAGGGTGGGAGAGAGGGAGAGAGAGAGATAAAGAGCGAGGGAAGCAAGGAGGGAGAGAGGGAATGAGGGAGGGAGGAAGAGGGAGAGAGGTGGAGAGAGGAGGGAGGAGGATGGACGGGGGGAGAGGAGGAGGAGGGAGAGGGGAGAGAGGGAGATGGGAGAGGGACGGAGAGAGATGTGAGAGAGGGAGGGAGAGGGAGGGAGAAAGGGAAGGAGGGAAAGGGAGAGAGGGGGATGGAGGGAGGGAGAGAGAGAGAGAGAGGAAGGGAGAGAGGGGGTAGGGAGAAAACAGAAAGTAAACAGAAAACCTTATTTTAAACCCGGGCAAAGCCGGGTACTTGTTACTAGTATATATATATGTTGCATAATATATATGACCAAATTTACCAAACTGTCCACTTGTCTAATGCATTCTTCCGTGTTTACGTTCTTCTTAATTTTTTATCGCCTGGCAAGGAAGTAGGGTACATAACCACCGCCAACAATGTTTTATATATCAGGATAATGTCAAAATGTCCACAATTGGCTTCAATTCAATGCCAATTTAATAATGTGATTACTTATATCTAAAAAAGTCTAAATTCTCTGACTAAAAATAGTTTGATTACTGTAAACTAAATCAGAACGTTACTTCTATCCCTAAATTAGCTATTATTGTCAACAAAATTTAAATGTTCCGTAAATCATAATATGCTGTCATTATTGTTAACAAAATCAAAACGTCGCCAATTGAAAAAAAAATTAACTATTACTGTCAAATAGATCAAAATATTGTCAGTCGCTAAATGTAATTTTATTGCCGACACAATCAAAACATTCTAACAATCAATACATGTAGTTATTACTTCCTGCAAAGAAAGGCACTGTTCATGCTCTGCCACTTACCGTTAAGTTATCGCCATTGTCTCCTTAATCAGTGTGTAAACATTTGCTTTATCGCAGCTGATATGCAGACGCTGCCTAATTATCTATCTTTCTGATCAATCCAAATGTAAATATTTGAGTCGTCACTATTTATTTCACAGTTAGTTCAACGTATAGTTACATCTGTCAACAACAACTATCTCAACGTATAGTTACATCTGTCAATAAAAACCATCTCAACGTATAGTTATATCTGTCAATAAAAACCATCTCAACGTATAGTTACATCTGTCAATAAAAACCATCTCAATGTATAGTTATATCTGTCAATAAAAACCATTTCAACGTATAGTTACATCTGTCAATAACAACCATCTCAACGTATAGTTACATCGGTCGACAACAACTATCTCAACGTATAGTTACATCTGTCAATAAAAACCATCTCAACGTATAGTTACATCTGTCAATAACAACCATCTCAACGTATAGTTACATCTGTCAATGACAACCGTCTCAACGTATAGTTACATCTGTCAATAACAACCATCTCAACGTATAGTTACATCTGTCAATAACAACCGTCTCAACGTATAGTTACATCTGTCAATAACAACCATCTCAACGTATAGTTACATCTGTCAATAACAACCATCTCAACGTATAGTTACATCTGTCAATAACAACCATCTCAACGTATAGTTACATCTGTCAATAACAACCGTCTCAACGTATAGTTACATCTGTCAATAACAACCGTCTCAACGTATAGTTACATCTGTCAATAACAACCATCTCAACGTATAGTTACATCTGTCAATAACAACCGTCTCAACGTATAGTTACATCTGTCAATAACAACCGTCTCAACGTATAGTTACATCTGTCAATAACAACCGTCTCAACGTATAGTTACATCTGTCAATAACAACTGTCTCATTGTAAACACTCGCTTTAACATGTATATATATATATACATTTCTGTACATCCCCCTCCCCCCCCCCCCTTATCTTTTTCCCCTACCAAAATCACAACCCGAGTTAGAATCAGGTCAACCGACATCCATGACCTCTCTTACATACAATGACCCCCCCTACACACACACAAATCTATGCACGTGTGTACAGACATATACAGTCCACTGTACTTACCACTCTGCGCTATCCACCACCAGACATCCACCGCGCTGACCGGCTGCAAGATTTTCCAGGTGCTGAATACAAGCAGGAACCAGGGCCGTGGCTTCCTATCGATCGATCGACCTGTCGTTGTCTCTACTCAGGCAGGTGTGTGGTCTATATTACTTCGATCGCCAGCCCGTTAGAAAATGTTGTAAGATTTCACGTTTTTTTTTTTTGCACTTCTCTTCTTTTCTTATTTTAAGTATAGATATGATTTGTTAATATTTTCATTTGATGTGAACGTATGTAAATAAGTCATAATGTCCTCGGTTGAATAACGTGACCCAGTTATTGATCTTTGTTGTTATATTCCATAAAGTTGTTTGTATTGATGTGACATCACGTCGTCATTCACATGACACTGACTGGGTTGATTGCCGGAAACAGAAGGAGAGCTGGGACCAGAGTCTGATTTATTGAACAGTGAAAGCGTCCATTTTACTGACAGACTGTTTTGGAGAGTTCCACTAGTTTATTATTTCTTTCTGAAAATACAAGAGAATTCTCAGCAAGACAAGATAACATGGGGATGTGATTATTATATTTTTAACAATAAATACTTGGACACTAAAATACACTGTAGTAAATATGGTAAAAAGGTAATAAAGGATAAAAAAGATAATATAAAAAAATCGCATACATCTTTTAATGATTTTGTAGGAAGGGGAGATAACTATGAGCGAGGCGTCTATTGCCCCGTCTATATACATAAAATATATTGCCCTGTCTATATACATAAAATATATTGCCCCGTCTATATACATAAAATATATTGCCCCGTCTATATATATAAAATATATTGCCCTGTCTATATACATAAAATATATTGCCCTGTCTATATACATCAAAAATATTGCCCCGTCCATATACATCAAACATATTGCCCCACTCCACACATACCATTGACAAACAAAACTATATTGAGCACTTGGTATATTTCTGCTATAACCCACTGACTGGAATAGTTAGGAACAATTTTTCCCAAAGAATGATATCGGCCGTGCGCAACTTTTGGAGAAAATTTCAATTATCATATTCAACATTGCTGCTTATGGGTCTAATCAATGAAAACTGTGTGCGCTCTTTTGTCATGTTTGTGCCGCACTACATGTGCCATGCTTATGGTAAACACTTGGTATGAACGTACACATGCGTGTAATTTCTATGTGAGTTTCTCAAGCGTTTAAAGGGGGGGGGAGGGGTAATCATCTATCATGGTAATTACGTCACCACCGACAGCGAGTAAAAGCCAAATGTCACAGTAATGTACTGAGGGAAGAGCCAAATGTCTCGGTAATGTACTGAGGTAAGAACCAAATGTCTAGGTAATGTACTGAGGTAAGAATCAAATGTCAAAGGAACGTAATGAGGTAAGAATCAAATGTCTAGGTAATGTACTGTGGGAAGAATCCAATTCCAGGTAATGTACTGAGGTAAGAAGCCAATTCTAGGTAATGTACTGAGGTAAGAATCCAATTTTAAATAATGTACTGAGGGAAGAATCCAATTCTAGGTAATGTACTGAGGTAAGAATCAAATGTCAAAGTAACGTACTGAGGTAAATATCAAATGTCAAAGTAACGTACTGAGGTAAGAATCAAATGTCAAAGTAACGTACTCAGGTAAGAATCAAATGTCTAGGTAATATACTAAAGTAAGAACAGAAATAATGAAGGTATATGTTACGGGTCCTTATAATGAAGATACTTGTACCAAATGACGTATACAGTATACACTAAAATCTACAATAAACTACAACACAAGATGGCGGAATGACGCCACAGCTACTGCGGTGGGCGGAGCCTACCGAATCGCGTCATCAAGCTTAGGCTACTGTGGTAAGAACCAAAAGTCTAAGTTTTGTGCTGAGTTATGATCTTCATGTACAGGTGATACCAACTACCAACACATCCTAACCGGTAGACTTAGCACCCAATTTGGTTTACTCAGCCAAATGAAAGACTCGCGGTGAGTGGACGTCATGTCAGCAACTAGCGAGATGGGGGGCCAAGCCGTTAAAGGATGACTGATGCATGAGGGTGGACTGAAAGACAGATGATACGACAGATGGAGATGTGACACTGGCGCCAATAAGGCACAGATCTTTTTTTTTTGAATGTTAGGGCTTTTAAGTCGCCATCAGTATAAAAAATGGTTAGCGTTAATAGGCCGCTTGCACCAAACAGATGTCACACAATAACAGACCCATGCGTCACATGTCACACACGTGTGTCTTGTGACTCATAAAACAGAACAATCTGTTAAACGTCACAACAGAGCAAACCGATCGGTCACATTTCCTCTGAAGGCTAACAAATCAGTCACATGTAAGAGTGCGTGAAGTCCCTGTAAGGATGAGATGAAATCTCTTAGATCCTATAAACCACTAGTGGGACTGTTTTTATGGTGCCCTTCTTTCATCCCCACCATAGCCGATAGTGCAATGGCCATGGAGGCACCACGGGAGATATATCGGGAACTTGAGCCAAGACCTGAAAAAATTTCCTTGGTCCTCACCGGAGATCGAACCAGGTACCTTCAGGTCGACAGTCGAGAGTAGCTCAGTTCAATATGTCCATGGTCACATACGGAAGATCCAGAAAATAATATGTCACAAAAGGACAAACCAATAAGTCAAAAGTCACAAGAGGACAGATCCATCAGTTAAAATGTCACAACATTTCTGCGCTGTCATTTACAAAAGATTGGTTTAATCAGTTTAAAGTACTTTTTATGATCAATTCCCGTTAAGGGGAGACAACTTACAAGCTACAGCAGCAGAGTTGATGACAATCTTTAAGGTTCTTGATGGAACCACACAAGACTGTGCTATGGTTATTCCATAAGTTCAAGAGACCCATGTGACAAGCGATATAAGTCAAAATAGATTTCTCTGAATGAAATAGAAATGACGTTATTTTCAAGACATGTAGATAAAGATCTCATTAAATTAAACACGCCTTTAAAGATATTGATATAAAGACTTGGATAATAAAAATAAATTGTAGTAAATATGGTGAAGGGGTAATTATGATAAAAAAGAATGTAAGTCGCTGACATCGTTAATGCTTTTACATGTAAGGGGGATAACTATGAGGCATCCGTTGATATATGTTTGTTGTGGTGAGAGAGAGAGAGAGTCATATTGATAAAGAAGTTTAATACAAAATAAAAAGTACATATTCTTGCATTAAGTAACAAATTTCACTCAATTTTCGTTGACATTAATTCTTTACATCTGTGTTTAAGATAATTTACAGTAATTAAAAAAAAAGACTTCTGAGTGCAGATATAAACATAATCTTGTTATTACTTACCGTAAGTACACTAATGGAAATGTTTTTTTTTTTTTTTGACTTTCTATGAGTCTAATGTATTGAAATTTAGCAAGAAATAAAAAAGTTTTCTAGTGTCGTGATGTTTGGACTTAAAAGAACATTTAAAAAAATAGCATCAACGCAAGACACTAAGCGGATTTAGAGTAGAGAATTTCCGAGTTGGTAAATACATTGGACATAGTATGGTGGAAAAAACATGTCGCTATTTCAACGGGATGATTGTTGGGATGTTCTGTTCGATAGATAGAGGTGGGAAAGTAAGTTCTGGAAAGTAAGTGAAAAAGTACGTGTGTGTGTGTGTGTGTCGAGCCGTAGCTAACAACTGTGGCGCCCTGTGCTGGTTACGTTTGGTAGATAATGACTGACCATAAATAAGAGACATTATTATTGGTGGAAAAAATAATTGATTTAATTGGTATTAATTATAATTATAAGAAACATATTTCACACCATATTGTTTGGCGACCTGCAGGACCCGAGTCTGAACTACAGTTAGAACCAAAGGAACTTATCATGTCATGATGGTGAAAGTTCCCTTCATGTCTCCCGTGGTACCTCCGTGGCCATTGCACTATCAATTATGGTAGGGGGGTGAAATAGGGACACCACAAAAACAGTTCCATTAGTGATATGTAGGTGATAAGAGATAAACATCTTTCTTGCAGAGACATCACATATAGTGTATATGGTATATATAATATATTATATAATTATACTAAAATATAATTTATAAAGAAACTTATTTAATTTATTCTAATAAACTAATTAAACTAGTAGAATTTTATAATTCAAAATAAAATACTCCAAGCCTACGAATATTTTTTTTTTTTAAAATAGACTTCATGCAGAAAATTTTTCTCTGTAGAGATGATGAAAAATTAAACTCCGATAGTTAAAAAATGTTGTCTTTTTAAAAAAAAAATGTTTCAATAAACCTCATAAACTTCAGATCATAAATCATTCACATTTTTTAAAATAAATAATATACTTAAATCAGATGAGCTAATGCCTCGTTGCAGTATTATAACGAAATAAATGAGATTTGTCGTAGAGAAAATCAAATATGCTCCACGGCTTGAATAATTCATGAGATTACAAACATACACACACACACACACACATACATACACACACACACACAATCCTAACCGATATTTAGGAGTTGAAAAATTGATTCACATGCAACGACATTGCAGACAAAGATGAATATTGAAAGACAACTGGAAGAAAATGTTGGCATGGTTACCAGAAATGAACAAAAATATACACAATATCAAAGCTAACGGCTTCTCACAAAAAATGAATATGAATATACTTCTAATATTTTATCACAAAAATTGAAAATTGATATGCAACTTGTCAGAACGTTGTCATGGTAACCAGAAATATAAACACACATTTATGAAAAACGTTCGGCTTTTCACACAATTGTTTATCAACATGGATAGGAAATCATCATATCACAAATAAAAACATATCACATTTATTCCAAACCGAGAACAATAAATATCTTGTTGTTTTGTTTTGTTGTTTTTTTTCCATCGAAAGGTCTCGTCGGCGCGCAACGCGAGAATTCAATAACACCTCCCGTGATCCACGCTCCTGGAGAAATATCTCTGGCACTGAATGAGTGAAAGTTTCTGTTATTGTTGTTCGGTTGTTAGATTTTTTTTTTGTATTTCTGCCGTGCTGGCTACTCACTGAAAACGTTCTGGCATCGTTAATACATCTTTCATTTACTGGGTGGCTGGAAGTCAGTCGCGTCCCTTTCTCTCTCTCTCTCTCTCTCTCTCTCTCTCTCTCTCTCTCTCTCTTGTCCACGGCGCCTTTTTTTTTTCGTTTTGCTTTCTTTCTCTCGGCTGACCACGTGCTGTTTTGTGTGAACGAGAGACATTGTTGCGGGTAAAGGGTCGGACAGGGACGGGTGGGGGGGGGGGGAGAAAAGCTTGGACAGAGAGCCAACGTTCAGCGGTGTTGACCGATTGGCGGTTTTCCCGCCAATTTTGTGGTGGTGTTTTTTTTTTCGAATATTAGCCATGTTTTTAGCCAACTGGCGAGGGCGGATTTTTTTTTTTTTTTGCTTTTTTTTATATTTTACAGCAGGACTTTGTGATATAAAGTAAATGCAATAACATGACACTTAAAATCTACAAAAAAAAAGGAAGTAAACTTTTAAGCTTTCATTTATTTTTTTTTTCTAATCTGGCAGATTTTGGGACGAATTTCTTTTTGATTATCATCGGTTTTCGTAAAATAAAAAAAAAAAACTGGCAAACTCTAAAGTGAAGACATAGCCTCGCTCAACCCCCTACCACCCCTCTTTCCCAAGTCTCTCTCTCTCTCTCTCTCTGTTTTTTTTTTTCTAATGTAACTGATTGTGAATGTCTGTCTCTATCTTTCTATTTATCTCTATGCCCATCCTACTGACGGCCTGTCTCATTTATTGACCTGTGGTTTTCATTCACTCCCTACCCCCTTTCATTATCTCTCTGTCTCGATGTAGCTTTCTTCGAATTTCTCTTGATACTTCAGACTTTCTCCTCACCCATCTCTCTCTCTCTCTCTCTCTCTGTCTCTTTCTCTTTCTCTCTCTGTCTCTCTTTCTCTCTCTCTCTCTCTCTCTCTTTCTCTCTCTCTGTCGCTGCATCAATCTCCTGATATACCAAGTAGCGCAACTAGACATTTTGAGGGGACGGATGGTCGTGTGGCAAAGTGCTCGACTGTCGACCTGAGTGTCCCTGGTTCGATCTCCGGTGAGGACCAATTGATATTTCATGTCATGGTTAAAGTATCGCTATCTCCCTTGGTGCCTCCATTGAACTGAAACTAAGGATGAAAGAAAAACCATCCGATTAATGACTTATAGGATCTAAGAGATTTTACTCCCATCCTTACGGCGACTTCACACACTAGACATTGTGTTGCTCGGGCACACACTAGACATTTTGTTGCGACCCATTGGCTGCCCCCTTTAGTCCCGTTCTTGTTACGCCTCTGTTTATTCCAAGGTTTATAAATTAAAAATTATATTAGTTATAATAAGTTATTTAGTTATTAATATTTTATTCTAGAAGCCCTGCTAGATTTATTCTTTCAATATTCTATATGTTTTTCCCAGTTAATTTATATATTATATTTCTCTGCCCTCCCATTTTTGTTCCCTCCAAGTTCTCTCTGTCAGTACAAACTGCCACTTTAAATCATCATACACTTCTGTTGATTGTTCTCCTTGCTCCTGCAGCTGAGCATCGGTCCGTGAGACGTTCACATTCAATGCATTATGTCACATTTTGACAAAACCCTGATGTGACATCTTCATGCACTCTACAACTTTGAGGCGTTCCAGGAGTCAACTTAACCAACCAACAGTAAAATAAGCACTTTTGTTTTTCTAGACAGTTAAAAGCAAGCAACCAACACTATCAATATACAGAGTAAAAGTAAAGTTAATTATCAATATACAGATTAGAATTAAAGTTAACTATCAATATACAGAGTAGACGTAAACTATCAATATACAGTGTAGAAGTAAACTATCAATATACAGTGTAGACGTAAACTATCAATATACAGTGTAGACGTAAACTATCAATATACAGTGTAGAAGTAAACTATCAATATACAGAGTAGAAGTAAACTTTCAATATAAGGTATAGAAGTAAAATAAACTTTCAATATAAGGTATAGAAGTAAAGTAAACTTTCAATATACTTCTTCTTCTTCCTTTGGCTCTTCATCCCATTTAGGGCCCTGGCCTGCCATACTACTCTTCTCCACTTTTCCCGATCCATGGTCTTCTTCCTCCACTCTCTCACTCCTATGACTTGCTCTAACCATCTGCTTCTTGGTCTGCCCGTAGGCCTTTTCTCATTGGGTGTTGCTTAATATATTGCTTTTGGACACTTGTTGTTTTCCATTCTTTCTATGTGCCCTACTCACCTAAATCAATTCATTTTGATTTCAACTATTATATTTGGTTCTTCGTATAATTCGTTCAGTTCTTAATTGGTTCTACTTCTTCACTCGTCCTTTACTGGCCCATACATTTTCCTAAATATTTTCCTTTCCTAAGTGTTTAACCTATTTTCTGCTTGTTTGCTGATGGTCCATGTTTCGCTACCATATGTTACTGCTGGTCGTATAATTGTCTTGTAAATGTTTGTTTTTTTAAGTTTTCTGGAGATCTGTCTGTTTTTCAGTATTTTATGCAGTGTGTGATATATTCTGTTCCCTATTCTGTTGTCTATTTTTGATCTCTATCATTATGTCATTTTCCTCACTAATGGTCCCAGGTGTTTAAAGTTTTCTACTCTTTCAAATGCTCTATCACTGATTTTGAAAGATTTTTCTTTTCCTTCTTTTTCATTTCTTTGTAATAGCATGTATTGAGCCTTTGATTCGTTTACTGTTAAACCTGCTTTCTGAGCTGCTGTTTCTAATTCTATATATGCTTTTGCTATATCCTTGCTTTGCTTTCCAATCAATGCTATACTATCAGCCTATGCAAGGTACTGGATGGGTTCTGTAAATATTGTTCCTGTTTTCATAGACTTTGTTTTTTTCACTTCTGAAGTAACGTGTTATAGTTCCTCGCTTATCCACTGGACGTTTCTTATGACTTTTTCTAGGGTTAAGTTGAATAGTATGCATGATAGGGAGTCTCCTTGTATAAGTCCTTGGTTTACTTTAAATTCTCTTGAGCTTTCCCCTTGTATTTTCACTTTGCTTCTTGCGTTGTTTAATGTCATACGTACTAGTCCAATGAGCTCATTGGGGATACACATCTCCGTGCAATGTTTTGTAAAGATAATATCTATTGATGCGGTCATATGCCATCTTGAAATCTATCAATATACAATGTAGAATAAAAGTAAACTTTCAATATACTGTATAGAATAAAAGTAAACTTTCAATATACAATGTAGAATAAAAGTAAACTTTCAATATACTGTGTAGAATAAAAGTAAATTTTCAATATACAATGTAGAATAAAAGTAAACTTTAAATATACAGTGTAGAAGTAAACCAAACTTTTGGTACACAATGTAGAAGTAAACCAAACTTTTGGTACACAATGTAGAAGTAAACATTCCCTACTAGGGCTTTTATATATCATGGATCCCACACACACACACATAAAGTCACTCTGTGGCAACTATGTCAAACTGTCGTACGGAAAAACAAAATCATTTGAGCGGATTAAATTGCGGAGTCCATACGAAATAAAATGATACAACCTTTAGGCTCTAGTCGTCTTGTACGTAGATCTCAGTCCATCCTCAGCCTAATCCATGAAAGCTGTTATTCGTTCGTTTACTTCTAGGTGCTACTTATGTTGTGAGTTTGTTTTCTTCTGTTTATTGTGTAATTATGTTTCTTTCATTTATTTGTGATGATGTATTACCCTCTGTCGTTATGTTTTAGGTCCATTTAAGTAAAGACGTTTCCACTCACAGTGTATTTTTGATTACAAAAGCATTTGTGTTGCCATGGGAATGGTAAGGCTTATTACAAAACAAAAGTCAACTAACATCAATATAATTCAATAGCAATTTCACTAAGCAAAGTTAGTAGCTTCACAATAATCTACTCGTGACCACTCCAGTCGAACTCTGCGGCGTTTAGAGTGAACTTCTTCGTACTCCTACGTCCAATCTCTACGACTCTCTCAACCCCCCTCCTCTACCCACTCTCTGAACTCACTGTTTCTCAAAACTGACCCATAAGGCTGTAGGCCCCAACTAGTTTGATTGGTTGGTCTAAATACCCATAATTATGAGGTTAGTGACTTCATTTAAGGTTACGCTACATATCTCTGTGTCGCAAGGAAAGTGTGTTGACCTCTAGTTGACCTCTTTGGTCTATATTACGAGTCTAGAATTGAACCCCCCCCCATTCATAACAAAAGGTCATGTATTTGTTTTAAAACTAATGACCACACACTCCCCCAGCTTGGGTCACTAGAAACTATAACTCACTACAGGGTCAGGATTGTCTCAAGGTGGTTTACTGCACTGTTAGGATGGTATTAAGATGGTGCTAATGTGGTTGACTGCACTGTTAGGGTGGTATCAGGATGGTGTTTACTACATGGTCAGGATTATGTCATGGGTATCAAGATGGTTTACTGCACTGTTAGGATAGTATCAAGATGGTGCTCACTATAAGATCAGGATGGTGTCAAGATGTTTGACTGCATTGTTAGGATAGGATCAGGATGGCGCTCACTATAGGATCAGGATGGTGTCAAGATGTTTGACTGCATTGTTAGGATGGTATGAGGATGGTGTTTACTAGTGGGTCAGGGTTGTGTCAGGATTGTGTCAAGATTATTGACTGCACTGTTAGGATGGTTTCAGGATGGTGTTTTACTAGTGTGTCAGGATTATGTCGAGATTGTGTTTAATCATCGCTACATTTATCCTCAAAAACCTGAGTTTTGATTGAAAGAAGAAAAGTCTAAAACTGCGAGCCAGCCTATAACACTCCGAATGGTGCGATTCGTTAGCCAATGGCAGAGGACTTTTAAAATAGCAATTCACATTATGTCTGACATATACTCTGTGACAGTAGCGGATTAGGGTGGGGGGTGGCGGGGGGGGCCTTGCCCCCTCCCCCTTCGTTACCGCAAGTTTAGGTAAGACATCATTAAATTATTGAAATATTTTTTTTGTTCTAAGACCAATTTTCAACAATGAAAACAGTTTTTCCCCCCTCCACGCCCCACCCCTTCCGAGTCAAAGTTGTCTAGATCCACCTCTGCTCTGCGAAACAACTAAAACACAGTGAATTGATCTGTTCTTGCATCCCCCCTATGATGTTCTAATTATAAATTCCGTAGATTTAAAGGTAACTTAATTAAACGGTAAATCATAATTATTTTTAATTTATTCAGAATGTACTGATTAAGAAATAGAATGATATGAAATTGAAATGTCTTCAAGGAACTGGTTTTATTCTCTTTGAGATATCAATGTAAAATAAAATCAAAGATGTTTTAGTCTGTTGAATTGAAGTTGCTGCTCATTTTAAAAAAACCACGACAAATCCGGAAATACAACAAAAAAAAAATTTTAACACGCAGCAATCATTATTCAGGCATTGTCCACTCTACACAAGGGGGGGGGAAGTGGGGGGCGAAATTCAAGAGTCGTAACTCTTGCTTGACTCACTTAAGTTTCACAAGTGGAGTAATAGAACCTGCGATTCCCCCCCCCCCCTCCCTTACCCCTTCCGCTCTTCCTGTCCTCGTTATCTCTATTTGTCAATATACAGAGTGGAAATTTGGAGACTGGGCTACATTAATAACTCTGCCCAGCCCCTCGGTCTATTGGCTCCATCAACCCGCCCTCTCCTCCAATAAATATTCCCCATCATCAACACTGCTGTGATTTAACGTTCAAGTTTCATTTTAAAAAAAAAAATTATTCATTTTTGTGCCTCTTTAAAAAAAAATATTCTCAAAAAAAAAATTGATTTCGAAATTTTTATGAAATACTTTCTACATCAATCAATTTTCATCAACGGGTTTTCCCGTTATTTAACTTCTTCATTTAATGGCTTGGATTTTATGTTGATGTTCAAAGATCTAATATCCCCAGTAAAATGAATTTGGTGTTTAAAGAAATTTACATTATAAATATACAGCCATCACATGATTTGTCCTTTTTTTGTGTCTTTGTTTTTTTAACCATCTAAATATCAGAGTGAGTGCTTCAAGCATGTCATCCAATGATAACTCTTTGTGTTATCATTGTACTTAATGTTATATATATATATATATATATATATGGACTAGCTGCTAGAAATTTCAATTCTCTTGATTCCGAATTTTAAGCTAGAATTTATGTTTATAATTTTATAATTTTTAAAATTTTTTTAACTATTCCAAAAAAAAATTCTTAGCTAGAAAACTGTTTATCCTCAGTACCATCTGGAAAAACTCTCTAGCTTGCTTAAAAAATATGAATATCATGTTTTCATAAAGTTATAATAGTGAATAGTTCAAAACGGAATCTTTTCAGCGGCTATAAATACTAGGGAGCGACCGATATACCTTTCTACCGATACCGATACCGAAATTTTTTTAATCAACAACAATGCCAAACACATGTTTTTCTCGTGCTACAGCTAATGACGTATGTCAACACATGCTCACCCCTTCCCTGTCATATTTCGTAACACTTCGCCCACACGTAAGTCTTGTTTCTCCCCCCCCCCCAACTTCCCATCCCAAAAAAAAAATACACACAGATGTTCACTAATTGTATCATTCAAGGTCATACATTAGATTTAAGAAATGCCAATCCTATTGTTTCAAGGTCATATCTCTGATGCAATTTTTGTAGACGTGACAATTTCTGTGTACGGGTTTTTTTTTTCCTTTTTTTTTTTTTAAATCTTGTCTGATCTGGTTATAGAATTGGGTTATTTACAGATTTTATTTTCTGCAACTTTGTTGTGAAAAAAAAAATGTATCGGCAGCCAAAAAACGGCCGGTCCGATAGTTTACCCATAGTGCCAATATCGGTTCGACTATCGGTCGCTCCCTACAAAAATCGGTCGATCCGATATTAACCGATAGTGCCAATATCGGTCCGATACCGATACCGATCCGATTATCGGTCGCTCCCTAATAAATAGCAGTAATGTCGTTCAGGCTGTTGTTTCGATCATCTTTTGAAAATGTGTCGAATTCTTAACATGTAATGTAAACTACTTGCGTGTTGGCTGACACATACTGTTGATTTATTGGAAAACTAGACCAAACTAGTCAGTGACTAAATCAAATTTTTTGTACATCATCGTCGTGTGGCATATGTGGTGCAATAATAAGAGTACGTTAGGATCCCACATGTGGTAAACTGACCATGAAATCCTACATAATTATCTCCAGAGCTGATCCTGGGAGTTTGGGAGCTCTAAGCAGATACTGTGATATGTTTAAAGAATTAAGGGCTCGTTCGCAAATGACGTAACGCTTGGGGGGGGGGGGGGTCTAGGATTTTGTGACATTTTTTGACAGGGGAGGGGGGGCCAGTGAAATTGTGACATCACAAAAAATAATAATTATCTATGAGGGAATCCAAAATTTGGTTGAATTTTCTGCCAAAAATTACAATTCTTCTCAACTTGAAATTTTGAAAATTGACCGTTATGAAAATTTTGTATCTTAAAAATTTCGATAGTTATTACTTTTTTGATTAGGTTTGACTCAAATACTGTTTTTAATACGCTGAAAGTTCATTATTTGTCTCCAAAAATAACGAAAGAAAAATAAATCAGTAATTTGAGGTATTTTAATTTATTTTAACTTGTGACGTGACATAAGGGGGGGGGATTTCTGACACTTTGTGACAAGGGGGAGGGGGGGTCTAAAATGTCGTTTTTTGCGTTACGTCATTTGCGAACGAGCCCTAAGCAGATAATATAATATACTGGGTATCTAAGGCAGATACTGTAATATATTTAAGGCCCTATGAAGATACAGTGATATAATTGTGGGGGCCTAGCTATGTACTGTGATAAATGTGGGGATACCGCAATATATTTAAAGACCTAATCAGAAATTGTGATATGTGTGGGGGAACACATGCAGATACTGATATATTTGTGTGCCCACTGCAGATACTGATATATTTGTGGGCCCAATGCAGATACTGATATATTTGTGGGCCCAATGCAGATACTGATATATTTGTGGGCCTAATGCAGATACTGATATATTTGTGGGCCCAATGCAGATACTTATAAATTTGTGTGGGCCCTATGCAGATACTGATATATTTGTGGGCCTGATGCAGATACTGATATATTTGTGGGCCCAATGCAGATACTTATAAATTTGTGTGGGCCCAATGCAGATACTGATATATTTGTGGGCCCAATGCAGATACTGATATATTTGTGGACCCAATGCAGATACTGGTAAATTTGTGTGGGCACAATGCAGATACTGATATATTTGTGGGCCCAATGCAGATACTGATATATTTCTGAGCCCAATGCAGATACTGATATATTTGTGGTTCCAATGCAGATACTGATATATTTGTGGGCCCAATGCAGATACTGATATATTTGTGGACCCAATGCAGATACTTATAAATTTGTGTGGCCCAATGCAGATACTGATATATTTGTGGGTCCAATGCAGATACTGATATATTTGTGGACCCAATGCAGATACTGGTAAATTTGTGTGGGCCCAATGCAGATACTGATATATTTGTGGGCCTGATGCTGATACTGATATATTTGTGGGCCCAATGCAGATACTTATAAATTTGTGTGGGCCCAATGCAGATACTGATATATTTCTGAGCCCAATGCAGATACTGATATATTTGTGGTCCCAATGCAGATACTGATATATTTGTGGGCCCAATGCAGATACTGATATATTTGTGGACCCAATGCAGATACTGGTAAATTTGTGTGAGCCCAATGCAGATACTGATATATTTGTGGGCCCAATGCAGATACTGATATATTTGTGGTCCCAATGCAGATATTGATATATTTGTGGGCCCAATGCAGATACTGATATATTTGTGGACCCAATGCAGATACTGATATATTTGTGGTCCCAATGCAGATACTGATATATTTGTGGGCCCAATGCAGATACTGATATATTTCTGAGCCCAATGCAGATACTGATATATTTTTGGTCCCAATGCAGATACTGATATATTTGTGGGCCCAATGCAGATACTGATATATTTGTGGGTCCAATGCAGATACTGGTAAATTTGTGTGGGCCCAATGCAGATACTGGTAAATTTGTGTGGGCCCAATGCAGATACTGATATATTTGTGGGCCCAATGCAGATACTGATATATTTGTGGACCCAATGCAGATACTGGTTAATTTGTGTGGGCCCAATGCAGATACTGATATATTTGTGGGCCCAATGCAGATACTGATAATTTGTATGGTGCTCTAGGAAGATACAGTGACAGTTTAAAGACCCAATGTAGATACTATTATATATCTGTGGGGGACAACACACATTCTGTTACAAAGTAAAAAAAAATATTAGCTCGTCCTTAGAAAAGCTCAATTAAATTCTATTCAGTGTCGGTGAAATTCAAATGACTACATATTTACATTGAGCTATCGCTGTATAAATAATCAAAGAAGTTTTCGGCTGTTGAATTGTAGTTGTTGCTCATTTTAAAAACCCCACATGGAATGAAATAAATCCCAACACGCAGCAATCATTATTCAGGTCCTGTCTTCTCTACGCGGGGCGAAATTCAAGAGTGGTAACTTTTGCTTGACTCACTAAAGTTTCACAAGTGGAGTAATAGAACCTGAATTTTTTCTTCCTCTCTTCCTGTCTTCTTTATCTCTTGGACCTAAGCAGTAACTGTGATACATTCGGGCCCTAGGCAATTACTGTGATATATTTGGGGCCCTAGACAATTACTGTGATATATTTGGGGCCCTAGGCGATTACTGTCATATATTCGGGGGACCAAGAGTGCAACAGTGATATATTTGGGGCTGTAGGCAATTACTGTGATATATTTGGGGCTCTAGGGGATTACTGTGAAATATTCGGGGGCCCAAGAGCTTAACAGTGATATATTTGGTGCCCAAGACAGCAAAAGTGATATACTTGGGGCCCCTAGGTAATTACTGTGATATATTGGGGCCCTAAGTAATTACTGTGATATATTTGTGGCCCTAGGCGATTACTGTGATATAATCGGGGGCCTAAGAGCGCAACAGTGATATATGTGGGGCCCTAGCCAATTACTGTGATATATTTGGGGCCCTAAGCAATTACTGTGATATATTTGGGGCCCTTAGCAATCAATGTGATATATTTGGGGCCAAAGCAATTACTGTGATATATTTGGGGCACTAGGCGATTACTGTGATATATTTGGGGCCCTAAGCAATCAATGTGATATAGTTGGGGCCCTAGGCAATTACTGTGATATATATGGGGTCCTAGGCGATTACTGTGATATATTTGGGGCCCAAGAGCGCAACAAAGATATATTTGGGGCCCTTGGAAATTACTGTGATATATCTGGGGGCCCAAAAGCGCAACGGTGATATATTTGGTGCCCAAGACAGCAAAAGTGATATACTTGGGGCCCCTAGGCAATTACTGTGATATATTTGGGGCCCTAAGCAATTACTGTGATATATTTAGGGCCCTAAGCAATTACTGTTATATATTTGGGGCCTAAGCAATTACTGTGATATATTTGGGGCCCTAAGTAATTACTGTGATATATTTGGGGCCCTAAGTAATTACTGTGATATATTTGTGGCCCTAGGCGATTACTGTGATATATTCGAAGGCCTAAGAGCGCAACAGTGATATATGTGGGGGCCCTAGCCAATTACTGTGATATATTTGGGGCCCTAGGCGATTGAAGTGATATATTTGGGGCCCTTAGCAATCAATGTGATATATTTGAGGCCCTAGGCAATTACTGTGATATATTTGGGGCCCTAGGCGATTAGTTTGATATACTCGGGGGCCCTAGAGCGCAACAGTGATATATTGGAGCCCAAGACAGCAAAAATGATATACTTGGGGCCCCTAGGCAATTACTGTGATATATTTGGGGCCCTAAGGAATTATTGTGATATATTTAGGGCCCTAAGCAATTACTGTTATATATTTGGGGCCTAGGCGATTACTGTGATATATTTGTGGCCCTAGGCGATTACTGTGATATATTCGGGGGCCTAAGAGCGCAACAGTGATATATGTGGGCCCCAGGCGATGACTGTGATATATTTGTGGCACTAGGCGATTACTGTGATATATTTGGGGCCCTAAGCAATCAATGTGATATAGTTGGGGCTCTAGGCAATTACTATGATATATGTGGGGCCCTAGGCGATTACTGTGATATATTTGGGGCCCAAGAGCGCAACAAAGATATATTTGGGGCCCTTGGAAATTACTGTGATTTATCTGGGGGGCCAAAAGCGCAACAGTGATATATTTGGGACGCTAAGCAATCAATGTGATATATTTAGGGCCCTAGGCGATAACTGTGATATATTTGGGGCCCTAAGTAATTACTGTGACATATTTGGGGCCCTAGGCGATTACTGTTATATATTCGGGGAACCAAGAGCACAACAGTGATATATTTGGGGCCCTAGGCAATAAATTGTGATATATTTGGGGCCCTAGGGGATTACTGTGATATATTCGGGGGCCCAAGAGCTTAACAGTGATATATTTGGTTCCCAAGACAGCAAAAGTGAAATACTTGTGGCCCTAGGCAATTACTGTGATATATTTAGGGACCTAAGCAATTACTGTTATATATTTGGGGCCTAAGCAATTACTGTGATATATTTGGGGCCCTTAACAATTACTGTGATATATTTTGGGCCCTAAGTAATTACTGTGATATATTTGTGGCCCTAGGCGATTACTGTGATATATTCGGGGGCCTAAGAGCGCAACAGTGATATATGAGGGGCCCTAGCCAATTACTGTGATATATTTGGGGCCTTAGGCAATTACTGTGATATATTTGGGGCCCTTAGCAATCAATGTGATATATTTGGGGCCCTAGGCAATTACTGTGATATATTTGGGGCCCTAGGCGATTAGTTTGATATACTCGGGGGCCCGAGAGCGCAACAGTGATATATTGGAGCCCTAGGCAATTATTGTGATATATTTGTGGCCCTAGGCGATTACTGTGATATATTCGGGGGCCTAAGAGCGCAATAGTGATATATGTGGGGCCCTAGCCAATTACTGTGATATATTTGGGGCCCTAGGCGATTACTGTGATATATTTGGGGCCCTTAGCAATTAATGTGATAATTTTGGGGCCCTAGGCAATTACTGTGATATATTTGGGGCTCTAGGCGATTAGTTTGATATACTCGGTGGCCCGAGAGCGCAACAGTGATATATTGGAGCCCTAGGCAATTTCTGTGATATATTTGTGGCCCTAGGCGATTACTGTGATATATTCGGGGGCCTAAGAGCGCAACAGTGATATATGTGGGCCCTAGGCAATTACTGTGATATATTTGTGGGCCCAAAACCGCAACAGTGATATATTTGGGACCCGAAGCAATCAATGTGATATATTTAGGGCCCTAGGCGATAACTGTGATATATTTGGGGCCCTAAGTAATTACTGTGACATATTTGGGGCCCTAGGCGATTACTGTTATATATTCGGGGGACCAAGAGCACAACAGTGATATATTTGGGGCCCTAGGCAATAAATTGTGATATATTTGGGGCCCTAGGGGATTACTGTGATATATTTAGGGACCTAAGCAATTACTGTTATATATTTGGGGCCTAAGCAATTACTGTGATATATTTGGGGCCCTTAGCAATTAATGTGATAATTTTGGGGCCCTAGGCAATTACTGTGATATATTTGGGGCTCTAGGCGATTAGTTTGATATACTCGGTGGCCCGAGAGCGCAACAGTGATATATTGGAGCCCTAGGCAATTTCTGTGATATATTTGTGGCCCTAGGCGATTACTGTGATATATTCGGGGGCCTAAGAGCGCAACAGTGATATATGTGGGCCCTAGGCAATTACTGTGATATATTTGTGGGCCCAAAACCGCAACAGTGATATATTTGGGACCCGAAGCAATCAATGTGATATATTTAGGGCCCTAGGCGATAACTGTGATATATTTGGGGCCCTAAGTAATTACTGTGACATATTTGGGGCCCTAGGCGATTACTGTTATATATTCGGGGGACCAAGAGCACAACAGTGATATATTTGGGGCCCTAGGCAATAAATTGTGATATATTTGGGGCCCTAGGGGATTACTGTGATATATTTAGGGACCTAAGCAATTACTGTTATATATTTGGGGCCTAAGCAATTACTGTGATATATTTGGGGCCCTTAACAATTACTGTGATATATTTTGGGCCCTAAGTAATTACTGTGATATATTTGTGGCCCTAGGCGATTACTGTGATATATTCGGGGGCCTAAGAGCGCAACAGTGATATATGAGGGGCCCTAGCCAATTACTGTGATATATTTGGGGCCCTAGGCAATTACTGTGACCTATTTGGGGCCCTTAACGATCAATGTGATATATTTGGGGCCCTAGGCAATTACTGTGATATATTTGGGGCCCTAGGCGATTAGTTTGATATACTCGGGGGCCCGAGAGCGCAACAGTGATATATTGGAGCCCTAGGCAATTATTGTGATATATTTGTGGCCCTAGGCGATTACTGTGATATATTCGGGGGCCTAAGAGCGCAACAGTGATATATGTGGGGCCCTAGCCAATTACTGTGATATATTTGGGGCCCTAGGCGATTACTGTGATATATTTGGGGCCCTTAGCAATCAATGTGATAATTTTGGGGCCCTAGGCAATTACTGTGATATATTTGGGGCTCTAGGCGATTAGTTTGATATACTCGGTGGCCCGAGAGCGCAACAGTGATATATTGGAGCCCTAGGCAATTTCTGTGATATATTTGTGGCCCTAGGCGATTACTGTGATATATTCGGGGGCCTAAGAGCGCAACAGTGATATATGTGGGCCCTAGGCAATTACTGTGATATATTTGTGGGCCCAAAACCGCAACAGTGATATATTTGGGACCCGAAGCAATCAATGTGATATATTTAGGGCCCTAGGCGATAAATGTGATATATTTGGGGCCCTAAGTAATTACTGTGATTTATTTGGTGCCCTAAGCAATCAAAGTGATATCTTTGGGGCCCTAGGCAATTACTGCGATATATTTGTGGCCTAGGCGATTTGTTTGATATATTCGGGGGCCGGAGAGCGCAACAGTTATATATTGGAGCCCTATGCAATTACTGTGATATATGTGGGGCCCTAGGCGATTACTGTGATATATTCGGGGGCCCAAGATCGCAACAGTGATATATTTTGGGCCTTTGGCAATTACTGTGATATATCTGGGGGCCCAAAAGCGCAACAGTGATATTTTTGGGACCCTAAGCAATCAATGTGATATATTTGGGGCCCTAAGCAATCATTGTGATATATTTGGGGCCCTAGGCGATAACTGTGATATATTTGGGGCCCTAAGCAATAACTGTGATATATTTGGGGCCCTAAGCAATTACTGTGATATATTTGGGGCCCTAGGCAATTACTTTGATATATTTGGGGCCCTAGGCGATAACTGTGATTTATTTGGGGCCCTAAGCAATAACTGTGATATATTTGGGGCCCTAGGCAATCATTGTGATATATTTGGGGCCCTAGGCAATTACTGTGATATATTAGGGGCCTTAAGCAATTACTGTGATATATTTGGGGCCGTAGGCATTAATGTGATATATTCAAGGACATAAGCAGATATTTTGTTATGTCTAGGACCCTATGCAGCTACTGTGTTATATGTGGGCCCTATGCGGATACTGTCCAGGCATGAATAATCTTCCCTTCTCGACAGATCGTTATAAATACATTCCTGACCAGGTAATGCATATACAAATACACCTTTAAGTCTCCTCTGGTGCCTCCACGGCCATTGCACTATTGTTGGCTATGGTGGGGATTAAATAAAGGCAATACAAAAAAAGAAATATTCCCATTAGTGATTTATAGTATCTACGGGATAAAGACATCGTCCTTACAGGACCGTCACAGAGCACTCTGTATAGCAAGAACCCCCCCCCTTAACCCCCTATCCCAAAACTTTAACAATCAAATTGATCTGAAGTGACCCTCATTCGATGTTTAAGCATCGAAATCGGTATACACTTCTTTAACTCCATCCATTGGATATAAATCTCCTGCACGTGACGAACCCACCATGGATTAACATAACGGACTGAGATGTGGGGGATGGGGGTGTGTGGTAGTTGTATGGGACGCTCCAGCAATAAACTACATTTCTCACCCCCACCCCCCATTCCCGGACAGTTAGGTCAAAATTCTGTCCACATTGCACTTCCCTGAACCCAATACTCTCCAACCCACAATATCACGGGCAGCGTCCGATACTGTGACCGGCTAGGGTACACTGATGTACTAAAACGGTCTGGTTTAAAATAAAAAATTATTCTTTGGTCATCTCCTCTTGTTCGTCTGTCCCATCCACCCATCCCCCCTCACACCCTACCCACACACACACACACCCACTTTTTTTTTCAGTTACTACGTCACTCCCTACAAGTCCATCAAGTACTGCAGAGGTTGGAAATTGAATTAGTCAGCTGGAGACTGACCAATCATTTAACTGGGCGAGCCAGCTAAAATGTTCATCTGTACTCGGGAGCCAGGGAAACAGGTCTGTTCACGGTTAACCTTCTAATGCCCACATTAACGAGATAGTACTGACTTTGAGTGTGGGTGGAGGGGGGATGGAGGACACACGGGGGATAACAAATGTAAACGTTAGAGCAAAATCATTTTTTTTTTGTTTAGTAATTTCACGTTATTTTCCCATCAACTGGGTGTCTGAAGAGAATTATACCCCCCCCCCCACTTTGAAGGAGCAAACCAGGTTTATGTAGAGGGTGGGGGGACCGGTGGACAGCCAGTCACAAGAATCAAATGTTTAAGTTTAATTAGCGAAAAAACAATTCGAAATTATGTAGGACGCGATAGTGGAAAATGTAGGAGGTCATAAGACGACTCTTTCTGGAACTAAGAACTAACATGTGGAAGGAATTAAGAACTAACATGTGGCTGCAACTAATAACTACATAGTGACAGGAACTAAGAACTATCATGTGGCAGGAACTAAAAACTAACATGTGACTGAAACTAAGAACTAAAAATTGACTGGCACTAAGAACTAACATGCGGCAGGAACTAAGAAATAACATGTGACTGGCACTAAGAACTAACATGTGGATGAAACTAAGAACTAACATATGACTGGCCCTAGGAACTAACACGTGGCATGAACTAAGAACTAAAATGTGGCTGGAACTGAGAACTAACATGTGGCAGGAACTAAGAACTAACACGTGGCAAGAACTAAGAAATAACATGTGACTGGCACTAAGAACTAACATGTGGATGAAACTAAGAACTAACATATGACTGGCACTAGGAACTAACACGTGGTATGAACTAAGAACTAAAATGTGGCAGGAACTGAGAACTAACATGTGGCATGAACTAAGAACTAACATGTGGCAAGAACTAAGAAATAACATGTGACTGGCACTAAGAACTAACATGGGACTGGAGCTAATAACTGCTGGGACTAAGAACTTGCATGTGATTTGTAATAAGGACACGCATCAATTGTAACCTCATTGTTCAGACAACTTAGTGAAACAAAACTGTATCCATTATTATGTACTGTATTAGCCTTTATTTTATATCAAGTTTTTTTAGCTGCATACCTTTACTTTGTCTTTCTAGTTGGCTTAAATTAGTTTTTCTATTTGGCTTACATTAGTTTTTCTATTTGGCTTTAAATTAGTTTTTCTATTTGGATTTAAATTACTTTTCTCTATTTCGATTTAAACTAGTTTTTCTATTTGGATTTAAATTAGTTTTTCTATTTGACTTTTAATTAGTTTTTCTATTTGGCTTTAAATTAGTTTTTCTATTTGGCATCAAAGTTGTCTTTCTGTCTGATAGTCTACACACTCGTAACTGTAATAGTCATAAGCTGTTTTATCTGTGTTCGCTATCTTGTCTATGTCTTATGTCTGTCTTTCAATCCTAGCAAAGCTATTCGCTCTGCTATTTTTTTTGGTCATCCCTGTACAGTGGCGTAGCGAGCTCAACTCGGGCTCGGGGCACAATAGCTATTTAGCCCCCCTTCCCCCCAATTCGAAAACCATATATTATTATATGTAAACTATACCATTTGGCGCCCCTTTGGGAATAGTACCCGGACATGATACCACCATTGCCCCCCTGCCCTCGCTACGCCTCTGTCGCTGTATATTTTAGATTTCTGTATGTCCAATTTTAAGCTCATAATCTTATCTACCAAGAAACTAGCTATACCGTCCATGTCATATTCTTTGTTCTGGAGGTTTAATATGTTTCTCAACTCCCTGTTGCGTCCAATTTGATTCCCTTGTATTTTTCTGGTCCTTGTTTTGTCATTGAAACTTCCGGATTGTCAATAGGTTATTTTCTTATATGTATTTCTAAACTCCGCATTGCGCAAATGTCTTTTGATCTTACACAAAGTTTTAATATCTTCTGGGTATATTGCGTTTTTTTTTCCTAATTCGAAAGCAGACAATATTGGATTCTCTAAAGAGTGATTTGCAATATGCTCATGCATAATCATCGTATTATTTATTTTTTTTTATATTCCCACTACAAAATTTTCCTGAACTTCAATTTTGTAACATGTATCAAACAAAATGTTTCATTTGATTTTATGTTTGTTAACACCGTTGGCGCCATCGTTGTTTGTCTCTGTAAGAAGTAAGATAGCTTATAGCCTGATTAGATTCTAACTGTATGACCCATCGATCTGCATTTAGTTTGTTTTAATATTCCAATTCCACAAAATTTGTTTTTTTTTTTTAATTTCCGTTAAGACTAACATACAAACAAAAATATTTTAAATATGTTTATTGTTCTAACTGTATCTTAAAACATAGTTTAACCTTCAATAAAAGCACAGTTATAGTCTATCGACCTAATTTTTTTCAAAAATTTTAAAGAGATACGATTAAACAGCTACAGTTGATAACATTAAATTTTAATTGCTAATTTTATTGCACCTTTGCATTATACTACTCTATGCCAGTTTTCAGTGTATTTCAGGGTTTACCAAAATAATACCCTCGGGCGGCATCCAGCCCGATATGTACTGTCCTCAGACCCTCGGGCCGCATCCAGCCCGAGATGTACTGTCTTCAGACCCTCGGGCCGCATCCAGCCCAAGATGTACTGTCTTCAGACCCTCGGGCCGCATCCAGCCCAAGATGTACTGTCTTCAGCCCCGCCAATGGTGGTTTAATTAGCTTGGTTAAAAATAAAAGTACGGAACACGAGACGTTGTGATAGAATTAAAATGTAAATGGGTCATTCTTTCACTTATCCGGCCCGCTATGGAAAAACAAAAACCACCTCGATGTCCGTTTCTGTTTTCTGTACACAGTACTATGGACCTAACCCATTTAGTATTACAGTTAATTTTCAACCAACTTTTTCTTTTAACTATTTTATATTTTGTTCTTGACTTTTAAAAAAATAATTTCCATGTAGGCTATATACAGATCCTCTTCACCTCTATTTTCATTTACCCCCTCCTCTCTGTTTCTTTTAATCACTCTCTTTCTTTCACTCACGCTTTTTCTCTCTCACACACTCTCTTTCTATCACTCACTCTCTTTATCTTACTCAATCTCTTTTTCTCGCTCTCCCTCTTTCTCTCTCTTTTCTGCCCCTCTCTCTTTCTTTCACTCACTCTCTTTCCCTTTCTCTCACTCACTCTCTTTTTCTCGCTCTCCCTCTCTTTCTCTCTCACCTCTCTTTCTCTTTTTCCCTTTCTTTCCCTTTCAATCTTTCTCTCTTTCTCTGTCTCCCTCTATTTTCTCGCTTACTCTCTCTCGCTCTTTCTCTCTTTCCTTATCTCTTTCTTCCTCTCTCTCTCTCTCTTTCTCTATCTCTCTCTAATTCTGTTTCTCTACATCAGTTAAACATATTTACACTCTCCAAGCATGTGACAGTGACATGAATAAAATTGATTTTAAATTACGAGACAAACTGTTTTATAAGTCAAGAGAAGCCGAAGAAATATAAAATATTGTATTCTTGGACCTTTCGGGGTAAGGGAGGAAATGACGTCAGATAAATAGTCTGTGTCTATTAACTCATAAATCCCTTTTCCATCTTTATTTATTGTTTTGCCAACCATTGGGGCAAGTTTCCTAAGAGGACACACACGCTTTATATGGATAACTATTGAAGTTCTCAATGTAAGCTTAACTCTATAAAAGAAAGAGTAACAATACCTAATGCTCAAGTAGTCAACATAATAACCAACTAAACTGTGGGGCAGGCTTTTTTAATTAGTTACTGTAAGACTTAATGTCAATACACCTTGTCAATTGTAAACAATACATTAGTCCCTTAAGAACTGGATGATTATTAATTGTGTCTTGTGAACACCACAGGGAGCAGCTGTTGAAGTACCCTCTCTAGATCCTTACCATAGCCAACACTGCGATGTCTATGCCTTCCAAAAGTGTCCTGGATGAAAACTTCGGAAGCAGATGATAAATATAATTAATAACAAAAATTTATAATCAATAAAATAACAGTAAAGCAATATGCAGTAAACTTGTATGTATTCCTTCACCACGGGGATACCATCCAATTTTCCGAATGATGCGTGTGGAAATTAACAACGGCTTTTCGTAACTTTGGAATGAAATAAGTATCTCATTTCTTGGTGAAAGTTGAGACTTTAATCTAAATCCACTCAACTTTAATTGGGCGCCTGACTTGAGTTGCAGTATTAAAGCCACACAATCGCTTGATATGCTGTGGCTATAATGGCAGATGAAATCTACACTTGATCTTCTCCGGTGGCCCCTTATAGGCTAAAGACAGTGGTGACGAATCTTTCTGGAGCCGCGTGCCCGAAATTCGACTCTAAAAAAAAACATTTATTTATAGCAAAGTGCCAATGCTCCGATTAAAATTAAAAGAAGCGATATTTTAGTCGCGTGCCGACTCATGAGGCTCTGCGTGCCGATTGTGGGTTGCGTGCCATAGGTGCGCCACCACTGGGCAAAGAGAACTTAACTTTTTTTTATAACGTGGCTATACTTCCATCATCATTAATTCGACATGTTTTTATTTAATTATTTTTATTATTATCCTTTTCCCAGAAAAAAAAAATCCCTTTAGTTGGTTCAATTCCGTAGCAGAGTTTAGTTTCTCTTTAAACACTTCCGGTAAACGCTGTCTATCTCTTTTAATGGCACCAGTAATTCGATGAATTAAATAAATAAGTTAAATCAATGAGTTACTGACCTCACTGCGCTAGACTGAACGTGGCCGTTTAGCAGACCGACGGACTAGACGCTGTCTTACAGTAATTTCACATACATGGTACATTACCATAGAGATGACTACTGCGTCATGCCCCCCTCCCCCCCCCCCCACCCCGCCCCTCAGACTACTGTCACTTGTCATGCCGCGATTCTTCCTTTTTCTACTCTCAAACCCTCGCCAATCACACGAATTGTCCGCGGTTATCGGTTATTTACCATAACCTGCGTGCCATCATTGCATAAGAGTCACCACGTCTCCTGCACCCAACAGACCCGCACATACATACACACAAGGTTTTTTTCCATTATTTTTTTTCTTCGTTCTTTTTAAGTGACTTCCTGAGGACTATGACTGACTCTTTGTTAGTAATTCAAATTTAGTCCCCTTTGAGCCTTCGTCTTGAAGACTTCCGGACTGGGGGTGGGAAGGGGGGAGGGGGGGGGGCTCTCTCGGGATTTTCTACATTCTCTCTTCTCTCTCTGTGGATTGGCTAGGCTGATCACGTGTTCTAAAATGTCCTGGGCGAAAACTTCGGAAGCAGTCGCTAAATATAATAATAACAAAAATATAATCAATAAATTAACAGTAAAGCTAAGTGCAGTGAACTTTTATGTATTGTATGTATGTCTTCTCCACAGTTAAGTTATTTATTCGAAGGAACTAGACCAGACGTATTTTACTATTCCTTAGAAGTGACCTACATAGCAAGTAAATTAGTAAAACCACATTGGAGTCATAAGAATCTAACCTCGTTTTAATGTGTAGCTCTTCTGGCAGATATTAGGGTAGCTATACTGATGGATTTAGACTAGCTGTACTGAGGAACATCTCTCAAGATGTCTATTTACATATTTTAGTTTATAAAAGATTTAAATTGTTTTATTAAATTGAAAACTTGAATTATCAACGCGGAATGAATTATTCCATGATATAAACGAAAAAGGTTAAAAAATAAATTATAATATAAAGGATATGACTTTATTGTATTATGGAAAAAAAAACAATCAAACACACAAACGCATACACTATCCAGAACAATCAGCCACACGAGCTCATACACTATCCACAACAATCAGACACACAAACACATACACTAATTAGAACAATCAGCCCCACAAACTCATACACTATCCAGAACAAACAAACACATTAACTCATACACTATCCAGTACAATCAAACACACAAACTCATACACTACCCAGAACAATCAAACACACAAACTCATACACTATCCAGAACAATCAGCCACACGAACGCATACACTATCCAGAACAATCAAACACACAAACTCATACGCTTTGCAGAACAACCAAACACACGAACGCATAAACTATGCAGAACAATCAAACACACAAACTCATACGCTTTGCAGAACAACCAAACACACGAACGCATAAACTATGCAGAACAATCAAACACACAAACTCATACGCTTTGCAGAACAATCAAACACACAAACTCATACACTTTGCAGAATAACCAAAAACACGATCTCATTAGCTGACAAGAACAACCAAACACACAATATCTTTCAAAGAGTTACACGCTCTAATTTTCAAGAACCGTGTCAAAGAGACCAAAGTGCTGAGATATTCAAATACAATGACACATCTTATCAAAGTATCAATCCAAAAATTCGTTGTTATATCTTAACAAAATTAACATAATATTGTTTATCTCCCCTTACTGGTTAAATAGCTTAGATTTAAAGATGTTTAACTTTGCAAAAGAAATTTCTAAGACAAAGGTTAAGAACTTGTTTATGCAGATTATAAAAATAAAGTATCAAAATCCTTACAAAATGTAAAAGGAAAATGTAATTAGCTAAGAACATTCTAATTGTATGAATGAAACTTCGTGTCGAGTTTTAAGATTTCTTTTTCAGCTATGCTGATATCTTGGGACTCTAGCTTTTATACCACACACAAACAAAGAGTAATACATGTATATGTTTGTGTAAATGGAATTTTAACAATCATACTTTTATATGTGATTTTACAACGAGAGACAATCATACAATCTTACAATCACACAGCCTTACAATCATACAGTCTAGCTATCATAAAGTCGTGCAATCATAGATTCTTACAATCTTACAGTCCTGCAATCATAGTCTTACAATCATACAGCCTTACAATCATACAGTCTAGCTATCATAAAGTCGTGCAATCATACATTCTTACAATCTTACAGTCCTGCAATCATACAGTCTTACAATCATACAGCCTTATAATCATACTGCCTTACAATCATACAGTCTAGCTATCATAAAGTCGTACAATCATACATTCTTATAATCTTACAGTCCTGCAATCATACAGTCTAACAATCAAGCAATCTTACAATCGTGTGCATAAAGTTAATGAGAGGTGTTTTTGTTTTTTTTAACCATCAAAAAATAAACAAATGTTTAAGTGAGATGTTTGTTGTGCCCTACAGAAGCCATTAAAGATAAATGTATGGGGTAAAACAAAATATATAGTCTGGCTATCAGCAAACACACAATTTGAATAGAACTCAAAAGTAAATGTGGACATACAGATGCACCAAACTCAACACCATGTTCTGGGTGAAGGGACATACTAAGATTTACTCTATATTCTGGAAATTAGTTTACTAAAGTTTACTTTACATTCTGGACACTAGTTTACTAAAGTTTACTTTATATTCTGGACACAAGTTTACTAAAGTTTACTTTATATTCTGGACACTAGTTTACTAAAGTTTACTTTACATTCTGGACACTAGTTTACTAAAGTTTACTTTACATTCTGGACACTAATTTACTAAAGTTTACTTTACATTCTGGACACTAACTTACTAAAGTTTAATTCTGGACACTAATTTACTAAAGTTTACTCTACATTCTGGATAAACAAACACATGAACTACCTTACTTATTTAAAACCAATTTAGCCCTAAAGTTCGACTCACTGAAATATTGGACAAACAGTAAGTTCTCCGACAGAAATTTAACCTTTAGTGCTTAATAAAAATATATCTTTTCTTCGTTTGTTTGGTTTTTTTTTTTAAGTGTATCTCCAGCTTTTCATTAAACTCGTGGCCTTGAGGTAGGAAATGTAATACTGAAACTAAAGAAAGACTTCCTACATTAACTAAGAGATGAGGAAAAAAATCGAACTGGAAAAAATAAAAAAGAAACAAAAGAAACATATAAACAGGAAAAGTGTAACTACACTATGACAAATAGTAATAACAATAATAAAAATAAAAAGCAGAGCAAAGGAAAACATATGATTAGGCGTAACATACACACGTCCTAAATAAGAATATGTTGTCGTTAACACAGATGCCGCACGTTCCCATGCCAACCATAAATCAGACTTTAACAGCGCGGCATGTGACACTTGTTGAATGGATGAGAAAGGGAAGAGATGAGACTGCCCGGGGAGAGGAGGGCGGAGGATTAGACCAAGATATATGACGTCGTTTTGTTTTTATGTTTTTTTTATTTTATTTTATTGTTGCTGTTTTTTTTTTTGTTTTATTTAAATTTTAAAAATGTTTCTTTTGGACGATGAAATATTTGTGCGTGTGTGTGCGTGTGTGTGTGTGAAAGGTAAGGGTGTGGTTATAGAAGGGTGTAGCGGTCTGAGTGTAAAATAAAAAACGACAGTCATGGTAATAACAGTAAACAATAAATGATAAAGAAGATCGATGACTGACTTATTGGTTGGTGTGTAGGTAGGCTGATAGATTGTTATTCATAGAGATCGATTAGATAGACAGACAGACGGACGGACCGACAGACAGATTTATAGATGCACAGAGAGACAGACAGAAAGATAGAAAGAAAGACCGACGGATGGACAGATGGAAAGATATACATATATATTGTCATGCTCTTGTTGACTGACTTGGGTGTATATATATATATGTGTATATATATATATATATATATATATATATATATATATATATATATAAACGAACTACATGTAAAAAGCACTGAGTAGACTTTTATGTATACATGTATATATTTATTTGCATATGAAGTAACTTCTTATTTTACATTATACAATACAAATGATTTGATAAAATACCTTCTTACACTATCAAGGTCTCTGAGCCAACTGTAAATTATCTAGCCTAATCTGATTATTACATATAGATAGATAGATGGATAGATAGATAGATAGATAGATAGATAGATAGATAGATAGATAGATAGATAGATAGATAGATAGATAGATAGATAGATAGATAGATAGATAGATAGATAGATAGATAGATACATACATACATACATACATACATACATACATACATACATACATGCATACATACATACATAGTTAGATAGACAATTTGTATAAATTTACAATATTCAAAATAACGCGAACCACCAAATTTCCTTTAAAAATCAAACTTTTCTTTAATCATTCCTTCACATCTTTAATTTTTTTTTTCTTTTATCCCGTCCAATGTTTAGTAAAGCAATTTAAAAAAAAAAAAAGCCGGATTCAAATTTGATGGCTCGAACTTTAATTTCGTTTCGTAATAGTCCATTTTATCTGAAAGGTGCATCGAAGCGAAAATGAGTCTGAAGATAAAACACTGAAGTCACGTGTGCCTTTCTACTTGACAGTTGTTGTTGCCAGATTTTTTTAAAGAAATCCGCCGCAATTCAAACAAAAAAAAAATCCCGCAGAAATTCCGACAGATTTGAAAAAATTAAAAAGTAGGGCTGCTGATTAATCTGCGTTAATTTGCGATTAACGCGTCAAAAAAAATTTGCGATTAAAATTTTTAACGCAATACCTAAATGCGTTAATTTGACCAAAATGCTGAAAGTTCACCAAATCGATAAATAACGGATTTTCACGCTACAAGTTGCGTTCACTTATTAAGTAGATCTACCAACCCCACCCTGTCGCAATTTACACACACCCTCACCCCACGGTACGTCGACAAAAGCCCCAATTGTAATATAAAATGAAGATGTTTTGTTATATAGCCATTCGACAAGTGAACCTCCTGTTCCCTTCATATAATGAAACGAAAGAAAGAATCTTTAATATTGACACATGAAAGAAAGAACAATAGAAGATAAAAAAAAATGAAAGCCGACCTTTCAAAATTTTAGCTTTGAACGTTTGAAAATTGCCATACGGTAACATTAAAGAGTCTCATTTTACAAGATATTTTTTTATTAATATAACTGACAGACCGATAAAAAAATAAAATTTTCTTTTCTGTTCACTAAAACATTGAAATAATAGTTGATAGTAAGAAAGTAAATGAATGAAAGAATAAAAGAGTAACATCGCGGCACAAAACAAAAACTTCAAAAAAAAAAAGATTAAAAGTAAATTTGTCCTTCAACTCAACGACCGTAGTAGTATTGGTGGGGTAAACGTCACGTCTACGTAAAATCATAGCAGCTGTATGACCTTAAAACAAGAGGATTGTCTTTTATGACGCGTGCTCATAGTTTGAAACAATGGAACCGGTGTCAACATGTTTTTGGTACATCTATAAGTGGAGAGAGAGAGTGTGTTAAAAATGTGACTTGGTGGGGAAAAGGGGGGGGGGGAATAAAGAAAAAAAACGCGTTAATAATAAGTGAGCGACAACTTTCTGGTTATACTATCATTTTATGAAAGAAAAGTTACATTTGAGATATAAATGAAGTGTGTATTTTTTTTTTGATGGGAAGTGGAGGGTAGGGTAAACAGACGTACGTGTGGGCGATGTGAAGCAAAATATGACAGGGAGGGAGGGAAGAGGAGTTGCGGTACGAAAAAAAAAAGGTTAGGCATTGTTGTTAAATAAAAAGAAAATAATTCGCATCATTGACGTGATTGATACATGTACATAAACTGGTCTCACTAGCTAATTCAATAGACATATATGCTAATGCTTAATAAATATGTTATAATTCATTATACCTCTTTCGTAAATTAAAATGACTTGTTTATTATGCCAATGTTATGCTTTGATATTATGACATATTAGTTTGAATACAAACAATTGTATTATATTGTGTCGATTAAAATGTGCGTTAATTTGCGATTAAAATTTTTAATCATGCGTTAATTTCGATCAATTTTTTTAATCGAACAGCAGCTCTATTAAAAAGTAATGTCAAATGTACTTCTAGTTTTATATAAAACTAGTGTAAAAGCCTGCTGAAGCTGGCTGAACGAGATCCGACAGAAGGGATAACAAAGAAATATACGAAATATACTGCAATAGAAAAGAACATTTCCGGACCATTAGCCTGAGGGAGACACACACACACACACACAGAGTATTTATCCGGACTATTAGCTTGATGGTGACACACACGGTTACAACACATACACGCATACAAAGGGCGATTATGTGTTAGGTAAAAAAAAAAGTTCCCTTAGCCCAAATGGGCCATAGGGGCAGATGAAGTGTAGAATTCATCTGTTTCTATAACCTCGGCATATGAAGGGGTTGTGTGGTTAGCACAACGCCCAGCCGCCTTTACTTCTCCAACTTAGGTCCGGCACCCATTTAAAGCTGGGTGGACTTTGAAACAAATTTCACCTGGAAAAATTCCCATGGGCCTCACCGAGGATCGAACCCAGGAATCTCAGGTCGACAGTCGAGTATGTACACCACTCGGCCAGGCCATCCGTCCCACTTAGAGCATTTTGTTTTCGTTGTATGCGCCCACAGCCTCGGTCAGCAACTGTTTTTGTTCTCATTCTATTTATATATATGTTTGATTTAATTTTATTATCTTACAGGATGGAGTAAGTAGAGGTTAGGCTTTGTGGATGTCTGCTCCGGGTAACAGGTACATTCCCGACAGCCTAGGGGAGACATTAGCCGTAGTTCAGTATTTTTCGGCACGGTTTCGGGGGGGGGGGGCCGCTAAAGATAGTAATGCCACTGTGTATAATTCACAGGGCGGCCTTACGGATTGCGGAGCCCAATTTAAATGATGCTTGCGAGACCCCTGTTTCTATTTTTTTTTTTACAATCACAACTATTACTATTAATGCTAAATGTAAATAGTGAGGGGGGGGCTGCCAAGGGCGGGGCCCACTTAGGAGCAATTTGTCAAATCGGCCTTAGGCCGGACCTGATAATACATGCACCTTATTTTTTTTTTTACAAACATTGCCTGGTAATTTTAAATGCACTATCCATCTGGTTACTTGTTAATTAGCCTTGTTAGAATAGATGGCGCTGTATATCATTTAATCTCATTTCCGGCATGTGATTTTGACGAGAATCACATGGGAGTTACTTCCGGCGAACAAGAGTTTTCTAGCAATAGTGATTGTATAGAGGAGAAGGCAACATTTTAAACAGTTTATTTCATAAAATGGTCTCTTTTTTAGGTAAGAATACGTTTTATTTTCTATAACTAGAAACACAATAACTAATTTAATGTATAGTTTTCTAAAATTGTCTTGAAAATTCCTAAATATCAAAATAAATGCATGGTGTAACATAACATGGTCATGGCAAGTATGTTTGTAATGTGTACGCAACGTTCTGCTGTGTGATTGTAAAAAAAGAAATTTCACGAAATGGCCCATTATTCAAACAAAAATATAATTATAATAGTTTTTTTTTAAAGTGACATGCCACAGTGATAAGTTCTGACATTAATACAAGTTAAATTAGCTTAATTATTTATCCGTCATGTTCGCCATGACACTACTATGACTCAGTATAGGGCTGTATTTTCGGCCAAGCCAAGGCTAAGAACGTGAGCGTCGTTTCATGTGGTTATAACTTAAATGTCATGATATTTATAAAAAAAAAAGCTATGATTTAGTAGTTTAAATTAGCTAAATTGTTGTTGCAACATTTAATAATGCAGTCATCATAACTTATAAGGTCATTTAGTAAATAGTAATAAGGACCATAAGGCTGAGCACTAAGTCTAAGTGTTAAAGCAAGGCTTAACTTAAACCTAAGCATAAATAATAAAAGCTGTGAAAATTATTTTTTTTATCAATAAACTTTTTTTTTAGAAAAATGTATTTATTATTATAAATAAATGATAATTTTATTGCTGAGAAAAAGCTTTTTTTTGCTACATGGAGAAAAAAGATAATTATTTTTACAATGCATTAAGAAAAAAATAAAATTTGTACAAATACTCTTTATTTGATCAATGAACAATTTTTTTTCTATTTTACTTAGGCATCTTATGAACACAAACTAATGCCTTGACTGAAGTGTGCAAAATCTGAACATGCAGAGTGTATAAGGAAGCCTGCAGTGGAACCCCCAAGACCAGAGAAAAATCGACCGCCCAAAGACCACTTGGAGAAGGTCTTGCGAGCAGGAGATGAAAAGCTGCAAACAGACATGGAGGGAATTGAAAAAGGCCCCCCCAAAACAGAGTGCTCTAGAGAGTGGTTGCAGAGGTCCTTTGCTTCGCAAGAAGTTCAAGTAAGTCAAGATTGTATAAATGGGGATGGGTGGTCGAGTGGTGTAGAATGCTTGACTGTTGACCAGAGGGTCCTGGGTTCGAATCTCACTGAGACCCTTTGGATTTTCAGGTGAAAGTCCCCAAGTCCACCTAGCGTTATATTGGTACCTGACTTTAAGTTGGGGGAGTAAAGGCGGCTGGGCATTGTGCTAACCACACAATCCCTTTATGTGCCAAGGTTACTGAAACACTTCATCTGCCCCAATGAGCCATTAGGGGCTTAAGGGAACTTCAAGATTGTATAAAGCTGATTTAGTTGACATGTCATAGGGATTTGCTCAGTGTGTTGGAACTAGAAAGGATCTAACTTGTGTTTGTCATTAATTATGTACCAGTACATGAAAT
Source organism: Bulinus truncatus (assembly GCA_021962125.1). Lineage (NCBI taxonomy): Eukaryota > Metazoa > Mollusca > Gastropoda > Planorbidae > Bulinus > Bulinus truncatus. The sequence continues at coordinate 427,254 of JAGDYQ010000095.1, forward strand.
TTAACTAATTATGCATTGTAATAAAATTTGTTAGAAACAGAAAATTACATTGGTCTCTGTATACAGATAAATAATTTAATTTAAAATAATATTAGCTAAATTAAAAGCAATAGAACCATATTTACAGTCAATTTGTTTTTGCTTGGATTCCCAATAGTCAGAATTATAGATCAGTAATGGCTTTGAGCTATGGCGTTAATTATAAACCTTTAGTATAAAATCATAAATGTGCTGATATTTACTAAAGCTAATTCACGTTGATTACATTCTTTTTTCTAGACATACTTTGTTACTGGTGCAAAGCTCAAAAGCTTCATTTCTGCCAAATGACTATGGTATCAGGAAGGATCAACCTTTACGATTCAATGTCTTTTTTTTTTTTGGTAAATGATTTGTATAAAAATGTTTATTGAATACAGTGTTGAATATTTTACGAATATTCTTTGTAATCTAAAGCACCAGTAAAAACCATAAAATTTGATGACCAATGATTAGTCACAAATTAGTGTGATTTATTTTAAAACAAATGAAATATAAAGTTATTCAATTAATTATAATGTTAACACATTTTTATTGTTAAAATTAAAGATAAAGTCCAGCATGTTCGTTCTGTTTAGGAGTTGGGCAGGTGTTAGTACAGTGTAGAGCAAAGCAGAGGCGGAACTAGACCAAACTTTCAGGGGGGGGGGGAATCTCTTGTATTAAAAAATCACATTTTTTATATATTTTATTTTAAACAAATTTTGGTCTAATCTTTTAGTTTTTTTTATTTCGGAGGGGGCAAATGCCCCCAATGCCGCCCCCTAGTTGCGCCACTGGAGCAAAGTTCACCCAGCTTTGTGTAAGCATCTGACATATTTTGTGGAAGCAAAGCCATCAGGGCATTGTAATAACAAGACTGAAACTGATGAAATGAGCCCGTGTTTGTTTTTTTTTACATTGATTTTTTTTAAACAACTTTTTTTTCTCTTTCTAGATAAGTCATCATTTTGTCTTCCTGGTATGAATTTTAAAGAAAGTTTCAAAAGTCCAAGAATTCCATTCATTTGCTGTTATGTCCATCAAAGATTGAGATTTTCTTAATGGATTTGTTAAGAATTGATTATGTGTAGTATGTTAACAAGATAATTGCTAATAAATATTAATAGCTGTATATGTGAAGTGTTTTTTTTTTTACTGTTGTGGCTGAATTTGTATTATTTATTAGACACACAGTGTTATACAGTTATGTTTACACAAATAAAACATTAGCAATTGCACACATCAAACTTATTCATCAAGTGCACAATAAGAGACACTTCTTTTTCTGTATTGTTAAAGCTTTATTTTAATTAATTAATATTTACTGAATGTAATGCTAATTCAACTTTATGATCAGGCAGGATGTCTATCCTATACTTGTGAAATGCTGTCATTTGGCTGGCTTTGCACATTTCAATCAACAGCTTTAAGACTGAGAGTTGTGGCTATACTTCAACTTTTGAAGACCTATTAAATAAAAAAAATTGAGGCACCTAAAGATGGGTGCATTGAAACAGGCATCACTTTTAAATTACTCAGTAAATTACTGAAAAAAAATTATCATTTAAGCCATATAATATAAAATACAAATACTATAAATAATTATGTAAAAATAATAAAATCAAATTAATAATATGTGCTATACAATAGACTCGATAGTGATTTTTACCTCAATCAGAAAGTATTTACTGTCACAAACAGTTGTCACAGCTTTGGGATTTGGTAACTTTGTCTTAACCATTCTTTGAACTAAAAAATAAAACAGATATTTGCAACATAACACAATATACAAATAAATAAAAATTTCAAAAGTTGAGATAATTATTTTCTTAGCTTTAGCCCCTTCCATATCTATCATTTAGTTAGAATGTTAGACTAATACTACAATACTATCAATTATTATTCATATATGAAGTGGCTCAAAAATGTTACTTCATACCTTGATCAGACTAATCCATGTTTAAAATCTCATTACTGTTAGTCTCTGGCGCGATGACTCAGTCAAAGGCTGGACTCAAAAGACTTATTTCAATCATTTGCATCTATCTGCTTGGACGGCTTGCTATCGATCGGCATGAATCATTGATGAATGTATTGCCAATGGAATAGTATGACTATGTTTTGTTCTTTCGCCTTGGCTAGAAATCAATCTTCAACAAACCTACTATTTGTTAATGTTTGCTACATATATATGGGTGTTTTATTACACTGTATTGTGTCTTTTCCGACTAAATGTCAGTAGAGTACACGTCTCTTAGTATGTATCCATGTTACTATTACGGTATGTTATACTCATTGTTCCGATCTTGTTGATTTTGTTTCGGAGACGAAAATCGTTTCATACCATCAATATCAAACAGTTAAGCTACCAGATATACATGTCCTACAGGAGCAATGTGCCTTTTTCACTAGAAAAATCAAATTTCTGTAATAAAACAACGATCAAATGTCATCCAACTCTATATAAGTTATTGAGAAAAAATGTTTGTTTGTACGCCCGATGTGTGCGCATTGAGTTGCGCAGTCATGCGCAGTCTAAACAAATCTATTTTTAGTAATCCTTTGTTTTTCTAACAAGGCTAATAACAGAAAATAATGTACCTATAGCACTGTGCGTTATTGTGAAACTATTACGTCATTTTGAACTGTGACCTTTGACAAATCAACAGTGATAATAAAACGATTAAAAAAAAAATATCACGCGGATATCTCACCGGAAACTGTTAAGTACACGTCAAGGCCATGAGCACGTGAAATCTTTGAAACACAAAGAACAAATGAAAACGAACTGTTTCGATCAGGTGTGAGGAGTATTTGAAGCCTGGATGATTCGCTGAGAAACAAACAGACATACAGACCCGATATGCAAAGACATTATTATTAAATTGTGTGGACGCGAACTTTTTAAAAACATGATGATCCATTTGGGTGAAACTCATTTTCATACCACCTCTACCACCCACCCCTCCCCCTCTGGTTTTAGGTGTCTGTGTAAAGTCCCTGTAAGGATGAGATGCAATCTCTTTGATCCTATAAACCACTAATGTGACGGTTTTTTATGGTGCCCTTCTTTCATCCCCACCACAGCCGATAGTGCAATGGCCATGGGGGCACCACGGGAGATATATCGGGAACTTGAGCCTAAACCTGAAAAATATCCTTGGTCCTCACCGGAGATCGAACCAGGTACCTTCAGGTCGACAGTCGAGCGCTTTACCGCACGACCATCCGCTGGTTTTAGGTGGATTCCTCCATTTCTGATGTAACAATCTTCTAAGCACAGCTCGCCATTGTGAAAACTATCGAACTAGACCTGATAATTTTTTTTTTTTTTTAAATTTTCAGCATGGACTTAAAACGAAGTAGATATCATAGATATAAAAAATATTAACACAGCACACGTACATCAGCCTTTTGTTTTATACGTTTAAAAGTGTTTATTAAATCACTACATTAAGATACTCATAGGTCGAGCTGATTCTTCGGTCTAAGCGATGACATCTTTCAACAGTAAGTAGGCCAGGATCCGCACAGTTATGCATGCATGGCTTAACAGTAAAAGGTTAACCATTGAGAGACATATCTTGTCATAATTCAACTCGGAATTCATTCCTTACCATTCATTGACAGCTGTTAAAGTCAAAGGGGATTCAAAATTCATGACGTCAATTGCAACTCTACCTCGGTTGGTTAATGGGTATAATTTCTTTGGGTTATTTATTAACTCATTAAGGGGGAGGGGGGGTCGTGCTGTGTAGAGCGTTGACCAGTGTACAGAAGGGCTCTCTTGGAATTTTGCAGGTCCTGGTGAATGTCCCCCCATTCCACAAAGCTTTAAATGGGTACCTGGTTTTAACTTAGGGGGGAGTAAAAGCGACTGGGCGTTGTGCTAACCACACAATCCCTTTAATATGCCGAGGTTATAGAAACAGAATGAATTCTACACTTCATCTGCCTTAGGAGCTTTAGGGAACTTTCCTTCTTTTTTTTTATTATTAGCTCATTACTTCTGGGTGTTAAATGTTGTTGTTGGGGGGAAGGGAGGGGTTCAAAGCTATGATGATATACCCCGTTTATGTTTTCTTACGTTTTTTTTTTTTCGCTTTTTTTTTTTTTTTTTACAAATTTATGAATGTTTATTGCTTTATCATAATAATTCAATTGTTGACTTTACCTGTTTTAATGTCACTGATCACTGCTGTAATGTATCGCTGGACATTGCTTCATTGAATGCGACACGGTCAGCGACCATTGATATTTGTTCATTGCTTCAGTTTGTATAAATAATTCATAAATAAATTATAGTCTCATTTGAATGTAATGTCATTTAATATAGTTTATTTCAATGTATTGTCACTCAATATCGTATATTTCATTGTAATGTTATTTCAATATAGTGTATTTCATTGTAGTGTAATTTTATCGTGATGTCATTCAATACAGTGTATTTCAATTTAACATCGTTTCAGAATAGCGAATTTTAATGTAGTCTATTTTAATGTATTGTATTTCAAGCAGTATTAGGTACAGACGAAAAATGTGGGTATAATTAGCGACTTCTTCAGAAATAGTATTAAACTTCAAAAATATTTATGCAACATAAAAAGATAATATAATAACAATACATGTACTTTGGTCTGTTCAACATAACAGTACATCAGACAACTTTCCAGTCAACACCGGAAATTAAGTTTCAAACCTGCGTATCCAATAAACAACCACTTTAATGTATATAGTGGTATAGCCAAGTTTCAGCCAATGAAAGTGGAACATACAAATAAAGACACACACACACAAAAATGGCTAAAGAAACAGATGGGATTAAATAAAATAAGCAATTAAGCCTGTTCCATTCTGGATACAGGACGTGTTAGCGCATTTTCTTGTTATGTATCAGTACGTATGTTAGCTTTCAGTAAATATTTGTAAATTTTGGAAATGTTTATAAATTCAATTGTGTAATGTATATATCTGTAAAAAAAAATATTATAAAGACGTTTCTTTATATTTGAAAAAAACTTTTTTTCTCTTAAATCTAACTACAAGTGGTTTGTGGTTACTGAAATAGGACTCATAATTGAAAACATTCGAAATTGTAGTCATTTAATCGTCCGAAAACTCCGTCAATTGTTGCATAGCTCTGATACTTTCAATTAAACTCAGAACACAAGCTTACTATTTCATTTGATGAGTTTCTTAATAAATCTTGTTGAAACTACGTGCTGCAGTATTCCGCACCAAATGAATGGGTTATTGAACGTACAAGGTGTATATATAATATATAAGCCCCTTAGGAGCCCTGAAGCCCGGCCCTCAGAGGTCCTATCGCGAAATGAACTTTTGATGTACACATGGCAGGCCAAGACCTACAAAATGATATATACATCATGGGTCTAGGACTTAAGGTTGCTGAGATATAGGGCGCTCCTTTATTAATATAGCTTATATAGTAAAAAACGGTACTTTATAAGCCCCCTTTTACGGCCCTCAGAGGTCAGATCGCGAAATGAACTTTTGCTGTACACATGGCAGGCCAAGACCTACAAAATGATATATACATCATGGGTCTAGGACTTATGGTTGTTGAGATCTAGGGTGATGACAGACAGACAGACAGACAGACAGACAGACAGGCAAAACGGGGACAATAGAGCATTTTTTTTTCGAAAATGCTCTAAAAAAGTCTGTGTTTGAAACAGAGTGAAGGAAATGAAAAAGACTTTGATTAGGTGTGAAGAGACAGACAAATAAATAGCTTTCTCTCTTTCTCGGGCATGTCACACCGGAAATAGATGTCTTTGTTTGTTAAAAGTTTCTCCCCGGAAGAGGGTTATTTTATATTATTTTTTTTTTTGGAGAGGTGGAGAGAGGGGGGGGGGGAGGGGGTCGGCTGGCATTGAGATCACCTCAACAGTGCAGCGGTTCTCAAATATTTGAAAAAATTTTTTCTTTTTTTTTTTTTAAATTTAATTTAATGATGCCAACTAATCATAGAATTTTATTAATTATTGACAAGTAGAGGTTTAAACCACTCGTAATAAACAAAGTTTCACTGGTGGGGGGGGGGGTGTGTCAGGTCCGTTCACATGAATAAGGAAACTTGTCTCCCTAGGACCGTCACTATAAAAAAAAGCCCATTTCAAGTACGAATTTCCATGTAATTCAATGATGCTGCATGAGCCCCGATTACGCTTTGCTTAGAGCTCCAAAATAAAAAAAAATATCGCCGAGTCTATGATTGGGCACTCACGAAACTTTACGACGGCCCTGGAAAAGTGTGAGCGGATTTAAAAGTCGTAAAATTGGTAGAAAACGTGATCACGGGACTTGTCACGTGGTCGCTACTCTTTTTGAATGTCTTTTTGTTTTCTTAATACCCGTAACCGTGTTGTGCTTTCATATGTCTTTTCTGTTGGATTATAGACTTGGTGGCGGACATCCCCTCGCCAGGTCAGGGGAGAATATTATTTTGTTTTTTGGCTTTGCCCATGGATTGAACCCTGAACCTTTTGTTTTAAGTCTAATTCATTATGAAAGGACAACAAAAAAAAAGCACAAACCGAATGAGTTAATGTAGTTTTTTAACGCGCTTTATTTGTGCTACTATTTGGGACTTTGTGCTAGTTCTGGTTCAGCAATTTCTGGTAACACTGGTTTAGAGAGAAGTTATGTAGTCGATAAATTATAGATGTGAATTCATTCTTGTGAAATTTCGGTATCACTGTCGCAGAATCGATTTAGACGAAAAAAAAATGCACGAGATAATTGATCAGAGCAGCAGAGGTGCCCCCCCCCACGCACGCATCATTTTGTAACAGTGACGCCGCTGAGTGTGACGTCTTTTGTTAAATGAAATGACGTAGTCACGATATGCCAATGTTTATTCTTAGTAGTCTAAACTCCACGTTTGGAGACCAGCGAGTAGCAAGTGTCATGTCAAGGTCATTCATTCAGGCTTTTTTGGTCACGTGCAAGCTTATGACCAATAGAATAACAGGGAATAAATTATCTATCTGTCCGATTAGACTTTGATCTACTTGTCTTGAACTCCTCATTTATCAACGCGTCTATGTAGCAGACATTTTCTTCAACAGGGTGTGTGTGTGGAGGGGGGAAGGGGAGCAGATCTAACAAGAACAGCGTGTGATGTATTATGTTGTATTAATAGGTATGGTGTTATTGAAACAAAACAGTATGAACATCTATTTACATGCGAACCTCCACTAGGACGATGGCTCCATGACAGTAATTTGTCAAAAAATGGCTTAGATTTTATTGGGCTCATGTGATCATCATGGCGGTGGGGGAGGGGGGGTGGAAGATGATGACTATTTACAGGATCCCAGAATCCCCTGGCAAGATGGCTGCAACCTTGTTAAGTAAACGGCCCGTTTGTTAAAATCTACAAAATATGTTTTCTTGGCCGTGGATTTGGTCAAATGATTGTTGTAGTTACACATTACTTGTGTCTTGACGTTAGAAGCTCTTGAAATTGAAATGAAACTTTCCTCGCTGGAGAGCGGGACAGGTAGCCAGTACAATACAGGGTCAGCTCAAAACCTGGTCACCACTGAGTCTAATCATTTTAACCAGACCTTTTTCGAGATTCAATACTTTAGATAGATTGAACACAGATGTTAAGTACTAGAGAGGAACATTTGGGCATTACCGAGGAACATTTGGGTATTACCAAGGAACGATAAGCATGCGTAGGGCTTTTCGTATCCATGGAATATATACATACTAAATTGAATACAACGATGTTTAAAACTGCGGATTGAACTGCGGACGGACCAGGCAATCGCTTTGGGCCAATTATTTCTGAATGAACCCAAAAAAAAAACCTCAAATTTAGTTTAGATGTTATTTGTCTGTAATCTTAAATGGATCAATGGTTACTTCAGCATCCGTTGCCCCTAACCAAATTAAATCTTCTACACGGATGTACTAATGCAGTGGTCCCCAGCCCCCCGGGCCGCAGACTGGTACCGGTCCGTGGAATAAATGTTACTGGGCCGCCCAAGAAATATTAAATTATTGCCTTTTCATTTATTTCTCTCGTGATTGTTCTACTTTTCATGGACGAGAAATAATCTACGCTCCCACACCCTCACCCAATTTCCGGTGGGCTGCGCTGAAAATATCCAATGCTGACCTGTCCTTGGCGAGAAAATGTTCGGGACCACTGTACTAATCTAGGTTGTATTATTTGTCGTCTCAGTTACTTCAGTGTTATGAAATATGTATCTACCTTTTTTTTTCCTTTTTTTTTCTTAATGTATTTTTATGGCCTCTGTTTGAAGAGTTTTTAATTTTTTGGCTCAATACTCTTAACTTCCCTTTGTAATTTTGAAAACACAATTTTCAAGCGTGTCATTAGCAGATTTAGAACCACTGCATGGGGTTAATTTGACGACCAGAAACCCTGTTTTTTAAAAGATTATAAAAAATGGAGATCCTAGACAATGGAACCCCAATGTCTACTTCCGGATTTTTTTTTCATTTCCGTTATAAGACATTGCCAATATATTATCTCCCCTAGTTGTTATCAAAATGGAGACGTTGGTGTAGTAAAAACATATGGATACGTCTGAAATACATATGACTATGCCTGAAATACATATGAATACGTCTGAAATACATATGAGTACGTCTGAAATGCATATGACTACGTCTTAAATACGTATGAAATATGTATGACTATGAAATACATATGACTACGTCTAAAATACATATGACTTCGTCTGAAATACATATGACTACGTATGAAATACATATGACTTCGTCTGAAATACATATGACTACGTCTAAAATACATATGACTTCGTCTGAACTACATATGACTACGCCAAAAATACCTATGACTACGTCTAAAATACATATGACTTCGTCTGAAATACATAGACTACGTCTAAAATACATATGACTACGTCTAAACTACATATGACTACGTCTATAAATACATATGACTACGTCTAAAATACATATGACTACGTCTGAAATACATATGACTACGTCTAAAATACATATGACTACGTCTGAAATACATATGACTTCGTCGTCTGAAATATATTGCGCTCAGTACCTAAACTCAGTGCAAAGTAAACAAAGCCTTGGTATTGCATTATTACAACTTTTATTAGTCTAGGTGTCCTAGGTGTATATTCATATTAGAATATTGCATAATATTATTAATATTAAATATTGCATTCTTGTATTGGTCAAGTCAGTTGGTGTTATTGAATAGAATCAAGGGACACCACTCTCTCACCATATAACGAACTATAACCAAAAAAATGCCCCTTACCCCCTCCCCCCCCCCCCACCCTTCCTATCCCTCAAACTTCATATAATTTTTAAGGTTGTTTTTTTTTTTAATTGTATTTTTTCTCAGGTCATAGTCCAACACAGGTGTGCACAACCTTTCCAGCACACTGACGGTCTTACTGAACGTTCTGTTCAAGCTAGGGGGCCGCCACTCCTTTTTTTTTCAATGCCCCATTGTCCACTCGTACGACCGTAGATGGTGCCACCCTGGTATAGCAGAAGTAGTGTTTTATTAGTGGTTATTTGCTACATTAAATGTTATTTTTTAATCCGTAACAATCCGTGGCGTAGGTAGGGTACTGCTGGTTGTGTGGCTGCACAGGGCGCCGAGCTAGATAAGGGCACCGAAAGAGCGTTGTTAAATCTTTTCCAATTTTCAGATTGGGAGGAGGGCGCAAAAGATAAAATGGCGCTGGGCGCCACATTAGCTAGCTACGGCCCTGTATCTCTTGTCGTTAATAGTCCAACAAGTACGCTATGGTCAAGGCCAGAGAATGTCGTAATTGCATCGCTGCAGCTGACATTCAGTTCATGAACAGGTTTTAAATAATGGTCGATACGCTGCTTTCATATTTACTGATACAGAGTCCGATTGAACGAACAGATCAATATCACCAGACAGATCAAAAGATCAACATCACACGACTGATCAACAGACCAACATGACCCCACTGATTTAATGTAACTAACCACTCTGGATCAAGAAGGAAACATTATTCTGTAATTAAACGAATATACTCAAATAACCAGATCCGTTCCAAGTCATACTAGACTAATGCAGACGATTCTCACTGATAAACATCCCCCCCCACCCAAACACCCCCTCCCCCTCCCCCACTTTTGTTTCCAAATAATGATTCTGGTAATAAGAAGCCCTCGATAAGTAATTTTTTTCAACGGCTACTAAATATCTCTAAAAGTTGCTACCTGGGGCCTCATTAGAACAATAACGGCCGGCCCTGAATACAGCTCAAAATGTATAAATAGAGAAATAATAAAAACAGTGAAATATAATAGATCTATTTCTATTCTGTTCACAAATTTTTTTTTTACCCTATAGGTATTGCATTAACATGTCCTATTAGCATTTCAAATGGCAATGGTAATGATAACAAACAATTAGACTAAACAGATAGATGAGTAACACATTTATTGCTATTAACAACATATTTTTTTTTTTTTTTTGCATTCGTGAACAGGGGTAATAACTCTGTCCAGCTATGTATAGATAATCTCTTCAGGGGTAATTCAGATCAAATTACAATTGAACGTAAAATTAAACTTTATAAACACATACAATAGAAGAATTAAAAAATAAATAAACTTAAAAATATCTGATTAAATATTGATACTGTATCTGATTAATTTAAAAAGAAAAAAATATGTTAATTCTGTTTTTTGCGTATTCATGTGTCAGTGTAGAATTATGTGGGGTCCAGAGGTCAAAGTGGTGGCTGCTTCGCTCCTCCTGGCGGCTGTCCTCCTTCTTCTGCGAGACCCGCAGCTGTTGAAGCAGGGGCCGGGCGTGCAGACCCCGACGTCGCAGTGGATGTAGACCACGTCATCGTGGTTTACGCTTCCGGAGAAGTGAAAGGTCTGCAGGCTGAACCTGTACGTGCCTGGCCCGGGGCTGGGCTGCAGGTGGACAGCATGAGTCGCTGGACAACTGAGGAGGATACAATGACAAAAACTGGGGAAATGGAGGGTCGGGCAGGAGCGTTAAAGCAGAGGTGTAAACCTGGTTTCATTGTCATTACTCTACGCCGTCCCCCTCCCCCCCGTCCCTTTCAGCTCAATCAACGCGAGTGACGCCAATGTGTAAAAAAGAAACTCAGTAATAATGTGATTGGCGTCACTCGTATTGTATTACAGTGATACCGGTCTGCCACCTATGAATCTTGGGGCCCTTTACAATCTTCATCAACTGGGGTCCCTTACAATCTCCATCAACTGGGCCCCCTTACAATCTCCATCAACTGCTAATATCATACATGAAGTCAAGTTAGGAACATTTACGTCACTTGAATTTAACGTATTTTATTTATTACTGGGAAGTAACTCAAACAAGACAGTTGGGATATAAACAATACAAGGGCTATGTCCCATGGATTTGCTGTTATGTTTTTTTTATCATTCCCAGCAATAGTGCAGTCAGATAAATAAATAAGTACAGGAAACACGTCGACATAAATCTATATTTTTAAGAATAAAGAAGTGTGCATCAGACATCTTGGCCTCATATGTGCACTAGTTTATCCCATGAACGACATTATCCTCATTTACTTAAGCCTGATAACAAAAAGTGGAAACCCTTCCCAGAAATAAGGAATAGATGGAGAAAATTTGTAAACTCTATTTTTACACAAAGTTTTATTTATTAATGTATCAGAAAAAGCGATTATTTTGAATCAACTTTACTTCACCAATGGATATTTCAAGTCACGGCTTAAGTCAACGCTAAATCTCCCGTAGTGCCTCCATGGCCATTGCAATATCGGCTATTTTTGGTGATGAAAGAAGGGCACCATATAAACCGTCCCATTAAAAGGATCTAAGAGATTTCATATCATCCATACAGGGACTTCATACACTGTATAAGAAATCGACCAATGTTTCAGAAACAACTGATATTTTTTTAAGTAAAATGTTGTTTACAAATTCTGACTGATATCCGATAAAAAAATCATGCGTGTGTTAATATAAATAGGCGTATTGACGGTGGATTCACTGTTCAATATAATTATCTCTGATCAGTTATGTCGTTCGTTTTCAAAACAATAACACGCCTCACCCGTCCTTAACCAAAAGAAAACTTGTGGAGTCTTGCGCGTTGGCTGTGGGCGTGGCGCGGCATTCATTCACCTTGACTCCCGCAGTATCATTCTTTGAGGTCACATCTGTCAAGGTCACCTCTAGAAACACTTCCTTGTTAACAGGAACCTGGAAATTATTAAAAAAAAAAAACAGCAAAATTAAATGTATTAGTAAAATGGTCAAAGCAGGAGTCTTGATTTATGTATTTTATGTGTTCAGTATTTTGATTATTGTGTTGATAGTTTGCCCAAACTCTACAACTAGCTGACCAGTTGTTGTTGTTTTGTTTGTTTTTTTTGTAAATAAGCATCAGGACCATTTTGTAGAGAGGCTAACATTTTTACATGTGACGGCCCCTGTGGGACGGATGGCCGAGTGGTATAGATACTCGTCTGTCGACCTGAGAGTCCTGGGTTCGATCCTAGGTGAGGCCCATGGAATTTTTTTCCACGTGAAATTCTGTACGAAGTCGTCCCACAAGTTCACCCAGCTTTAAACGATTACCTGACTTTAAGTTTGGGGAAGTAAAGGTAGCTGGGCGTTAGGGCTAAGAAGGTAACTTTACTTTTTTTTAAGGCCCCTGTGTAAGCATTTATTTCAATTAAATCTTGTGCTAGTTTGGCCCTGACAGTTACTTCTATAAAAGCCCCACCCACCCACCTCCACTACCATCGACAATTTTCTCTCCAAAGCGTCCGAAAATGTTTAAAACGGTTATAATCATTTTTTCATAACGAAGCCCTTAACTCATACATTATGCAATGCACGTGACTTTCAGGCTGTTGTCATGTTTTGTAGCCTTACTTCATTATTTTTAAATCTCGTTTATAGGGACGGGTGGTCGAGTGGTGTAGAACGCTCGACTGTTCACACAAAAGTCCGATGTTCGAATCTCCGGGAGAAAACAATTGAATGCTTTTAGATCCTGGTGAAAGTTGGTTTAGACCAACATAAATCCACCCAGCTTTAAATGGATACCTGGCTTAATAGTTGGGGGAGTAAAGTCGACTGGTCTTTGTGCTAACCACACAGTTCCTTTACAAGTCGTGGCTACAGAAACAAGTGAATTATATACACTTCATCTGCCCCTAGGGCCTTGTAGATAAAAACTAACATCGATTTTCAATTCTTTTTTTTTTATATGTGGATTTAAAACAAAACGTGCAATGCACTCACCTGGACTGGGTACCTGGTAATTTCATGGGAGTAGTCTGAGCTTGTGTACTCTTTCAGGTGGAATCCTAAATCTGCGTTACCTCCCACTTCCTGTATTGGATCTCTCGTCACAGCCTGACACACAAACAAACAAACAGTCAATAAATGAAATGACATAAATAAAGAAAGGTAATTGTTATCAATCAGTTTATGTGTAGGTATAATTATAGTAAGTTGAAAGAATACTAAAGTAAGATGGCAATAAATAAACCAACGGGAATAGTGAAATGATATGGTGAAATGAGAGAGTGAAATGAGAAAGTTAAATGAGAGAGCGAAAAGAGAAAGTTAAATGAGAGAGTAAAATGAGAGAGTTAAATGAGAGAGGGAAAAGAGAGAATGAAATGAGAGAGTGAAATGGGTGAAAAAAGAGAGTAAAATAATCAGTGGCGATAAGAAGCATGTAATAAACAGAACTTTTTTTTCAAAATAACAAAAGTCAAAGATAAATGTATTACCATTGGGAAAGGTTGCTAAGAATAAATTAGTTCAAAAGTCAATTAGAACAATGAATGGTCCCTCCATTGAAAAATAAAACAGAAGAATTAAAGATTGCAAACATTATTGATTTCTATCTATGAACATTGAGACCTTGGTTTGAAGATTACATTTGTGACAGACAGATAGATAGATAGATAGATGGATTGATAGACCAGAAAGTCAGACAGTTAGCAGACAGACAGACAAAAAGACAGACAGATAAACAGATAGATAGATAGATAGATAGATAGATAGATAGATAGATAGATAGATAGATAGATAGATAGATAGATAGATAGATAGATAGATAGATAGATAGATAGATAGATAGATAGATAGATAAATAGATAGATAGACTTCGTCGATCCCCCCTAATATTTTAAAGTTACAGTTTTTGACCTATAAATGAAAATGTTCTATACCTGAAAGGATCCGTCAATCTCCGCATGTCTGGGGACTCGACACGCCAGGTGGATGGTGTAATCATCACCGAAGACGACAGGAGCGTCAGCCTGAATGTCCTGTGGTTGATGACATGTAAACATTAGATTGATATTATTTTTTTTATTTAAAACGGCGTCAGTCATGTTTAATGTCATACACAGAGTTTCAATGTGCACCGCCCGGGTAGTAGTAGTGGTCAGGAACTGGTTTATTAGGGTGGGAATAATGGATTATGATTCCTGAACAAGTTTTGTGCACCTGAACTATCTGAAAAAGTTGCAATGACGTGCCTGAATGTAAAAAAAAGTGTTGAATATGGTGATTGGAATGTATTCAAATCTGTTGACCTCTTTTATAATAAAGTCGTAATATTCTGCGTTTTATTTCCATGTCTTTCATAAACTGTTGTCATAATATTCACCAAGGTCATCTTAAAGACAAAGTCATCCGCAGAATTCACCTGGTATCGTATCTTAAAACTATTTGTTTAAGTTTTAGCTGCAATATTTAAGTAAGAAAACTTTTGTTTTAATCACAGACATTAATATATATATATATATATATATATATATATATATATATATATATATATATTTATATATATTCTGTCAGAATAAAATGCAACCATTACATCTTGATCAAACTTCAAACTACTACTGATATGTTGTTGTTGAGTTTTAAACGCAAACGACTTTTAATTATATCAGGTGTGCGAATGACAGACATGGAGGCACAGTTGGGGAACATAGACTTGATCTAACAGCTTGTAAAACGCCATTAGGATTGACGGCTAACCCCAATTAATGTAGATAATCTAATCGTCTAACTATTGCTATATATACATCTACAAATATATATATATATATATATATATATATATATATATATATATATATATATATATATATATAGTTGGTTTTTCTTTTGACACTTACATATGTTCCAACATAAAACATGAGTCACCTCGACCAATATAGTTTTATATTTTTATTTACTGTTACACCGTGGACTAAACAGGAATGTGTGTCTACTGTACCGTGTGGACTGTGATGTCCGTGTTGATGTCCAGGTACTCAGTGAAGTAGCCAACATTTGTTCCGCACTGGTCATAAGGGACGGTCAGCACGTGATGGGAACCATTGTTGGTCAGCACACAGCTGGGATCTTTCATCCATAGCTAATAATATAAAGATAGATAGATACATATATGTATATATATATATATATATATATATATATATATATATATATATATATATATGTGTGTGTTTGTAAATACATACTTAAAATTAGACATATAAGAGTCTAAAACAAGCAGCCTATGCATAATGCAAACTTTGAATATATATATATATATATATATATATATATATATATATATATATATATATATATATATATATATATTAGGGTGGAGTGAAAATGACCGAAAATTTTTTTTTTTACTTCGTAGACTTTGGATAGCTATGAAAACTTGCTCTGTGGTCCAATGAACTACTCCGTAAAAAAAAATTAATGTAAGTAATTTCTGGAGGTTCCGCAACCAACTTCAAAATCTAACCATTTATAAGATACCGATAATGACTGAGTGACGTACCGGTCTAACTCTTAGAGAAAAATGTATTGATATTTTTATGCTATATAGAAAGCACACACGAACAAAGATTTATATATTTGTATAAAGTATTGGACTAACAACATATACAATTTATATATTACTGATGTTATATATATATTTAAACTTATAGTCATTTTATTATAAATTATTATGCTAACTATATTCAATAATTAAAATACCATTATATAGCTATAAAATGGCCCTGTGTTTATTGAATATATTTAGCATAATCATTCATAATAAAATAACTTCATAATTAAATGTATATAACATTTATTTATATAAATTGTTTATGTGTTTTGTCAAATACTTTATACAAATATATAGATCTTTTTTCTTTGTGCTATGTATATAGCATAAAAACATCAATACATCTTTCTTTAAGAGTTATGTCCCTGGATAATGTATTTGCTATCCGGTGTTCTTTTCATTACAAGGCATTGGCAAGTTTTTTGCTGCCATTATTACGTTATCTTTACTTTTTTAAAGCAAAAGATCATTATTAGTTCGCTTTTCTAGGCATTCACACACAGTACTTCCTGTTTATAGTAAATACACAGTGTTTATTGCATACATAATATTGCAAAACATTTTATTCTTGCATATTCGCGTTATGTAACACTGTTAATGATATTCAATTAGTCCATTACGATACTTCATTTATAAGAGATAATATCTAGATGGACCTACCAAAAGGATTTTCTGGTCCAATCGGAAAGTCACGGATTAATTGTGAGAAGCTTCTCGTCGTTGACTACATACCAATAAACTGTGTTCTACCTTCGAGTTGAAATTCGTCGATTTATGTACAGATCAGAAATACTTGTTCGACTTGTGTACTGCTGTAAGTGTTGGCGTTTGTAATGTCGACCATTCACTTCGCAATCCTGGTATTAAAAACCATTCAAGCAGGTTAACAACAGCCAATCATATACGACAAGAAGCTTGTTGGATGAACTGAAGACGATTGTTACCTTCATCGTAATAGTTTATGCACCAGCATGGCTTGAAATAACTAATACTCCTGCATGTAAAGACGGCGCTCGACATGTCCACAATACGATACTAAAATCACGCTACCTCACAGACGAGCTGAAGAAAGTTGTTGACCAAATAATTCAACTCAACGCATTCTTCAGTCATCCGGAAAACTAGTTGCTTGTGATGCTTACCGACGAAAGATCAGATACACGCGAGTTAGCTCTGCGACGAATAATGAAATCCAGAAAGCTATAACGCACGAGTTCAGCTAGATCTTTCTGTGTGCTAGTAATCAATTTTGAGGCTAGTAGCTACATAGATATGATCGATTGGCAAAAAACTCCGATCATAATGGGTATTTAGGACGATACCATGACCCGGGAGGAAGGTACACCAAGACTGGATTTCACCCGCTATCCTTGTCACACCCAGTCAGTAGAGAGACATATCAAACTAGTTACAGAAGCTTCCAATGTGGTGGTGCCCCAGAAAAACGGACGGATTCATAATAGCACGCTTGGATTTGAGATTGAAAAAATGCAGAAATCGGACACCAAAGCCCAACATCGTTTGTAGCAATAAAAACATGTTAGACAGTTTGCATGTGTTTTCCCTTCAAATATATGTTGTTTTTTTTACTTGTAGCATTTGTATGGACTGTTAAACAGGTAAACCAAAACATGAATATGTTGTATATATAAAACTTAGTTTTTTTAATATTTTTGCTTTTTTATCGAAATATGCCTATACTTTAGGTCAACTGCGGAACCTCAAGATATTCTTTAAATTGTCTAATTTTTTGCCACATTACTAACTGCATGTGTTAGCAAGTTTTTATAGCTATCCAAACAAGATATTAAGAATTTTTTTTTTCACTCCACCCTAATATATATATATAAATGGTTATCGCCGAGATCAGAGTTATTGTAACACGTCCCCCCCAAAGTTATGCAAGGCTGAATGCTGCAAGCACTCACAAAGGTAACACAACACTGAAAATGATGTAAGGACCCGAGTCTTAGTTGCAATGTTATCGATTTATTTTGCTGCGGTGGAACCTAACTCCCAATTTTTGTGGGCGGTGCCTTTCCAGACATAGGGGGTGACTTTAGAGAATTCTACCCCCCCCCCCAACCCTAAAATATTTATTATAAGAAGAGGTGATGGGATGGGTCCAGGCACGCCAGAAGGGGGCAGGGGGGACATTGCCAGGGGGCCCGCATCTGTAAGGGGGCCCGGCCGCCCCGACCATGTCCATTTTTTTACGACTTTTTTTTATTAAGGGGCCCGCAATGATGTCCTGCCATGGGGCCCGTGTTGGCTCTCGGCACCACTGGGTGGGTCCACGAAGATTCAATAGGGACATTTTTAGCATTACGGTGGCTGGTTTGCTGACCTTGGAATTGGGGACAACGGACGCAGGTATGAAGACTTCCAGTGTGTTCATGTGACAGATGAAGTCGTGATGGACAACGTCAATCTGACCCGAGTACGAGGGCGATGACCCCGTCTCCGGGTAGCTTGCTGAGGTGGTGGTTGAGGAAGTCGTGGGCAGTTTGGTTGTGGTCGCTGCTGTTGTTGTGGTCGCTGTTGTTGTTGTGGTCGTTGTTGTAACGGTCGACGTTTTTGTGGTCCCTTTAGTTGAATTACATTTTTCTAAAGTAAAAAGTATTGTAATAAAGAATTTGTTAATCTTAACCTCTTCGGCTTTCATTTGAAAGTCCTGAATGATAAAAAAATAATCGAGTCTGGAAAACGTGTAAGAAAAACAGAACTAAAAGAAAGACAATCCTGAAAAAACACCATAAGATCTAATTTTGACGCAGTCACTTCCCCTGAACTTCTCAGGGTGTTTGTCTCGGTGTATTCAAAGGAGGAAATTAATGCCTAGATCAAAGTGCTGTTGAGAAAAGGTGTTAAAATATATTGCATGTGTAATTTTTTGTTAACCACGTCTACACCAGTGTTTCTCAACCTAGTATGTGACATACCCCACCCAAGAGTTTACTTCAATTTTTTTTTATTTCTCTAAGTTATAAATAATGTAAATTTTCACAAGTGTCATATTGAATGAAATCTTAATGCAAGAGTTGTTTGTTTTTTTTTTAATCGCCTCTGCCCCCTCCCCTCCCTTTAATTTTCAAATTCCCCGCTAGTCCCCCCCTCCTCCTCGGAGCATGGGGCCCCCACGATGGGAAGCACTGGTATAGAAGGAAAACAACTTGGCTGAAAACAAACAACAACATGTTCTTTAAGTTAGTGATACCAACCGCTCGTCTAGAAAGTAAAATTATTGGCTGAAACAAAAAAAATTTCTTTATGTTAGGGAATGAAAATGACGCATGATCGCTGCTGCTCCAAAAATACAACACTGACAGTTCAAAGACACAAACACTGACAGTTCAAAGACACAAGCACAGACTGTCACATAGACACACAAAGTGGACGTCGGGCAACAGACTGAACATATTGGATCACTTGACTTACCTTGTCAATAATCTGAAACGGAAGGAAAATCATTTATTTAGGTAAGTGCTCACTTACCTGCGCTGATCAATACTCACAACACTGGCATGTGGGTCGTCATGACCCTTAGAAGCAGAAGATGTGTCATTTCTATGTTTGGTGCCATTCATACAGAAACGTGCAAACACGGTCGGGTGATCATTCTCGTGTCAGGCTTGAGCAATTCTGGAATATCGCCCAATAAAAGTTATACATTTTATAGAACCGTCTTCTGTGATTGATTGATTTTGCATCGATATATATATTTTAAAATGAAGTTCTTTAGTGCGTAAGAAATTTCTAAAAAAAAAAATAAATTTATTTCAGTTAAGTTACCAGATTGTACTTTGTAATATCTACAAAAATGGAATAAATATTTGAATATGTACTTGATTGCACTATCCACGCTTCCTAACTGCCTATAATTTGCTTTTTGTTTTCAATTATTAAGGTACCCATAAATATTTATTATAGCAGCCTACACAGCGCATGAAATGAAAATGCGTTTTACAAAGATAAAATATGAAATTTACTGCAGTGTAAAGAAACGAATTGTCTGTTTTATTAATAGAGGTATGCCACATTCATGCGAGTGGCATATATATATAAAGATAGATAGATAGATAGATAGATAGATAGATAGATAGATAGATAGATAGATAGATAGATAGATAGATAGATAGATAGATAGATAGATAGATAGATAGATAGATAGATAGATAGATAGATAGATAGATAGATAGATAGATAGATAGATAGATAGATAGATAGATGGATGGATGGATGGATGGATGGATGGATGGATGGATGGATGGATGGATGGATGGATGGATGGATGGATGGATGGATGGATGGATGGATGGATGGATAGATAGATAGATAGATAGATAGATAGATAGATAGATAGATAGATAGATAGATAGATAGATAGATAGATAGATAGATAGATAGATAGATAGATAGATAGATAGATAGATAGATAGATAGATAGATAGATAGATTTTCAATTTCATACCACCCACTTCACTCTTTATAGAAATGTCAACGCCAGAAACAAAATATTACGTACCTGATCAAAATTTGGGCTAAGCCGGATGTCATTACAGACGACATACAGGTGACATACAGATTCATACAGATGCCATCATTGCCCTTTGCTTTGGTTGTTTTCCTATCAAACACAAAAAAAAAGAAAACATTACTGTACTATCCATAATTCACATGACAGTTCCAGTGATAACCTAACTAGCAAATGCACCAAAATACAACAGGTAATACAAGGTTAATCGTCATTTTTCTACAGCCTGTCTATGTAGGCGATGTATTGTATAGTCTGTATATGTAGGCGATAGATTGTACAGCTTGTCTCTGTAGGCGATATGTTGTTACAGCCTGTATATGTAGGCGCTAGATTGTACAGCTTGCCTATGTATGCGATATATTGTACAGCTTGTCTTTGTAGGCGATATATTGTTATAGTCTGAGTATGTAGGCTATATATTGTACAGCCTGTTTATGAAGGAGACAATATGATGTTTTGTCAGTATTTACTTTGATCTGGCCGACTTCATCTCCACCGTCCTATCAATATTGCTTCCTGCTTCGCACTAGTTAACACCCGCGTTTATCAAAATCGACGTTAATTAATTATTCCATTTTCTTTATCGGTCGTTGACTTTCATTGTCCATCTTCGCCCATCGCTGTCAATCTCTCCATCTCTTTCTATATGTATCTAGTTATACCTCCATCTATTGTCTCCGTCTCTCTTTCTATCTTTCCGTCTATTCTCTCTTTCCCCCAACGCCTCCTCCGCCCCCAGCCAACCGCCTCCTGTCTCCATCTATCAGAGAATTTCGATAACTAAGTTATAACGTAATTCGATAAATTGTCTGAGAGCCTTATCGAAGAATCAAATCAAACCACCCCCCCACCCCCACCCCCCCACACCGTCACCCCCCTAACCCACCTATTGAGATGACCGTAGTGGTCATCGATGATTGATTGCCTAAAGTTCTCTGGATGATAATAATATTAGAAAAGAAAAAAAAATGTTTTTGTACGGCTCTTAAAACATTTGCTGTGTATTTTCGCGGAGTGATAGGTGGGGCGGGGAGTGGGGAGGGAGGGTGCAAATCAAATTGTACCAAGCCGCACCCCCCCCCACACACACACACCCATTCCTCATAGATACGGTTCAAGAAAAGCAGGAAAGAAAAAAAAACTGAGCTATTTTTTGACTAAGTACACTCCACATAGTCAACTGAAGTTAGTGAGTACTTATAGCTTAGTTGAGTAAATAAATACATCAAGTGGACATAGCTAGTACGATCCTGATTAGTACTGTAGACATAAGAGGTATAGAGAGAGAGAGAGAGAGAGAGAGGCCATAAATCATACTGAATCCTACTATTTACTTTGTCTGAATGTGGCAGTGGTCAGTTCTTTACAAAAGTGGGAGATTATTTCCTTGATTTGTGGTCAAGCAACTGGTAATCGGTATCCAGCGGGGGGGGGGGAGGAGGGAGGGGTCTTTGTGGGCTATCATTTCGTTCATGGGGGGCCCATCGGGTGCGCGAGCCTCAAGCTAGCAGTGATAGCTTCGGTACACAAAACAAAACGCAGAACCTACAATCAGATTGATAGGCATGAACGGGAAAGGGGGGGGGGGGAGGGGGGGGGGGGCTTTTCGCATTAGGAGGGGTGAGTGAGGGGTGGGGGAAAAGGGGGCGGGGCAAATCAGTCACTTAGTTTGCCTGCCCTTAAGAACGGCCCTGAGAACTGATTTTTTTTTTTTTTTTTAAATTAGGTTTCTTTTTTTTTTTTTTTTTTTTTTTTTTTTTTTTTAATATACCAACAACCTTTGTATCAACTGATTTTCATTTCCTGTTTTCCTAGTTTGGTGGGCCTAAAACAAGGGGGGGGGGACTTTTTGGATAGCAAATCATAATTGGCTAATACTTTTGTTAATACATGGGTACTATTTTATATATATATATATATTCTAAAATGGTTCATGTATATTCATTCTTTTTAGACTAATTTGCATAACGGATGTTACGTATTCAAGTAGGCTGGTATCTAAATATACATAGTGTTCAATAAAGTTTTAAATTATATTGTTGTTATGTATCCACCTGAGACTGACCTGTAGGGTGATTTATCTTGATTTATTATCCGACATCGCTTGATTACGTCATACTCAGACTTGTTACAGACGTAAATTGTTAAACAAACACACACAAACACACACACACACACACACACAAAGATGGAGACACATTGGTATACCAACAATGTCTGGTAATACCATCCACTAGGTGTGCAAGACTTCGTCTGGTAATATCGGTCAGTTAACCCACATTGGAAGTAACACTGACTAGATATCATTAACTGGACACAACTACCACACGCACATACGCACAAACATATGTACATCCTGGTGAGTTGTGGCCCCGTTTGACACACGAACACTCTGAAGCTATTCTCAGGGATATTATTGGGGGGTGGGGTGGGGTGAGGGGGGAGAGAGGGGTCATTTAAGGACCCTAAGACAATATACATTTGAAAGCACTGGGGGGAAGGGGGGGGGAGAAGTTGTGGGGCTCTTAAGTAACGCACAAATGAGTGCCCTAGATAAAAAAAAATTTGAAAGAAAAACGCTCTTAATGGCAGACGATTATTTGGGCCCCCTTATAATCTCAGAAGATTGAGAGCCCCCTGTAAGACAGACCCCCGATTGCTAAATAACGTTTAGAAAATCGTAAATATAATTATGTTTGAACAGATATATGAATGACTATTGCTATTTTTAGAATATTGCGCCCGTACCTTACCGGTTAGAACCGGTATTAAGTTACCAAGTAATATCCATATTTCAGTCTGTGAACAAAGAGATTTATTATTAAAAATAAATATTATTTCAGATTTTTTTTTTAAAAAACATTACAACTTTCACCTATCTGTTTATAATTTTGAAAGTAAATTCTCTGTAAAAACTAATAATGTCTGTCCCTAATTTCGACAATGCTACAAAGTGTTCTAAAAATAATTCCACTTTTTAAAAAAAAGTGTGTTTATTCCACGCGTCTGCAGGTCTGCAGGTCGCATTGAGTATCTCCTTGACATCATAATACATGACAATTTGCTCTAGCCAATGGCTTAATTCACATCATGTCAATTGTCTGACGTTCACGCTACACGGTTCTTAATCCATCATTTCCCTTTCCTTCATAGAATGAATCGAGCGCCGAGTCCCGTCTCGAGCAGCAGCTGAGGTGGACCAAATTACCACGAATTTCTTGACGCTACTCTCCCCGAATACATAAAAAAAGCGAAGTCTGTGGAGTTGATTTAAAGTAAATCAATATAATGGCGTCATATGTTTCAAAATTGGGTTCCAGATAATCTACCGGCCTTTTGTGTTGTGGTGGAAACTTTCACCGAGTTTGAGTTTTTGTTTCCGACTTTCATCACACAAGTTGTAATCTCGTCTGTTGTTACAATTGACCAGGGGGTTCTTAGAGCCGCTTGCCGCCATTAGTCAATTTAGGTGCGGCTCCTTATAAGTTGATTTTTTTTCTTTTTATCTAGAAACTGTTGTTCATTATTTCATGTTAAATCATCCACGTTACGTCTCCTGAAGTATTCTTTGCTCTATACAGGACCCGAACGATGCCACTGCAATAGGCATACTTATACTTGCTAGATGTATTCAACATATTTTTTTAAAATTAAATTTGAAAACCCTTGGTCTAGTACTTCATATGCTTACTTTTTAACTTTTGCCGTGTAAGTTTTGGTCTAAAATAGACAAATTATGTTTTTTTTTTCCCTCCCTGAAATAAACAGACGATATGTTTATTTAAGTTGGGGTTTGAAGGTGGGGGGGGGGGGTTAAGACGTCTGGGCATTGTGCTAACCACACAATCCCTACATATTCCGAAGTGATAGAAACGGATGCATTCTACACTTCATCTGCCTCGATGAAAAATTAACTTTTTTGAGAAAAAGTTGCATTTTTTTTGGGGGGTAGGTAAGAAAAAAAATTATACAAAAAATTCTATTTAATATTTCCAAAAAAAAAATTGGACGTTTGTTTGAAACACACTCATTAATATTTGTGCAAAGTTATTTTACGATATCTACAATAGATTTTAAAAATTGGTTCATTGAAAATTTTTGAAAATATGTCTTAAAATTACACTTTTTTTACCCAAAAAAGTCACAAAATACATTTTTAAATATTTTTTTTTATATTTTTTTTATTACTTTGTTCATTAATTGGTATGTTGTATGCATGTGCCAAAAATGGCTAGTGTAGCTTAAAAAATAAAAAAGAAAAAACAACTAGCAGAAACCTTAAATGCCCCATGGACCACCTTAAAGGAAACTTTTTATTTAAGGGGTCTCATTTCGCCAAATGAATCAACGGTTACTATTTATAGATATCGACAACAACGGAAGTAAATATTGACATTTGAACCAAAATAGATATTTATTTGTTATAGACACGTCTAACTGGATATCAAGAACATTGTTGTATAACGTCTACATGTAAAAAGCAAGAAGAAACTCATATCAAATAAAATATATAAGATAAAGTGCATGAATGAGTAAGATTAGTAAATGTTACTTTTATAAGCCAGTACTTTTGGTGCTAATAGACACTCGGTTGTGCTGATACTGTTACAGACAGATACACCAAACTGTACTCCTCTGTCTCTGCCGTACATACACTCAGATACAAAACATGAATACGAGCAGATGTTTGTATCAATAATGAGTCAGTGTTAATATGGCTTTAAACTTACCCAAACAATATAATATATTTCTCTGTCCCCTCTCTTTCTGTCTGACCATCTGTTGTATGTTTAATATCAGCCTGGGAATTCCCATGGTGCACCTTGCAGCCATCAAGATTTCACTGTAATGCAGGGCGGGTGAGATAACCAGAAGACCCCCCTCCCCTACACACACACACACACACACACACACACACACACACACTATTAACGGAAATTGTTTCGATATAATTGAAACGAACAAGACCCACTTTTTTCTTTATTATTTCTTAAGATATAAAAGTAAAAAAAAAAACTTAATGTCAGTACTCTGGTCAATGACTCGATTAATCTAATCAGTTAAAAAAAAATGTGAGGAAGGGCGAGGGAGCGGTAAGGGAGAGGGGAGGGGTAGAGGAAGGGTCTGGTAGAACAAATGGGATTGGCAATGTATGTTCTCCAAATTGTTCAGTTTCTTTGATGTTATTATATATATATATATATATATATATATATATATATATATATATATATCATCATCATCATCATAGCCATTTTAGAAAGGCCGGGAAGGGGGGGGGGGCTGAAAGGTAAATTTGGGGGAGGAGGCCGGGTCAAAGGTAACATTCTGTTTTAGCGTCCCTTGACTAAAATAGTTTTATAGTCATTAAGAATAATCTTTCATAACCGCCCCCCCCCCTTTTCGAGCCCCCTCCATCGCCCCGCACAGCACCACTACCAAAAATTTTCTTTTAATAAAAAAAAAAACAATTTTTACTCCTCTTGAGTTGGAGGATGCTAGGTGACTCAGAGAAAGTTTACTTAGAGTGAAACAATCTTTGAAATTAAAATTTTAACGGGTTGGGTGAAACAGAACTGGGAAGAGGTGGGTCTAATCATGGGGGGGGGGGGAAGTGGGGTGTAGGGGAGGGGGGGGGGTGGTAGACAGTCACCAAGTTTGCCAATCTTTCGTAAAAGGCTCCACTTATGATAACAAAGTCGATAGTGTGGCTTAGGTCTCAGATCCTAGAATTATAGAAATTGCCGCCACATCTTTACACTACAAGGTTACTGGTGTTTTTTTTTTGTATGGCATCTGTACATGCGCAGCCACATGCAGTGAATTTCAACTAACAGAGAGTTAATTTTCTTTAGCTCATTTTACCGGAGAAATGGCTTAAAACGTTTCTTGACGTGGCATGTACCACCCCCCCCCTCCAACCTTTTATACATATCTATATAAATAATAGCTGTGTGGTTTCTGCGTTTAATCGAAAGTAAAGAATTAACACAACAGTATTCCAGTTTAAAATCTTCAGACGTAAACAATAATAATTAAAAATCATGAAAAAATCGATCTGTCCGAAACCAAGAATAACCCAGCCTACTGATCAAACCTAACGGAATATAACTATGCAAAAGTACTGCAGGGTACAGCTAGTATATATATATATATATATATATATATATATATATATATATGTATGTATATATATATATATATATATATATATATATATATATATATATATATATATATATTATCAATACTCTTTTCAAATTAAGTTTAATGCACATTTAAATAAAAAATCAACTTTGTTTGTTCTTAAGTTGGCAAAATCATCATAAAATCATAGAATGTCTTAGTAATAGACTATCTAGCCTATCACCCATGCCTCTTTCCTTTCCAGTACGAATTTCAATTCAACATGAAGCTATCAAATAGTTTCTCTAAGTGTGTACCAATGTATCTGTCCAAGGCTCATATAAACACAAGAATGGCTCGGATATTTTGTCCATGAAAGATGAGATGTTCATCAATTTGTTCATTAAAAATAATTAGAGTATTGTTGATACCGTGTCATATAATTGAAACTATGTCACAATTTATAAATAGATATTTTTTAAATCTTATTGAACAAAAAAAATTGGAAAATCTAGTATTAAAAGTATATTGTGTAGTTATTAATGCTAAAATTATAGTTCCCATTGTAGAGATTTGGCGACTAAATAAATAAATAGCTTATGTCTTTCCTTAATTTCCATATTAGAATGACGACATTCGTTATTCAAACTCTCAAAGTCTGTGTACTATGAAATCAAACGACATTGGTGATCCGGTAAATAAGTCACATGTGTGCAGGGCCCATTTTTTATTTTGGGCTGGGGATGGGGACCCTGGGCAGAGTTTTTGAATATGCAAGGGCCCCTAATCAAAAGTAGCTCTATATATCCCTAGATAGCAAACATTTAATATGAGTAAGTATCGGGGTTACGCCCCTTGGCTGTGAAGTTGGTACAAGGAAGCCAAAGTTACCACTTAGTTTGACTAACCAAAAAGAACAAAACGTCTGCGCATTTATAAACTTGATTAAGTTGGTCATCCAGGAAGTTTTCCATCCACTTCAAAACCTGAACCCACGATAACAAGATAATAACCCTTGAACTCTAATCACTTATTTTTCCTCTTTACGTAAAATTACGATGACAAAAATTTCTTACAAAAGTCAAGACATTTTTTTTTTGGTCATTGCATGTTTCTACATGTTTTGCATCCATCACATATTGTACCTGGTGTTTTGTTTTACATCCATTACATATTGTACCTGGTGTTTTGTTTTACATCTATTACATATTGTACCTTGTGTTTTGTTTTACATCCATTACATATTGTACCTTGTGTTTTGTTTTACATCTATTACATATTGTACCTGGTGTTTTGTTTTACATCCATTACATATTGTACCTGGTGTTTTGTTTTACATCTATTACATATTGTACCTTGTGTTTTGTTTTACATCCATTACATATTGTACCTTGTGTTTTGTTTTAAATCTATTACATATTGTACCTGGTGTTTTGTTTTACATCCATTACATATTGTATCTGGTGTTTTGTTTTACATCTATTACATATTGTACCTTGTGTTTTGTTTTACATCCATTACATATTGTACCTTGTGTTTTGTTTTACATCTATTACAAATTGTACCTTGTGTTTTGTTTCACATCTCCTATTACATATTATACCTCGAGTTTTGCTTTGCACGGTTTTTTTCATGAGTCTACCAGTCTATAAAATGATGCTGAGTTCTTGATGATTAATAAGGACACCACGGAAGACACATGTAGGTACCTGGATTTAAACTCGTGAACTGCAGAATGCAGATCGTGTCTACTAACAAACGCCACTGAGTCACCTCTCATGAGATAGAACATCACCGCTGAGATAATGTACTGCGGATAGAATATCACCGCTGAGATGATGTACTGCGGATAGAATATCACCGCTGAGATAATGTACTGCGGATAGAACATCACCGCCGAGATAATTTACTGTGGATAGAACATCACCGCTGAGATAATTTACTGTGGATAGAACATCACCGCTGAGATAATCTACTATATTCAAAGATGCGCTGTGAGCTCCAATAATTGTTTCACCATTCAAAATCCTTAAAAAAAAAATTTCATTGGAAGCGTTTCAAAAGTAAAGAAATAAAAAAAAAAGAAAGATTTTAAATGTCATTCCATTTTAAGAAACTCAAATGTTTTCAAAATAATTTACGTTCTCTTCCTTTGTTTTCCATCGATCTCAGGCGAAAAAATACCAATTTACATAGATCAATATGGTCTTTTTTTTTTAAATGAAGTCTTTCACACAGTTTAATTAACGTTCTATTGATTATACGGGGTCGCCATGTTTCGTTTTTTCCTTTAATTGGATTTCAGCTTTAGGGGGGGGGGCAATTTATGCACAGAAAATCGTTTTCGTTTTGTATTAACTGTTACACTTAAAGTTTAAAAAGATCAAAATAATTGAAATAAAAAATACAGTCGTTTCTTGCTTCGACTTTGTGGCTTCACTCTTTGGTGGCTTTACTGTATGGCGGGCTAAAACCTTTACATTTTGATCTAAATATTTTACATTTTGGGCTAACTATTTAACATTCTGTGTTAAATACTTTATATTTTAGACAAAATACTTTATATTTAGGGATTTATACTTTCATTTTGTATTAAATACTTCAAAAAGTTTAAGCTAAATTTCTTACATTGTAATCTACATTTTTTTTACATTTTGTGCTAAACATTTTACATTTTAGACTAAAACATTTACATTTTGGGCTATTAAATTAACATTTTCTGCTAAATATTTTGCATTTTAGACTAATAAATTACATTTTGGGCTGTAAATTTTGTCTATTTTGGGCTAAATAATTATTCTGGCGGTCGGGTATAGTTGCACAGTGTAGAACTTAAAATATTTACCAGGCATTAGTTGTGGAAGCGTGGGTACTGTGCTAATAGATAAGCAATGTCTCCCGTTGTGCCTCCAAAGGCATTACACTCCTTGATATGGCTGGGATGAAAGAAGGTAGATGAACAATTTCAAAAACCTTCCCATACATAAATGGTGCATACGATATAAAAGATAAACATTTAATAATTGCAGAGAAATCTTTAAAAAAAAATATACTGAATGATCTTTACGCTATCAGATATACGGTTATCCACCCCTCCCCCTTTTGCATGTGATTTTCTCCCCTTGCTATTTGCATTTCTATAAACTGTCTTCGGTCACATGATACCATTGTTTACTATTGTATATGCAGCTGATCTCACTGTATAGTGTATCAAATATAATATCTTCTTTTGATCCACATAGGAAGGGCTTTACACCAGTGCAGAGGTCGCCAAAATTGAAGACGATGAGATCAGAATTCCGTTTAAATTTGTTTATTTTCCCCACAAAATGTGCATAATCAAAAATATTTTTAAAAAACAGACGCACCAAGGACTAATGGTTAAGTGATTAAGTAAAAAAAATATATTTATTTAAAAAAAAAAGTATTTTAAGAAAAGGTTTATTTGGGAAAACCGTGAAGGAAGGATAGAACGGACGCACTCAACCGCCATGTTGCTCTAGAATTCAAAATTAAAACATGTCAAGTTAACCGTGGGAAATTTCTTAATATTATCAGCTGGATATAGCAACAAATAAAATTTTTTTTTTTTTGTAAATAGTTATGGTTAAGTTACAAAACTAGTATTGCAATCAGTATTGAGTAGGGTTATCTACAGTGCGATCTGTTCATAATGTTATAGTGCTATTGTCTGTTCATAATGTTATAGTCCTATTGTCTGTTCATAATGTTATAGTGCTATTGTCTGCTCATAATGTTATAGTGCTATTATCTGTTCATAATGTTATAGTGCTAATGTCTGTTCATAATGTTATAGTGCTATTATCTGTTCATAATGTTATAGTGCTACTGTCAGTTCATAATGTTAAAGCGCATTATCTGCTCATAATGTTATAGTGCTATTGTCTGTTCATAATGTTATAGTCCTATTTTCTGTTCATAATGTTATAGTGCTATTATCAGTTCATAATGTTATAGTGCTATTGTGGCCACGCGTCGCAGTCGTTTCTTTTTTTTTTATGGCCAACTGGCAAAGCGTTGAAGTCATTGTGAACTATGGTTAACATTGAACACGCTTGAGGTTTATGAAAGCTGCATATTGTCAAGCAAGGATGATTTGAACACCATATTATAACTTTTATAACACAAACAGAGCGCAGCGTCATGTCAGATATGTCATAGTGTTGGGCTGATTGTGATGTCATGTCAGATATGTCAAAATGTTGGGCTGATTGTGATGTCATGTCAGATATGTCAAAGTGTTGGGCTTATTCTGATGTCATGTCAGATATGTCATTGTGTTGGGCTGATTCTGATTTGGTGTAATGCTATATATGACACATATACATTATTGCTAGAGGAATCACTGACACATATACATTCAGAGAAATTGATAGGAAGATTCAGAATAAAACAAAAATAAAACAGATATTTACTTTTGGACATTTTTTTTTCTTACAAAAAACAAAAACCACGTCTTGCCATGAATCAATTTCCCAACGTTTCAACCAGAAGCAGTCATCAACTGTTTTTATGTACATAAAACATAAATAATTTATGAGTTATCCGTTGTTGTTTTATTTCTCTATTTGTATATTTTGTGTACGTGTTGATTACTATCGTGATACTATCTCAGTATTTATGCGTTGATTGTCAAGGGTTGGGTGTGAGGGTGTCTTCAGAGAACGAAACGATGAATGATGATACTGGTGTTTGTTTTGTATTTTACTGACGATTTATTTACTATGTATGACGTGACTGTGTGGCTGTCGGAGAATTCCAGTGTAAGGTGTGAAACAAATTGTATTTAACGCAAAACAATATATTCAGCACCGCGCACCAGATAAGACTATCTTATATCAATACGCTTCATAGTAACAACATATAATTAACAGAACAATGATTTATTGTTGGGTAGCTCATATATCTTTTCATAATTATTAAATCCAGAATGCACATAGTTCATTTTATGTTTGTTTGTTTTTTAACCTTATTTTTTGTTAGTATTTCTTTAAAGCGGGTGGCTAAAGCTGAACAAGGTTTGTTTTTTTTTTAAATGGTTGGCGAAAAGCAAAAAAGTTTACAACCCAGTGTAACAGAACATAGTGAACAGTTTTTGTAGTTTTTTTTTTTTTAAACTACATAATAGCTCTGATGAAAGTCTCATTCTTGAATGGCCAGTGAAAGTTCCTGAGTGAAAGTTCCTGAGTGAAAGTTCCCGTTCTTGGTTGCCAGTTGCCACAGGTCTTCGTTCTTTGCTGTGACTCTGGTCCAGGCCCGTAACCAGGTCAAAGTAAGCAGGGGGGCACCAATACCCAGCAAGGGGGCAGTTTTTATCATTTTAGTTACTTTTTCTTTATTTTTTCCTCTTTTTCTTTTTTAAGCGGGGGGGGAGGGCACTCCACACCTAGCGGGGGGACACGGCCCCCAGTGCCCCCCCTTGGCTACGGGCTGCTCTGGTCTAGTCGCCTTATCTTCAGAAGTCTCTCGAAGCTTGTTTAGTCAGCATGGCGGTGGTGCCTCGCCATGTTTCTGTGCTCCATCCGACAGGGGCGGGTTTGACATGTCGAAAGGGAGGGTGGATGGCGGGGAGGGGGAGTTTGTTTACTATAATTACTTAAAAAGAAATGTATAAAATGTAAATAGTTCACCGGCAGAGGGGGCTCGGAGAAATCTGATTAGCGGTTATGCGATACTGGATGAACCGGTCTGTTCTCTCCCTTTCCTCACGGCAGCAACTGAAAAAAAAGAATTTAAGACATAACGTTCGTGATGTTCAGACTGGTTTCACGGATGTATGGGCTACCCGGCTAAGTATTAACTTGTTGCCCCCCCCCCCGTAGCAACAATTTGAAGGAAAGAATTAAATAAATAATTAATTCATTAGCAAAGGGGGGAAAGGAGGGGGGGGCTTTACTCGTGGCGCCCATGTATCGGGTAGGTCCTGTCAAGGTGGCAGAGTTGACTTTGATATTGCTGAGATTCGAACTCACAGCTGAAACTCTTCTTTATAGTCACAGTCCTTAGAGACTACCGCGTTACCATATAATTACGCCCTAGTTCAAGTAATTCACCCGTCTTTAATTATCCCCCCCCTCTACTCCCTCCCCCAATTAACTGAAAACTTTTTTTTTTTTTAAATGAATAAAAAGCTTGGTTTTCAAGAGAATTTGTGATTATATCACGTCTATGTTTAATCTTGTTTTTTTTTTTTTTCTGGGTTCTATTTTTATCCCTTTTTAACTTGTTTTGCTTCCCATCATTCTGAGAAAGTTGGGGGATGGCGGGCGGGGGGGAAGGGGTGGAGAGAGAGGGGGAGAGACAGTTTGCAGCACGTGTACACTTGCCACCCTCTAATGAGCTGATTTTAGTTGGGGGTGGGTCTGGTTGGGGCGGTGGTGGGGTGGAGTGGGGAGCAGGGCATCTCCTGGCTAAACCCAAGAAAGATTCCAGCCGTTATCAATTATCCAATGTTGTGTTTTTTTTTTTTGTATTGATGTTGTATGTTTTTTGTTATATTTTTTTTTCAAACGGAAGTCTAAAGGTTGTTAATTTTTTTATTTATCTTTTTAACTTTCAAAAGTTGAACATTTTTTTTTTGTTTCTTTTTTTAATTTTGGAGCTGGTCGAAATTTTAAGATCTCGACAAATTTACGATCAGTTCAAATGGGTTCGGATTTTTTATCAAAATTCTAAACACAGAAGCAAAGACACAATTCTAAACACAGAAGCAAAGACACAGAGACTGTTTTAAAATTGTATTGAATTATGAAAATTGGATTCAGCCAGTGAATGAACGATTTGTAATAATGTCTTGTAAGTCCGAATTTCATTTTAAATAATCATCAGGTGCATTATGTGAAGTTAAATCGAACTTTATTTACGGATAAATAGACGGCATACATATCTGATGA
Source organism: Bulinus truncatus (assembly GCA_021962125.1). Classification (NCBI taxonomy): domain Eukaryota; kingdom Metazoa; phylum Mollusca; class Gastropoda; family Planorbidae; genus Bulinus; species Bulinus truncatus. The sequence continues at coordinate 460,780 of JAGDYQ010000095.1, forward strand.
ATGTTGATAGGTTACTTATAACGTTCCTTGTAGGATGGTTAAGACATTATCTTTGTGCAACATTGTAAGGAAATTAAATAATTTGTGCGTACAATCATGGTGCATGTGGTTACTGAACGAGACTTATCTGCGCTTGTATTTAAAAATGTTTGCGCGCGCTCGGGCATCAGGGTGAAGAGTTCCGAGGTAGTTCAAAAGAGTATGAGGTTGATTTGATTAACTGTATGTGGCTTGCTTGAGGGTGGGGTCGACTAACCAGCTTCACCCCTACACTTCCCACCTCTCTCTCTGGATCAACGAACGGCAAACGTTGTTTACAAATAAGTACTTTTAAACGTCAGTGATGGGGTGTTAGCTGGAGTAAGGGCCAATGGGTGGGTGCAGAGCAAGTAATGGGTCAATGGGTCAAATGGGTCGCAAAATTGGATGGGTCACATGGGTCAATGTTCCCTGACCCACGACCCATCCTTAGTCTCCGCCCGACCCTTTAAAAAAAACCCGTCGTCGCGCGATTTTTTTTATTTCAAAATGGTTTCAATGGCGACGGCCGCCATCTTGAAAATAACAACATTTAATGGGTCATTGGGTCATGATGGGTCTGGGTCAAGAACTTGATGGATCATATGGGTCATGGGTCAAGCTCAGTGACCCATTACTTGCTCTGGGTGGGTGAAGTGTAGACTTCAACTATTCCAGAGTGTGTGCGTGTGTGTGTGTGTGTGTGTGTGTGAAGTATCTTTAATAATGAGATGAAATCTTATAGATTCTTAAAAACTACTAGTGATACTATTTTTATGGTGCCCTTTCATCCCCACCATAGTCGATTGTGCTATGGCCATGGAGACAGCACGGGAGAGATAACAGAGAACTTCCGCCATGACATGATATATCTACTTGTCCTCATCGGATATTGAACCAGGGATCCTGTAGTCGGACGTCGAGCGCTTTACGGTGCGACCAAACCGTCCCCTGCACAACGTCCATAACGCCGTAACATCCCTTACTAATGTCAGGCACCCATTTAAAGCTGGGTGGACATGTATATGATGAGCTTGGCGGAGATGATTTTGTCATCATTGGCGCAATTCTTCCAATAATGAGATTGGTGGAGCGGCCGCATAAGACTAATGTGACATCACATGTAAAGACCGAAATATTTTTTTTTTAAATGGCCGAATGCGGCCTTCAAGTCTGCGGCTGCTCAACCCTGGTATATTTGTTGAGTCAACATATGGGATTAATAAAAAAAAAATAGGTCACTTGAAATATTAATGTCGCTTTGTATTGTGTAAAGTTTTTAGACACTTTAAATCATTGGACAACGTACAAACCGTGATGTTTGTTGTGTTATAACAATTTTATAATTACTAGCTGTACCCTGCAAAACCTTCGCATAGAGTTTTATCCCCTTATGCTTGATCGGTGGGCTAGGTTATTTTTTGGTTTCGGGCAGATCCGATTTTTTTTCATGATTGTATTTTAAACTGGAATACATTTGTATTAATTCTTGACTTTCGATTTAACGCAGAGCCCAAATCGCTTATATATATATATATATATATATTATTCCGTTGCGTTTAAAATCATTATTCCTCATTTTGTGTTTAAATGTATTGTATGATGTTGATGTATGATGTTGATGTATGATGGCAAGACCCGCGGTTCTCAGCAGTCGGTGCGCATAGCCCCAAGTAGTACGAGTAAAGATTATGTAGGGTTACGCAGTGATATATAACTTTCGTCTAAAACAACCAATGAGTTTGAAGCAGGTCACCAGTTTGCTGCGTGAGACTCATCAGCAAACCACGTGTCCAGGTATCGCATTAGAAAGGTGAGTGCATTCCATTAAGAAAATAAGTACAAGTCATTCGCGAATTAGCAAATCTATTCGCTGGTAAAATATTTTATTTCCGTTCTCGTAGGATTATGACAGCCTAGGCTTATCACAGAATTAGCTGTCAAAACTAATTCACTAATTTATTTGTTTGTTTGTTTTTTTCAAAATAGAGAAATTCACTGGAGTCAGAAAATTGCTGCATTACTTTTATTATGTGTTTCGGTTCTTCTATTTTGGTTAATCTCCATATGGATATTTTTGTATTGTTTGTTGTTCTTGTTGTTTTGTTGGTCGGTCCTAAGTCAGGAACTGTTGCGTGATGGCTGTTTAGCATTCACTTGACCGCAGAATATAGCATTACAAATGACCGCTACTGCTCCTAAACACTGGCCGGTTCTTCGGACGTCACGAACGTGCGCCCGGGTCCACCAGACACGAGACTTGAAAGGGGGGGTAGGGGGCGGGGGGGGATACTGTAACTTCCAGAGAAGTAACATAAGGTTCGGGGAGTCGGGGGTGGGGGTATGGGGAATGGAAAGGGAAAGGGGATGGGTGGGGGAATAGAAGAAAAGTTGTGATGGAATAAATCGACCAGGGTAATAAATCGCCTTTATTTATTACTCAGTGACCAGAGAACAGACGCCGATGAATACAGCAGGAAGTGTCGCGAGAACAAGTGTCTTAAAGTTGAATCCCGAGGGAGTCAATCCAGATCAATGAACAGCCTTTATTTTCAACTGCAATTCTGTTTTTTAGTGATCTTTGTTTTCGTCTTTTGCAGTTCTTTTGTGGTTTGCTTCCTTATTGTTATGTGTGTGCATGCGAGGTGTTAATAGGTGCTGTCAATGTTATATGTTTCTTTGTATTGTTATTCATGTTATATTCATATGTATTGTTATACAAAATGAATGTATTGTTATCTTTTAAATTTGTATTTATTATTATATATTTATTTGTAATGATATATATAAATATATATATATATACTAGTTGCAAGTACCCGGCTTTGCCCGGGTTTAAAATAAGTTTTTTGTTTACCTTTTGTTTTCTCCCTACCCCCTCCCTCCCTTCCTCTCTCTCCCTCCCTCCCCTCTCTCCCTTCCTACCCCCTCTCTCCCTTTCTCTTTCCCTCCCTCCCTTTATCCCTCCCTCCCTCCCTCTACTTCCCTCCCTAACTCTCCCATCTCCCTCTCTCTCCCTATCTCCCTCCCTCCTTCTCTCATCCCCGTCCCCCCTCTCTCCACCTTCCTCCATTCCTCCTCCCTCTCTCTCCCTCCCTGCCCCCTCTATCTCTTTATCTCTCACTCCCTCCCATTTCTTCCATCCTCTCTCTCCCTCTCTCCTTCCCTCCCCTTTCTCTCCCTCCCTACCCCCTCTCTCCCTCCCTCCTTTCTCTCTCCCTCTCCCGTCTCCCTCTCTCCCCCTCTTCCTCTCTCTCCCTCCTCCTCCCTCATTTCCTCTCTCTCCCTCCCTTCCCCCCTCTCTTTATCTCTCTCTCCCTCCCTCTTTCTTTATCTCTCTCCCTCCCTCCCCCTCTATCTCCCTCCCTACTCCCCCCCTTCCTTTCTCTTTCCTTCCCTCCCTTTCTCCCTCCCTCTCTCTCCAACCCTCCCAAAGCCAGGTACTTGGAGCATGAAAAAAAAAACAACAACAATATTTATTTTTTTTTCCTTCCCTAACCCTTTCTTCTCCGTCCGTTCAATTACACATTCACTTGGTGCGCGAATACAGGGAATTCCCTATTCATTGAATAGTAAAATACTAAAAATATTAATTACAATTAAACTACCCATTGAGATTGTATTAATAATGTTATTAATGTCACAGAAACATTTTAATTAACGTATTTCGGTTTATTAAAGTGCACCTTTAATTTTAATCTTCTGAATACATAAAACGATAGGTAAATAGATATGACTATTGATTTCTCCATGTTTACAATTGGAGTTTCCGGAAGTTACCCCTCTTTTAAAAATGTATCATCGGGAAATGACGTCACAGATTACTTTAATATAGTAAAATACTAAAATAAAAATAATTAATTACAATTAAACTACCCATCGAGATGAAACGAAACCTATCTTATAACCTTCCCCATGTAATTATGTGTATGTGTAACAAATTTCACGTTATTTGGTTGTCTGGATCTTGAGTTATAAGGGAACAGACAGACAGACAGACAACAAATGCGTCTATTAAATATATATATATATATATATATATATATATATATATATATATATATACAAAAATAGATATATTTATGAAGGGTTGTGGGACACAGATTAACAGATTATCAACGGCGCATGACGCCTGACCATTTCAATTTGCATACCGGCTTCACCATAGATTATTGGTGTATATAATTTCTAAATAATTTAGTTTTGTCGATAAACTGATGTTCGTGTGTTTTGTTGTAGAATGTGTGTTAACATCTTGTTTTTTTTTCCTCTTATTTTGGTAAAATTATTATATCAGAGGGGGGGGGGCAGGGGACGGGAGGGAAGAGCCAGCTGCCAACGGGTGGGACCTGCAGTACTTTTTAGTTCTTATTTCCGCACAAGTTTAAGGGTGCGTCCTTTGGTTTGTGAGTCCGCCTATGGCACCACCTACACGGTAGTTACGTCACTGCAATACATCACTACACCATTGTTTAAAAAAATTACTTCCCCTTGAATGTATTCAAGATGTTACAAAATAAACTCATTGGAAAGCCCGAAATATGACAATGAGTAACGAGTCTAAATATGATATGTATCTACTCAGTAACTGCTGTACTGGTTCCGGGGGGTGGGGGGATGGGGGCATAGTGTTCCCTGTTAGCTGTGCATGTACACGTGCGTGCACATTGCATCTCGACGAGAACAGTGCAGAAACAATTAAACTTTTTATATAGTTAAAGACTGTATGCTATTAGCCGAAATAACTTTTGAATATAATGACTTGGTAAAACTATAGCTGCTTTCGAAGAAAAAAAAAGTTTTTTTATTAGAGAATCTAGGCCAGTGACTGGGATATATAATTGCAGTACTTTTGAATGAATATTTACTGCCTAATGGACAGGAATAATATATTAGACCCCCCAGTAGAATGACGTAATATTTACTGCCTAATGGACAGGAATAATATATTAAACCCCCAATAGAATAACGTAATATTTACTGCTTAATGGACAGGAATAATATATTAAACCCCCAGTAGAATGACGTAATATTTACTGCTTAATGGACAGGAATAATATATTGAACCCCCCAGTAGAATGACGTAATATTTACTACTTAATGGACATGAATAATATACTAAACCTCCAGTAGAATGACGTAAATGCCTTTAAAATGTGATATGGCCATTTTATGCTAGACCAAGGGTGGTCAAACTTTATAAAGCGTGGTCCGAAGAGGGTTCTTTAATTTAATAGCAGGACGTGCCAAGAGTTGATGTATGGAGTGTGTATTTATGAGCTAATGTGTATTTATGAGCTAATGTGTATTTATGAGTTAATGTGTATTTATGAGCTAATGTGTATTTATGAGCTAATGTGTATTTATGAGCTAATGTGTATTTATGAGCTAATGTGTATTTATGAGCTAATGTGTATTTATGAGCTTATGTGTATTTATGGGCTAATATATATTAAAATGCTACCATTAATATAAACCAGAAATGGGAGGTAACCGCTGGTCATATTTAACAGACTAACGAGACGTACTTGGCCCACGGGCCTTATGTTGCCTGTGTCCGTGCCAGGCATTATTGAACCACAATAATCATCTATATATATTATTACGGAATAATATAACTGCAATATTTTTTTATGATTTTTTAATACTAAAGAAGTCTTCATCCACTGAAGCATCATTAGCTGAAAATTAATTTCACTCATTAAAAAAAAAGGATATTTTGTATCAGGGAAATCATAGACTGTATAAATTTATAATGATATCATAACAAGATGGTAGACATTTTTCTAAAGATTTAGACCCGGCTCGAGCACATCACTTATATATTGCTCGGTGATTAGTACACTGTTAGATATAAGTGACAAAAAAGTAAGGCGAATGGTCAACTGGTCAGTTCAGGTCAACTGGTCAGTTCAGGTCAACTGGTCACTTCAGGCCAACTGGTCAGTTCAGGTCAACTGGTCACTTCAGGTCAACTGGTCAGTTCAGGTCAACTGGTCAGTTCAGGTCAACTGGTCAGTTCAGGTCAACTGAGCAGTCTTTTACTTTTAAAATGTGCTCTAATTTATCATTCACGTTCTGTTTGGAGAAAAAACAAAAAGTTCAGTCGTGCAAATATTGCAACACGCCAAAACACCTATTATATCCAGTTGCAATCTGAGTGCAGTTATTGCAATCAATACAGGAGCAAATATTGACATCAGAGTATGGCTGTATATCACGAGGAAACAAATTTAAGTGGAGGTGTCATCCGGATCCATCCTAGTTACCGCCACCGTCTTTCACCTGTACTCTCTAACCCCGGGGAAATATTGTGTAAGATGGTCACGGTAGGTTGAACTTCATGCAGTGGCAGTAAATAAGAGGAGCTTGAAGAAAATGAGATGGACGGGAGTGGATGAGAGGGATTGTGAGGGGTGGGGGAGTAAAAGAGAAGTGGAGGTGAGGGTAAATGAGAGTTGGAGGTGAGGGTAAATGAGAGTTGGAGGTGAGGGTAAATGAGAGTTGGAGGTGAGGGTAAATGAGAGTTGGGGGTGAGGGTAAATGAGAGTTGGGATGGCGCCCATGGGTATGCCAACAGTGAAATTGAAAGACACGGAAATAAAGAGAGGATAAAGAGATATAGAGATAAAGGAAGAAAGATAGAACAGAGAGATAGAGAGATGAAGACAGACAGAACAGAGGATATGATGCCGAGAGTAAAGAGAGAGAGGCGGAGTGAAGACATTGGGTGAGATAGAAAGAAAGAAAGAAAGAGCCAGGTATTTTGTACAGTGTAAATAAATGTGATCAAGTTGCCTGTCTCAATAGGTCAGTGGTCACGGTTCTGATCTCAATGGTCAAGGAGGACACGTCTAGCCTCAAGGGACTGTAGCCCTCGTCTTCCTCTGGTGGTCAGTGACTCCCGGTCAACTGCCCAGCACAGCGGTTCACTGTTAGTAGCTCTACGCACCACTCGATGGAGCTGGGTGAGTAATCTATGACCATCTATATCAGTAGCACCTTTCTACTAGAAGGACTACTACAGTGAAATTGTAAATTACCCTTCTGATCGCTCCAGTTTTTTTCAGTCAGGTTTTGTATCTACTGAGAAAGTAAAGTTATCTTAACCATAAAAGGCCCATTCGGGCAAATGAAGTATAGAATTCTTCTGTTTCTGTACCCAGGGGATTGTGTGGTTAGCACAAAGTCCCGAATCTGGTTAACATGGAGCCTAAATCAATGCAGAACATAATAGATGCCGGGTATATCCCCGGCAGTGAGACATGTCATCCCCTGCTCTGCTTTAGCCAATATATCCCAGTTGGGGATGAAATCATAGACATTTATCCCCGGCTCTGCAGAATTTTTTTTTTCGTCCCCGGCACTGGTTTTTAGAGCATTTTCGAAAAAAATGCTCTATTGTCCCCGTTTTGTCTGTCTGTCTGTCTGTCTGTCTGTCTGTCATCTCCCTAGATCTCAACAACCATAAGTCCTAGACCCATGATGTATATATCACTTTGTAGGTCTTGGCCTGCCATGTGTACATCAAAAGTTCATTTCGCGATCTGACCTCTGAGGGCCGGGCTTCAGGGCTCCTAAGGGGCTTATATATTATATATACACCTTGTACGTTCAATAACCCATTCATTTGGTGCGAAATACTGCAGCACGTAGTTTCACCAAGATTTATTAAGAAACTCATCAAATGAAATAGTAAGCTTGTGTTCTGAGTTTAATTGAAAGTATCAGAGCTATGCAACAATTGACGGAGTTTTCGGACGATTAAATGACTATAATTTCGAATGTTTTCAATTATGAGTCCTATTTCAGTAACCACAAACCACTTGTAGTTAGATTTAAGAGACAATAATTTTTTTTCAAATATAAAGAAACGTCTTTATATTTTTTTTTTACAGATATATGCATTACACAATTGAATTTATAAACATTTCCAAAATTTACAAATATTTACTGAAAGCTAACAAACGTACTGATACATAACACGAAAATGCACTAACACGTCCTGTGTCCAGAATGGAACAGGCTTAATTGCTTGTTTTTTTTTAATCGAGCACTGCTTAAAATGTTTTGTTCGTTAAGCTTGTGTTTGTCGCAGCAAAAATATTTTCACCATTCAGACTTTGGGAAATTAGAGTGAAATTAGAGTGAACATATGAGTGAACACACACACACACACACATACACACACTCTCTCACACACACATACACACACTCTCTCACACACACATACACACACTCTCACATAAATCACATGTTAAGAGCATCATTTAATTATTTTTTGCTAACAAATTGGGATTTTTTTTTTCTCCCAACTTTTTCTTGATTTTGATTTTTAATTCTTTAAAACAAAAATATGCTATAAAGATGATCTAATTTGCAAAATAAAAATAACTTTTTTTAAATCCCGGAAATGACGTAATAATGGAAAATCCCAGAGCTCCTGTTGACAGTCTGATGCGTTTAGAGGCGATAATTTAAATGCTAATTACTGGTATCGAATCTGTCACGTTCAAGTATGTGGTAATCGACTGCTCAACAAAGCTGTCCTGTTTTCGTGTATTTTTTTTTTTTTAATTTTTCATCTATTTGAGAGTTCTCCGTCCAATGGAACACTTTAAAAGAAGAAAAAGAATAACTCGATGTGTTGTTCTTTGAAGAACTGGGCATGTTGATGTTGTTATTGTTCGATTGCTGCTGACACAGCAATATCATGATCTTGACTAGACTTGCTTACAGTTCTTGTCTGTATAAAAACAATAATCAGGGTCACAGTTTGTTGAGAACTAGCCAGTTGTGACGATGAATAATGTTGACATGTAACTTGCCCATACTGGCATCAAATGTATCCCTACTGACATCTAACGTGTCCATACTGACATCAAATGTATCCCTACTGACATCTAACGTGTCCATACTGGCATCAAATGTATCCCTTCTGACATCTAACGTGTCCATGCTGACATCAAATGTATCCCTACTGACATCTAACGTGTCCATACTGACATCAAATGTATCCCTACTGACATCTAACGTGTCCATGCTGACATCAAATGTATCCCTACTGACATCTAACGTGTCCATACTGACATCAAATGTATCCCTACTGACATCTAACGTGTCCATACTGACATCAAATGTATCCCTACTGACATCCAACTTGTTTTGGAATGACCAGTAGACAGAACGATTGCCCATTACGGCTGGATATATATAATTACTGCTGGTTATACTCAATTACGGCTTCATTACAACTGGTTATACTTCATTATAGCTTATTAAACTTCATTAAGGCTGGTTAAACTTCATTACGGCTGGTTATACTTCATTACGGTTGGTTATACTTTATTACGGCTGGGTATACTGAATTACGGCTGGGTATAACTTCATTACGGCTGGTTATACTTAATTACGGTAATCTAAGCCCAGTTTAAAATAAATTAACATCAAAGGCCACAGTTTTCCCCTATAACTGTCTTAATGCAAACTTCATACATTCCATAGTAAAGTTCCCTTAGCCCTACTGGGCCATCGGGGCAGATGAAGTGTAGAATTCATCTGTTTCTATAACCTCGGCATATAAAGGGATTGTGTGGTTAGCATAACGGCCCAGCCGACTTTACTTCCCCCACAACTAAAGTCAGGTACCCATTTTAAAGCTTGGTGGACTTGTGGGACGACTTTGTAACACATTTCACCTGGAAAAATTCCCATGGTTCTCACCGAGGATCGAACCCAGGACTCTCAGGTTGACAGTCGAGTATCTACATCCGTCCCATGCATGCCAACTAATCTTGAATATAAAAATCTAAGACAGAAAGAAACTAAGATTAATTAACTAGGAAACTCTCCTTTCTTTCTAAAAAGACTCATTGTGACACTGAATGTTAATAGCTTGGCAAGGACATGCTTTTTTGCTCTATTTAGTAACATTCCCCCCCTCTACCCGCTTTTGGTCTGGCCCCTGCTGTAGAATTTTCACGCTACGGGGCTGATCACCACCATTGCCTGACCCTAAAATTGCCCTGACTGTTTAATGTATTTTAAACTATTTAAAAAAATCAGAATGTATCTCATTTTGACTTATGTGTAGCCACACATTTTGGTGGATATTGGTGTAAAACTGAGTTATTTATATTAAGGATCTGTTTTCATAGAAAGTTTCCTTGTTGTCGTTGCTTTTGGGTTTAGCTGATTGTTTATCTAGCTGTTTATTGGCTTAGCTGTTTGTTGGCCTAGCTGAGTGTTGGTCTAGCTGTTTGTTGGCCTAGCTGTTTGTTGGCCTAGCTTCTTATTAGTCTTACTCAGCCATGTGGAAAACCACTGCCCACGGGACAAAGCCGACCTACCGAAATGTCTGATCCGATCCGACACTCGTTTCTAGCACTAGCCTTTTATATTATGATGTCTACCCTAAATATCTATCACGCCATGTCATTACCGGTCCGCCGGGACAAATGTATGAACCCAATGTGGCTCGCGATTCAAAAAAGTTTACTCATCCCTGGCCCAGCTACTTATAGTCCACCAAGATCTATCCCACAATCCCCCATGGCCAATATCTAAATTCAAGGGGAATCCCCAGGAAATCATAATGCTCGCGCACTCGTTCAACTCTCCACACAAAAAAATAAAATAAAAGATGAGAAAATATTTCGTTGATTCAATGATCCTGATAGGGACCTTTCAAAAATCGTGTCAGTCTGTCGACAGAACAAGCAGAGTATTTACCTCCCCCCCTACCTCTCCCCCCCCCCCTCGACGAGTCTGTATTTTTGCCTGTTGTCGATATCTTGCACTAAAAGACACCCCCCTTCCCAATCTCTCTCTCTTATTATTTTATTTTATTTTTGCAGACTGACTATTACGACAATATTTTATCTCATGACAGGTTTGCAGCGAGCGGACATGTCTGATGAATGGAGTTGTCCGATTTGTATGTCTCTGAATCCGTATTACAGGATTTGTCTGTCTACACCACAGAGAGTTCACTAACTTTCTTCTTTTTCGATGGGCACTTAGAGATTACTGTTTGACTTTACAAAGCGTTCGAATGTAAAGAATGAAAAACACACACACACACACAAATTATGTATGTGTGTCTATAGTAAAGTATGTAAAGTTTCCTTTGCCCTGACGGGGGGGGGGGGAAGATGAAGTGTAGAATTCGTTCGTTTCTATAAGCACGGCATATAAAGGGGTTGTATGGTCAGCACAACGCCCAGCCGCCTTTACTCAAACAACTTGAAGTCAGTTACTCATACAGGCCCATAGCGCGCGGGGGGCCTGGGGGACCGCCCCCCCGCGTTTTGTCTGGTCCTTTGTTTGCTCTACTTATAAAACATTGATTTCCTGCCCCTCACCCCACCCCCAACTATTGCCTGGCCCCTGCTGTAGAATTTTCAAGCTACGGGGCTGTACTCATATAAAGCTGGGTGGACTTGCGGTCTGTCACCAGGACCAGGGCAAAAATCCCAAGGTTCTCAATGAGATTCGAACCCAAGACACTCCGACAGTCGATCGCACTACACTGCATGACCAGCTGTCCCGCCATATATATGTTTCAAAACTCTCACTGTGATGTGTGTGTGTGTGTGTGAAAAGTGGCAATGATTTATTTTCAATATCATAAATTCCAGCAATGAGATTTTTGTCTCTGTCATTAGCGACCAACTACGAAGACCATTTAGAAATAATTTGTCGTTTTGAAGAGAAGAGAACGTTTTGAAGAGAAGAGAACGTTTTGAAGAGAAGAGAACGTTTTGAAGAGAAGAGAACGTTTTGAAGAGAACGTTTAATGAATGTAGTTCGTTGTAATCATTAAGTTTCAACTGCAAATTAAAGAAAAAGGTCATTTTGTTTGTACGAAATTCTAGTGACCAGCATGAATTTAATGAATGACCCAATAAGTCCAGATGGGTGCTGGACTCAGTCCCACAAGTTCACCCTGACTTTAGCTGGAGGAAGTAAGGGCGGCAATGCCTTGTGCTAACCACAAAATATTTTTTCATGTCTAGGTCAGGGTTCGGCAACCTTTTGAAACGGAAGAGCCAAAAATTATAATTTACAATTTTCTCATTTTTTTAAAGAGCCACTAAAATTATTGTTTCAATATTATGGTATTTGATTAGGATTAGGTATATAATATATATTAGGTATATAAAATAATATAATTATTATTATTTCCACATGGAACTGGAAGGCCGTAATTTGACATCGAAAGAGCCGCAAATTGATATCAAAAGAGCCGCATGCGTCTCGCGAGTCGTAGGTTGCCGACCCCTGGTCTAGGTCATAGAAATAAATGAATTCTACACTTTATCTAACCTATTAGCCCTTTAGGGCTAAGGGAACTTAACTCTTTTTTTTTACTATGAAATCACTGGTACACGCCCTTGGGTGTACTAAATTAACTCAGTATGTAGGGTCACAAGATAATCAAGTTGTTCTCTGTAGCGCTGAATAGGAAGAATACTGTAAGAGCACTAGATCCAGCGGCGTAGCGTGGGTATCGGCCGCCCAGGATGGAAGACAACTTTGTCGCCCTCTCATTTAGGTATTTCAATTTAATCTATAAAAAGTAATAAAAAGTGCCGCCCGGTGCGGACCGCACCCACCGCCCCCCCCCCCCCCCAGGTACGCCACTGACTAGATGCTTTCGTCATGTTTTTTTTTTTTAAAATATAATTATATCGAATTAATTGTTAGACACCTGGAAAATATTTCCAAAAAATATGCAAAAATTACTGGATAATTACTGGATAATTATATTGTCAAATCAACATTTTCCGACGGACTCCTTCTACACTTCCATGAAGAATGTATATTGGAATGTGCATAGACTTATGCATAAAATTTTACACTTAAAACGTGCATTTTTTAAAAATAATCATTTCTATAACGGCAAAGTTGTTGCAAACTTAATTCGAAAACCCTGAATATTACATATATTTTCTGATAGTGCTTTTACAAAAGTTAAAAAATTCTTTTTTCAAGATGGATGCTAAAGACTTGGGATTTTAAACATAAATTCCTTGGTGAGTCTGTAAAAAATAAGCTAGCCCTCCCATGGGCGTCGCTAGGAATTTTTCCAGGGGGGGGCAAAAATTCTCCGGGGGGGGCAAATAACAACTTTATGACATTTTTTTTAAATGTAAGGGGGGGGGGGGGAGCAAATGCCCCCCGCTTATATGACATTTTTTAAAAATGGGGGGGGGACAAATGCCCCCCTTGCCCCCCCCCCCCCTTATGAATACGCCCATGAGCCCACCAATGCTCCCGTGTACTGCTTTTTGTTTAGCATATAGAAAGGCTGTGACGTCTGTAGGGAGCAAATTTCAATTCCAAATTTTGTTTTAATTAGCTGACGCCCTACTGTTGTGTAAGTAGTTCAAACTGACCAGATCAAATCTGACCTGGTCAATTGCGTCTTTTAACAAAAAAAAAGTTATAGACCAATTCTTGGATTTCATAAACTGCCCCAGACGATGCAGACTTTTATTCGTGATTCAGGTTTTGGTGAAGGCAAGAACTAACCATTAAAATTGTCAGTTCTTCTTATCTTACCCATTCCCCTCCAAACTTCCTCAAGAAGGCTGGCCAGTCTACTACTAGCGAGTGACCGTTATTGTTAGAGGTTTGTGTGAATTCCCTGTAAGGATGAGATGAAATTTCTTAGATCCTATAAACCACTAATGGGACGGTGTTTTTACAGTGCTCTTCTTTCATCTCCACCATAGCTGACAGTGCAATGGACCTGGAGGCACTAAGGGGGATATAGCGGGGAATTTAACCATAACTTGGAAATTCTAGTTCTCCTCACCGGAGATCGAACCAGGGATTCTCAGGTCGAGATGGAGGTCGAGATGATTGTTCATGATTCAAATTTTGTGAAAGCAAGATCTAACATTGACATTTTCTTCTATTATTACCCTATTTATTCCGCCAAACCTCCTTATAAAAGCTGGTCAGTATATAAGTAGCGAAATACCGTTATTGTTGACGGTCGAGACGGTTGTTCTTGATTCATGTTTAAAGTATCCTATGAGGTCATTCATTAGTCCTCCAATCCATTGCTATGGGCCACCTACGTAGGGAAAACGTCCATGACCCCACAGCAAAAGAAGCCTTTCGAGAAAGAGTTCCTTTTTAACTGTGATGCTAAGAGGACCCTACTACGGGTACTTTTTTTTACCAGAGCCCTTCACTATGTAAAAACGGAACTGGATATTAGAATCAAGTAAACACAACACCGATGTTCAACAAGGTTTCGCGGAAGTTCGTTCAAGACTCTTCTGTATCAATACTCCCAATAAAGAAATATGTTCAATAACAGGATCCTATGTTATAATAACACATTAACATATTACACCTCAACTTATGAACTACTGTATTGTCTGTGAATCCCTTTATCTCACAATGTTGTTGTTGTTAGTGTTGACTCATGAATGACATCACAATACCAGGCCCCCCATGCATTGTTACTATTTCATTACGCACTCTACATATAACAACTCGCTCATCCAAATTGACAGTGTTTAGAGCGCATAGTTCACCGGAGTTTGACGTAACCGTCATATCCGGTCGAAGGTCGTCGGCCATTTCCGTCGGTTCGAAACTTCACTCGTTCCATGACGTCTAAATAATGAGACAGATGTATTGCTGAGTGTTTTATTTGGTTTGGAGCTTTCATTATATGTGTATATGATAGATAGATAGATAGATAGATAGATAGATAGATAGATAGATAGATAGATAGATAGATAGATAGATAGATAGATAGATAGATAGATAGATAGATAGATAGATAGATAGATAGATAGATAGATAGATAGATAGATAGATAGATAGATAGATAGATAGATAGATAGATAGATAGATAGATAGATAGATAGATAGATAGATAGATAGATAGATAGATACATACATACATACATACATACATACATACATACATACATACATACATACATACATACATACAAAGATACATAGATACATAGATGGTGTATTTTTCTTATGATGTCGTTTTTCAAACTTAGTTATTTTAAATATTTGGAACGCGAAATTACCTTTTTTGCAATATTGGCAATGAATGTTACAAACAAACCAAAAAAATACGAAGAAAAAACTTTTAAAAAATCCGCTTTGATGAATATATTAAAAAATCTGAAGAGATTCAATGTTTTTATAGAGAATTGGATGACTGAAATAATGAGCGCCAATCTCTCTGTATTTCTTTATTTGGCAAATCAATGACGTTTACAGGAATATTACATTCAATACGTTTTGTTAAGTTTTTTTCCATGAAAAGAGTTTAAAGACACATTTTGCCCGAAACAGTGGTTGTCAAAAGACACAATTTGTCCGAAAAAGCGGTTCTCAAAAGACACAATTTGTCCGAAAAAGCGATCGTCAAAAGACACAATTTGTCCGAAAAAGCGGTTCTCAAAAGACACAATTTGTCCGAAAAAGCGGTCGTCAAAAGACACAATTTGTCCGAAAAAGCGGTTCTCAAAAGACACAATTTGTCCGAAAAAGCGGTCGTCAAAAGACACAATTTGTCCGAAACAGCGGTTCTCGAAAGACACAATTTGTCCGAAACCGCGGTTGTCAAAAGACACAATTTGCCCGAAAAAGCGGTTGTCAAAAGACACAATTTGCCCGAAACAGAGGTTGTCAAAAGACACAATTTGCCCGAAACAGCGGTTGTCAGACTTTTGTTTGCTACTGTACCCCAAAGGGTGCGAAAGTATATCCGTGGGTTACCCCCTCACAGGTAAGTTCGCGAATAAACGTAATTATTTTCATGATGGGTTGTGTTCACTCTCTCTAATGATATACTTGGGCACATGATGTGAGTCACGCAGCTAAATGGCGACCTGCTTCAAATTTTGGGTTGTATGTGTGTGTGTGTGTGTGTGTGTGTGTGAGTGTGTGTGTCTGCCTACCCCCAACCCCCACCTTGGGGTACGGGAACCGCCGGTTGAGAGCCGTGGGTAATAAAAATTTTGAATTGAATTACGTCACATCAAACTTTGCTATGCTCGACTGGAACCCAAGATATAATTTTATTAGTCATCCAAATTTCTAATTAATATTTGTGTGTGTGTATGTATATATATATATATATATATATATATATATATATATATATATATATATTGTAACACTATATTTTTTGTATATAATGTTATGTATGTGATGGATACTGTTGTAGACACCAATTTAACGTTGGAAATTGCCAACGTTATGGTACTATCGTTGTTCCACCAAATGCAATACTTCTTGTTCTTCACTGCTGCTTCAATGTGATGTTATGGTTTGAACGTTATGTAGTTTGTTGATATTAGGTTATGTAGTGGCCGATATTCTCTCTGGTTTTACTTCAAAGATGGTAGCGTTCAGTCTCTTGGCACTCACACACAAACACACCATGAATAAAGCCAAGTTCCACGATTCAATAACATTTATTTAAATAATAATAAAACACATATAAATGCACTCAAGTGCCGAAATATTCACAAACATGCTTTAGCAGAATAAACGTTGACTGTGTACTGTTAAACTTCAACTTATCTCTGAATGTATACTGTCTTCTCGTATGAGTAAGAGTACGTATATTTAATAACTTGATTTCTCTATGAACACCTGTATACTGTCTTATCGTATAAGAGTACGTATACTTAATAACTTGTCAATATATGTATACTGTCTTGCGGTAAGAGTACGTATATCTAACATGTATACTGTCTTACGGGCAAGAGTACGTATATCTAGTATGTATACTGTCTTGTGGTAGGAGTACGTATATCCAATATGTATACTGTCCTACAGGCAAGAGTACGTATATATCAATCTGGTGTCCTGATGTCTCTATCTCTATAGTCGTTCTGTCGATCGGTAGGTCTCGACGTCTATCGTCAGTCTGAATGTATCTCGTCGGTCTCTCGAAATTTTCGCTACATCTCTTTTTATGTGATGGTTAATTATCACGTGCCCCAAACGCTTAGAACTTCTGATTGGCTCCCTAACAACCTTTCTAACTCATTTACATATTAATGAATCTTATTCCAGCCTAGGGATTGGTGCGGCTAAAAACTCACTATGGGCTAGTATTTCTTTGTCTCCCTAATTACGTCTTATCACGTACATCCGGTGTCATCGATGCTCATTGACAGATTTATACCACCCAAAACAAAGATAACACGCTGGAATTCTAATTATCAAAATCTGCCTGTGTCTTTGGCCCATGAACTTTCAATGTTGACCACCCAACTAAACCAGTGGTTCTAAAATTGTATGAATCTATCTAAAGCTATTGTTACACCCTCCTTCTCCATCGAAAAAAAATGTTATACATTTTTTTTCTATATAAAAATATTTTATACAGTACACAAGTCAGTACAAATGTCTTTCTGCATTACAATAGTTTTGTCACATATCGTACAGAAATTTGATATGGAGAATAAAATATGGTTATACTGAAACATCTTGTTAACAAAATATGAAACACTTAATTGTAAGTAGACCTTGAATAGGTAAAAAATCATGGAATTATCCAATAACTATAATACATAGAAGCGTAAAATTTCTGTAGAATAACATTAAATACTTAAGTTATGAAAAAATTCAAATGTGAGTATATATTCATCAGAATAATAAATAGTGCTGACAAGAAAAATATAATGATAACATGGCATAGTAGTAAGATTAAATATTAATGTTTGTTAACATGGTCTAGCAAGTCTGGACAAAATATCAGGAATGTGGTTATTACTTCCCTTGATGGACTTTATGGTAAAGGAATAATCTTGCAGAAGCAAAGACCATCTAGTCAGTTTGGCATTGTTAATGCTCTTGTTATTAAAATTCAATAGGGGTTTGTGATCAATTAAGACAGTGAACTCAGTACCTAATAAATATTTGTGCAATTTTGTAATTGACCATACAAGTGCTAAGCATTCTAGTTCAATAACAGAGTATTTCTTTTCAGATTCAGTTAATTTTCTGCTCAAATACATGATGGGTTTGTTAACATTATTGTAGCTCTGTAAAAGACAGGCACCTAAGCCTATTTTTGAGGCATCTGTGGCTAATATAAATGGTTTCTTAAAATCAACAGACATAAGGATAGGAAAAGTTTGAAAACATGTTTTAATTTTGTCAAGGGCACTTTGACAATCATCGTTCCATGTAACAGTCTGCTTCATCGTCTTTTTAGTTAAATTTACCAGAGGTGCAATGATGGAAGCAAAATTGGGAATGAATTGTCTATAGAAACTACAGAGGCCAATTAATGATCTGACTTCTTTCTTTTTCTTAGGGACGTCAATGTCTAAAATTTTCTTTAAAATTGTTTCAGTCGGAGTTACCTTATCCTGACCAACGTGAAAAATTAAAAAAAAATCAATGCTTACAAAGAGAAAAAAAATCAAAATTTAACGATTATTTACTGATTATAATAGACACAAAAGTATAATATCTGTATAAACATATAATATTCCATAACAATCTAAAGTTGACAAACTTCAATTTATGCTTTATACTGAATGTGAAAGAATGTGTATTAGCCTATATTGTCACATGTTAATCTTGTTAAAATGTCGATAAATATGTATCATTTTCTAATTACTGAATATAACTGTAATCATGAAAAAATTGACAGAAGTTACAACCATAAATTATATATCTTATAATGTGGTATCTTAATACTACAGCATTGTCAAAATCAAATTAATTATTTTCTCAAATGTTACTGTATACAACATGGCATATCGTGCCGAAGCGATGCCAAATAATATTCAATATCCCCATCAAACTCAAGTACAATATCATGGCATTCCTATGCCCAACTTAAAAATATGCGCAGTTTGCCGCAGCAATTCAAATAAGACAGTATGACAATACCGATGTCCATACTCTTAATTCAATAAACAATAATCATCAGCCACCTGGCTGGATCACATGGGGTACATAACACACAGCGTCCCTGCTGCTGATATGGTCCTTCCCGACCAACCCTTGGATAAACCAAGTACAATAACTAGATAAGAAAAACCAAATGATTATGAACAATATTACCTATCTCCATCTCAACAGTATAACTAATTCACAGTACCAACATAATATATTCCACTTTAGTTTCAAATTACACAATGTCTAATATTGGTATACCTTATTTATCTTGTGCTGAATAAATGTGTACTAATTCTTTACCACATGACAAAAGTGTGATGTATATTGTGACATAACCTACAATATTACGAGTGTTATCTGCAATTGCAATATGATATAAGCAATGCTCATTAATAGTTATAAACAGTTTAAAATAAAGGAAATAGTCAATAATAAATTAACATGTTCTGTAGGTCCTTATGTGTGCATTAATTGCTAGTAGACTAGTTATCAGATTTAGAATGGTGTAAAATGTACTTTAGCGAAGAAAAAGATGCAAAATAAAACAATCAAAATAATTTGGTATATAAAACAGTAGTACAAGTCATGCAAATAATATGATAGGAAGATATAATGTGAAAGAAATTATTTAAAACAAAATTGCAGTGCTCTCTAAGTTAAATGAGGAAAAAGAAATAGTATGAAGTAAAATAAGATAATAAAATAACAAGACGGGACAAAATAAATCAGTTTAACATAAAACAAAACAAACAATTGAACCGTGAATTAATACACAAATACAGACTAGGAAATGGGATTATATTTGTACAGCACACAGGAGAATACACACAATAATGACGTCACAATACAGTTATTAAAAAAAAAATTCTTACAGTAAAACTAACAATTGTACGGAGACAACTAAAAATAAAAACAAAAACAAATTCTATTGTATTAATGGGGGCAGTAAAAATTCTAAAATTAATATCCAAAGATACCAAACACACAAATGGTGTAAATCTCCTACCAAAAAACACAATAAAATTTACGCTAAAAGGATTTCCAAACAAAAGCTAATCTTCTGCTTAGATATTATTAGACATAGAACAAAAAAATGAGAGCACTAGTTATACAGTAAATTTTAAACTTAACTTATCTGACGATCCACTTGATCTGTATACATCTATGTGTACGTCTGGCTGTTGATATATCCTTGGAATTTCACTTTAACTAATAATTATTGTTATGTTCAAAATTTTTAAAATCACTTAAATTATTTACTGTCAATGTTCACTTTAGAAAATTTAAAAAAAAATTCACAAAATTGAGTAAATAAAATGTCAATAGACTTCACAGCTTGAATGTCATACTGCCAGAAAATTCGTAGTATTACGGTATTTCACCTGTTGAGAGTGTAGACTTGTTACTGGGTCATGTTTTGTGTCGCATTCCACAGTTGATGTTTTTTTTTTTGTCACCGTCGCGGGCAGTTCTCTCTCTGGTTTATTGTGTGTTGTCGGTATTATTTCTTCATCAATTCGTAGTCAATTATAGCACCTAGTCTCTTCTTTGTTCACCGCTTAGCCACCAAATGTAACACTATATTTTTTGTATATAATGTTATGTATGTGATGGATACTGTTGTAGACACCAATTTAACGTTGGAAATTGCCAACGTTATGGTACTATCGTTGTTCCACCAAATGCAATACTTCTTGTTCTTCACTGCTGCTTCAATGTGATGTTATGGTTTGAACGTTATGTAGTTTGTTGATATTAGGTTATGTAGTGGCCGATATTCTCTCTGGTTTTACTTCAAAGATGGTAGCGTTCAGTCTCTTGGCACTCACACACAAACACACCATGAATAAAGCCAAGTTCCACGATTCAATAACATTTATTTAAATAATAATAAAACACATATAAATGCACTCAAGTGCCGAAATATTCACAAACATGCTTTAGCAGAATAAACGTTGACTGTGTACTGTTAAACTTCAACTTATCTCTGAATGTATACTGTCTTCTCGTATGAGTAAGAGTACGTATATTTAATAACTTGATTTCTCTATGAACACCTGTATACTGTCTTATCGTATAAGAGTACGTATACTTAATAACTTGTCAATATATGTATACTGTCTTGCGGTAAGAGTACGTATATCTAACATGTATACTGTCTTACGGGCAAGAGTACGTATATCTAGTATGTATACTGTCTTGTGGTAGGAGTACGTATATCCAATATGTATACTGTCCTACAGGCAAGAGTACGTATATCTAATCTGGTGTCCTGATGTCTCTATCTCTATAGTCGTTCTGTCGATCGGTAGGTCTCGACGTCTATCGTCAGTCTGAATGTATCTCGTCGGTCTCTCGAAATTTTCGCTACATCTCTTTTTATGTGATGGTTAATTATCACGTGCCCCAAACGCCCAGAACTTCTGATTGGCTCCCTAACAACCTTTCTAACTCATTTACATATTAATGAATCTTATTCCAGCCTAGGGATTGGTGCGGCTAAAAACTCACTATGGGCTAGTATTTCTTTGTCTCCCTAATTACGTCTTATCACGTACATCCGGTGTCATCGATGCTCATTGACAGATTTATACCACCCAAAACAAAGATAACACGCTGGAATTCTAATTATCAAAATCTCTGCCTGTGTCTTTGGCCCATGAACTTTCAATGTTGACCACCCAACTAAACCAGTGGTTCTAAAATTGTATGAATCTATCTAAAGCTATTGTTACATATATATATATATATATATATATATATATATATATACAGTGGATTCCGC